>NQII01000129.1:373945-487983 GCA_002778355.1 Clitarchus hookeri | reverse complement strand
TCAAATATTTAATACTCACATTTTGGGTTTATAGAATGAAATGTTTTTTGCTTGCATCGCATATTCTTTTGTGTGAGATTCTCAAGATTAAAAACTTTATGCTTGTGGAATATCCATTAATAATATATACATGACTTTTATGATGGGTACGTGCATGTACGAACACATGTACATACACACAGTGGAATGTAAACATTGCATGTAAACATTACCATGTGACTGCCACATGGCAATGTTTACTTTTGGTGAAAGGATACGAAATGGGCTTGAAAGTAGATCTTTAGCAGGGCTTCAAGAAAGTCTCTTCCAGTCGTGAACTGACTATAGCTCTACATTCTTGGTGTTTCACCATTAAGGAAACTAAAAATCTTTTCTGTATATTTTTGCACAGTTCCGCACTGTCACAATTCTGACATGAGTGACAGAATGGGTACTTGTTCAGTTCAATACTAACTTTGTCAACAGAAACAAGGCGATACTAACCTGGGAACTGACAATATGCAAATGTTCTGTTTCATAAGCTAGGCGGAGGAAGGAAATATGAAGTGGCTATCTGCACGGTTTTATCTTCTTTACCCCATCACCCCGAAAGTACCATCGCAGAGGAAGAACACTGACTCAAAGAAAGAACTGCTATATAACTGCAAATATTGCACTGGGGACTACACCAACTGTTGTGCAGAGATGTGTGGAGGCTAGAAAATATCAGTCACTCTCAGGGACAGTTACACCAGGCCACTGTTTCCCGGCTTAAATCCTTGTTTAAGGCCAAGAGCAAAAATATATTATATGGTGCTTTTACAGTTATAGCTGGATTCTGGTTAATTTTCTGGGGTTAATGGGCCTGTGGTTCACTTACTGAATAGCGCACAAACTGAAATGCAAGGAGTTAATAATGTTTAAGATGGAACAGTTTCTAAGTTTTATAAATTAGTCACTGTGAACAAAGGACATTGAGATTTTTGTAATTCGAATGTATTCACTATTTAACAATGCTACAAAGCTGGTCTGAAACAAAAAGCAAACTAGCTCCAGATGTTCTCAGATACGATGGGATATGCTTTGTAGAATGCTTTCTCGATTTGTATATAAATAAATAAACTATGAAAATTGACACAGTTTGCATTAAGATTGTATAAAAAATTATTAACACAATTTTAATTGAGATGAAAACAGGATCTTCAAGTAACTTAGTATGTGAGATGTCTCGAAGGAAGTAATACAAGTAAATCAGTCTTGGTTGTCCAGTATCTGTGACTTATAGAAACATAGGCATTCAACAATTTACTAATTAGAGCAAATTATATTAGCAGTTGAAGTATTATTTAAAACATTTAACTCTCAACTTATTGTTGCATTTACTCAGGTGTAATCAAAATACTAAAGCGATATACACCAATTACCCAACAACTTGTTTTAGCACCTAGAGAGGTGGCGCAGTGGTCAAATACTGGACTTATATTTGAGAGTACCCAATGTCCGAATCTCATGTTTTTGATTATCCGTTATCCAGGAATAACTTCATTGCCATGACTGAGTCCTTCCCTAATTCCACTGAATAGTTGTATTGTTTTATGTCTCTGTCTCTATTTACCTTGGTATCAACAAGATGTAAAGTCATAAATAAAATAAATAACTTGTTTTAGCTTACCATTATATGCCTTCTTTACACCATACACAAACATCAGTGCTTAGTCTTAGAAACAAAAGCATTTGTCTTCAACTACATGTAACACCTGACTGACTTGCACTTGCTACTAAACACATTAGAAGGTAATGTCTGTGCGGCTTGAGTGGAGCAAGCTAAAGGGGATGAATGTGCGCAAGGGGCAGAGGAGGGCTCATACCTGCTCAGTCATTGTGGCAAGAAAAACTTCATGACACTGCTGATGCCATAAATACTTACTAACAATCATCATCATTCTGCATTTGCCATGCTGGCAAATGCAGATTGAAAATAACTTGAATGTGATAATTTTATCTGCTGTAAAAAAATTTGCATAGTTAATCTAAGTGTCATGCATTTATAAATACCACAAAAAAGGCAAACATTTCTTAAAAGACAAAGCCAAGGAGGGGAGACCCGGGCCAGGTGTCCCCACCTCCCTGTATCCACCCCTGCGACTTGGTGCAGCTATAGCCCAGAAGCCAAGACATACTTTCTGATAATGGTTGCAAAAGCCAGCAATCTGCATTAATATAACAATGACTTAGATATAAGTTCATATTACAAATTTAATTAGTTGAGCTTATTTTAGTAAAACTATTAATTTTTTATGACAATTATATTCACAAATAAATATGATCCTACTATTAAATATACTATTAAAAAGTAATTCATATATAGCCTAATTTCTTCAAATTTACAAAATTTTATTTCTTTTCAAATAAAAATATTATACAGATTGAAATTAAGGTTTGTAATATAATTTTTAAAAATTAAAAGTTGCCTAATTAATACTTAAAACACCAAACAAATGGCAGATGACTACTCTGTTATAAAATTCTGCCTTCATTCCTTAAGTAACCATATAAACACAAAAGGAGTAATGCAATACATTTTCAGTTCATATATGAAAACGTTTTTAAATTTTATTGACAACCAGTCATTAAAAGCACTGCAATACCACAATTTTCTTGACATTATAATTAATTCTTCTAAAAAATCTCACATTGAAAGATAGGAATAAATGAAATGCACAAGCTCACTGAATCATTCAAAATAGACAAAGAAAATAAAAAATACAGAAAATTACCATTTTATATTGGTTTATTTAAATATAATATTACTGGTTGGGTTTAGATCCAAAGTTATACTTACAAAGAACAAATTTTTCTACCATTTTTATCTCCCTTTCCAAATCCTTGAAATAGATCATTATCATTTACTTAAAACGAGCTTTTGTGTCATGTGATATAACTTAAAATGGTTAAATTTTTAATTGCGTGCATGTGTCGAGGTTAGCAACCTGAAGGGCGCAACGCTGGAATGGAGGTCGCGTCGCAACCAAGGCAACGAGGCAGCATGATGCTGCAGTGGTTTGCCATCCCCTTCCGCAGGATGGATGAGATGAAGCGCGATGAGAATGAAGCAGTACAGGAATGCAATGGCAGGGGAAACGGGAGATCCCCGAGAAAATCCATCAATCAGCTGCATCGTCAAGCATGATTCCTAATTGTGAAATCTAGGAGTGACCCAGCTAGGGATTGAACTCTGTTCGCCTTGGTGGGAGGCAAGCAGGTTAACTGCTCAGCCACCGCAGCCCCCAAATATTTAATTATAGGTCATAAATATTATGACACAATAACTAACATGGCGCAAACATCTGATAATAATTGACTACAGCATGCATTCACTGAGAGTCAAAAAAGCAAATGTTATCATAATGATTTAAAGAAACTGAAGAGACCTTAACAAACATACTAAAATGCATTCTCAGACTAAAATTTTGTTTTCAATCACAAATAAAGCAAAATATAACCAAGAGAATTCACATCCACTTCAAATTAATCACTTAACCTAAAAGTCACTTCAGCTCAAAGTAATTTGACTAAAGTTATATTATTTTAGACCAAATGAGGAGTGTCCATATATTTTAAAATTTGCCAATTTAAAAGTAGTTAATGGGTCAATATTTCACTTATTTATATGTGGGAATAGCCAATCTCTCTTACATCACTGCAATTTTTGGAAAATATATGTTTGATTTTGAGATATATTTTATTTCTTATAACTAATGGTCTTCAAGGGTTGTTATGAAAATGGTTAATGACCAGACTATTTAAAAAATACACAATTAAACATGTAGAACAGTACTTATATAGAGGAACTTAAATGGCATTTGGGAAAGTATTCAAGACAGAGGCAAAAACTGCTTAAAACATAATTTTTAAAAGATATTAAGTGCTGAGTATACACAATTTAGGTATTGGAAAACACACACTGTAACACATTTTCAGCTCTAATATATAGTTTGAATGAAAGTATTTAATTGAGAAGAATTTAGGTGATATTTTCATGTCAGCCACAAAGTATGCAACTGTTCAGTATTGTTTTAATAGTGATAAATGTGTTATCTTGTGAAAAATTAATGAAATAATTCACCAGATTGGTGTGCAAAGACAGTAGGAACTTTGCTTTGATACTAAAGCCTTATTTTTTCCATTAAAATATTATTGGGTGGTATTGTTTCTTGAGCAACAATATAATATGATAATCTATAAATCATGTACAAAATATCTTTGGTCTAGCAAAATTTTCAAATATATAAATATATATATATAACATGTTAACATGAGCCAACTTTGCTGTGTTATCATTTGGCATGCAAAAATTCTCCAATCAAGTAAACATTCATTACTATATAACTGACATAAAAACATGCCTTAAATATGATAAAACAAATGTATTAATAGTTTAAAACGGTTTGAAATGAAAATAGGATCAAAGTAAAGAACAATAATTGATAAAAATTTGCACATCCTGTAAATATTATTTGGTAATAGTGACATTTGATAAATACATGCATTAATGAATGATGGGGGCAGCAGTAGATGAGCGGTTAGCCTGCTTGCCTCCCACCCTCGTGAACCGGGTTCAATCCCTGGCCGGGTCACTCCCGGATTTTTGCATGTAGGAATTGTGCCGTACGATGCTGCTAGTCGGCGGGTTTTCTCCCGTTTTCCCCGCCATTTCATTCCAGCACTGCTCCATGCTCACCTCAACCACTCTCATCGGCTATCAAAACCTCGCTGTTAAGAACCGCCCAAATCTCTTCACTCTTCACTCATTCATGAATGATATCCAAATGATTAAAGGTTTGTGCAATGTCACAGGCACATACATTGTATATAGCCATTGCCATCACTCTTTGTAATGTGTACAGCCCTGAGAACAGAATATGTGATGTGATACATGCAGTACTTGACTGACATGATAATTGAGTGACATGTTGAGAAGATATACCAGACAGCTTTATGAAATACTGATAGCATCTGAGTCAGGATAGGCTGCCAGAAAAAGGGTGGACAGTGTGCTATATTACCTTTCATTTGAGCTATTCTGACTTCGCAGTCAGATGATGTTGGTAGGAATGCATGTGAAGGGACCCATACATGGCAGATGGTATGGGTACCTATCCCGATGACCTTCTGCAATTAATATCTGAACACTGTCACCTTCATTTACATTGGCGTCAGCGGACGTCAACACAGGAAGCTATAGGCTGTTGATATATTTATTGTCTTTGGTGATAAATACACTTTTCTTTGGAAACAGATGAACACAGTGCCAGAATTTGTAGGACTGCAGGTGGGCCTACAATTCCTGCTTCACTTTACAGCAGCTAACGAACCCTACTACAGGTATGGTGATGTGGGGAGCCATAACATTGATAGTCATCTGCCATGGTAGTTATACAAGGGTCAGTGAACAACACACAGTGGAACAATGAAGTCATTGTCCCGACCAGTGGCAAAGCGTGAGATTTTTGGGAGAGGAAGCAACTGGTGCAGAACAGAAGTAGTACATTATTTTGAAAATTCTGAAAACGGCTGCCATTAGTTACATACCGACACATTTACCTAGTTTGTTTCAACATACTCCTCTTCATTTAGTAAACTACTTACGAATATTATACATGGCCAATATTCACCACCAAGCAAGTTTTAATAATGTCATTTAACATAAGGATTTCTCAGCACTTAATGAAGTTCTAAAGAATTTTTAAAAACAGAAATTACGGTATAGTTAAAAAATTTTATCTTGGAAAACCAGCCAACAGTACAAAACCAATAACAGGCTAGCGTAACACTAACCCAAAGGCACACATGCCAGTGGTAATAAGTTGTTTATTTCTTCATTTAATTAAAATTTTTAAGTATCCTTCAAAATAAAGAACACTTTTGATAACAACACTGAGCAGTTGCTCCAGGTAGAGATCTCAAAAATGCTGGTAGATTATGACAGGCGGACACTCTAAAATGACATACATAATATACTTTTCCGAAAATCTTGTTCCCCGGTCAGCCACAAGACAATTATGTAACGACACATACAACATAACATAAAAAAAAACAAATAAAATTATTAACATAACGAGTCTGTTGATGGGCATTGTTGTCATTTGTGGAGTAGTCATACTTCAGAAATTCAATTTTTTTTAAAAAGAAAATAATACAATTACATCATCATGAAATTTATCTTTTATTCGTGCAACTTACTAAGAAGTTGTTGAGTATTGGTAAAGAAGACAGTTGCTCTTCACCTTGTGAGTTTTGCAAATACGTTTTAGTGTTCTATGGTGAAACATCCCACTCGTGCTCAATGAAAAACTAAATATATTTGGCTGCAAACTTTCCAGAGTAATTATTATTTGATAGATGGGGATTAAAGGGGAAGGAAGCAATGCTTCCATGGACACTTCGCCCCTACTGCAGACCGATGTGTTGCCTTTTCTGGCTGAGAATCCAAGAACCTGTTTCTCACAAGGTAACACCTGCACACAGCAATTATTTCCCAGAAGTATTTATGTTGTGTTTCAAGACTGTGGCTTGCCCAGTAACTGATATGCTGCTCAGCAAACATTTTTTGAACCAGATGGGGCACCAGCTTCCTCATGTTGAACAGTTCATGATTTGAATCATAATTAGTAACAAATAGGGAAAAATTGGTTTAGGATAATGTGTGGAGTGGAGTGGAGAGATCTGTGTGGCTCTTAATATCGAGGTCTTGAGAGCCGATGAGGGTGAAGCGAGGTGAGTATGGAATAGCGCCAGATGCAAGGACTGGGGAAACAGGAGATACTTGAGAAAATGAGCAGACCAGCGGCACTGTCCAGCACCGTTCCCACGTGTGAAAATCCGGGTGCAAACCTGCTGGGAATCAAACCCAGTTCACCTAGGTGGGAGGCGAGCGCTCAACCCACTGCACTACTGTGGCCCCTACAGGATAGTATATCGATTATGTTTGATTCAATACCCAATATTACTGATGCACATATCCAAATACAAAGTGGTCCAATGTAATATTACAGGTGTCCTCCTCCTATGATACAGGTAGGTGAAACAGTAACAGTCAGTGATGATGCAATAATTTTATTATGTCTGTACCACCACACTAATAATATTCTGCTTGAATCAAGCAATTCCTTCTCAATACAAAAACTTTCATGGCAATGAGTGTATTTACTACAAATAATTTTTGCACATAAAATTTTTATATTTTAAAGGTTTATTGAGAATAAGCTTATGTGATTATACCGTATTTACCCAAATAGAGGCCAACCTCGATTATAGGCCGACCCCCAAATATTTGCAAACTTGCACAAGGAAAAAACAATTTTTAGGCTCTACTGACTCTGTTTATTAAATTCTTAGGAAACTGTGTTTGTGTCATTATGTGGAATGTATAACTTAATATGTCTATGTGCAGCCATGTAGGTCCACTCTCAAAAGATATACTGGACATAATTTAAATTAAAAAGATCAAAAATTGGGCACTGGACACATAAATGAAAACTATAGTAAAACCAATTATGTATTTATTAATGCTGTCCAATAGTCACAATTTCTAGTGCTTTGAAATGCAAATCCTTAGTTGATATTAGCTGGCTATCTGCACATTTGTACAAAGTTGACCAAAAATTTTTCCTCTGCAACAAATTGTCCCGCTTTGGGACTGCCAAATGACTTGTGGGTAGATTAAATATTTTTAGTAAATTTTTTGTATCAGTCAATGCTGTACACGTTATATGCTGCTGCAATTTTGTTGAATACATCCGCACATTTAATAACTTCAATCGTGTCGTTAGCACATGAATTTTGTTAATTTTATGGTATCTGAGTGCTAGATGTGACACACTTTCCTACATTTCCACTTTCCACTCATTTAGTTTGAGACTGTGTAAATATAAACATTGTGCTGATCATACCATGTTGCTAATAAAACAAATACGTTTGGTAAATGACCATAGATATATGCAATGAAAAGTACATATGATGCTCATCTGTGGAGACGTGGCAATATCGATTAATTATATAATGTGCTGAAAAATTTACATACGTAAAAGTGTTTTATAATGAGAACATGAAAACTTCCCGGCTGTGTAAAATATGTATTTATTACAGAATTTCACAACAAAATGCATTCACGACTCACATTTGCTCATTGAGAAAACAATATCTAGGAAGGTATATTTTGCTGCTCACTTAACATCTTGGCGACACTGTAATATCAAGTTAGTTTGTTTATATTTGCAGATTCATTTCTTGTAAAGTATTGCGGTATATTCTATATCAAATTTAACTAAGAAATTAATACATACACTTATATTGTTGATGAGCAATTTTTATTTAATATGTGTAAATTTTGAATATACACCACACAAAATAACAAAGTTCAGCTTTTAGGTTATGATTTTCATTGATATGCGATTGGAGGCCGAGGTGCCATTTTGAGGCCTGATTTTTTGGCAAAAAACCTCGGCCTGTATTTGGATAAATACAGTACCAAACAATAAAACTCTTACTTTCTCATTTAAGTCTGGAATCTCCTGTTCAAGTTGCTCTAATTTCTTGGCTGCTATCTCCATAGCATTATCATTTTCTGTATGTTCCTTCTGAAACTGGCTTGCAGTTCTGTTGATTCGAGCTTCTGTGCGTTTATAATTGCGTTCAGCTTCTTGTAGTTGTTCATCTATACCTTCTACAACTTTCTGTGCTTTTAGGGAAACTTTCTGTGATTCACGAGTTAAGTTCAATGCACCTGTAAAATAAAGACTAACATTAAGTAAACTGAAAATGATTACAAGTCACTTTTTTCGTAACCAATTAACAGAACCCAATCAGTATAATAACTACAGTATTCTCTAGCCAATAGAAAAAATTATTCCTCCTGTAATTTGTTTATCCTAATGTGGAATGCTACTACCAACATAAAAAAAATGGTCATTAAAATACATTACTCAGCTCTAATATTTATTGCACAACAATTCATGATTTACACAAGGTATTTACAAACTCAAAACTTAATACAGTTCAAAACTGCTACTTTGGTATATAAATTATTTCAATGCTAAAATTACACTATAGTAAATGGTTTAAACCTCTTCAAAAGTTAGCCTTTAAATACTGTGTATGAGTACTGAAGTGCTCAAGAATGGTAGCACAAGTATACATGTGAAAACTGAAACCATTGTTTTATAAGGAAGCACTTATTATCAATTAAATATCAAGAAATAAAGGTATCATAAATAAAGGGAATCAATTAAACAAATAAAAAATTACTTTTGAAAAAAAAAATATGAACCTTGATTTACTGGTGTACATATTACACAGACAATAAAGTTTTCTTGAGAGTAACTAAGTATCTGCAGTAAACTCTCACCAGTCTGGGCTCCTTGCGGATTTACAACCAAAGAATTTGTGAAAACCATTGATTTCTTAGTAACCTTTTAAAAAAAAATCTCACTTTATGTTAAATTTTTAGAATTTCAGCAATATTTCTGTCATAATTTGTTACTTGTCTCATAAAATCACACCTGTACAACATCTTCACATTCTGAATTACTCCTTGTTCCACTGCTTGAACAAAACCTGTCACTTTTGGTGGAATGTATACAACAGGTATACTACCTTTAACGAGCTGCTTTTCTGAAGGATGGGCAAGGGAATTATTTATCAGCAAAACAACTTTGCTATTGTCTGACTTTTTGTAGCCCATAAGTTTTCTTTCATTCTGAGCATAAAAACATTGTTGAACCACCTATTAAAAATCTCAGAGTCCATCCAAACACTACTTTGAGATTTATTATGCACTGGAAGAGGAATTTGAGGTGCATCCTTGAAGTACTCTATCTTGGCATACTTCATTATGACTGTTAGTTTCGCTCTGTGTAACCTTGAAGAATTTACACAGACTAGAACAGTTGAGTTGCTTATTTTGTCTGAAACAATGCAAAGCTATTTTGTTCCCACCAACTAAAGAGATATGCAGTAGACATTTCCACAATAAACTGATTTTATCACCATTATATACTTGGCCAGCAGTAAATTAATATTCGTCTATAAGCCTTGCGAGACAGGCACAAAATCTGTTAGAGGCCTCGCTGTCAACTTATTTATATTCTCCTAACACATCAAGTTTTCGTATTCCATGCCGGTCTTTCAAATGGGCAAGCCAGACATTTGAGAATGTGCAAGCTTCACTAAGCTCCATTTTCTCATAAGATTCCTTCCCTTTTTAAATTAGCACGGGTCCACATATTGCCACACCTTCTGACCTCTTTAATGAAAACCAATTATATAATGTCAAGTAAAATTCTGTAGTTCCAGGATGTGAACAGTTTTGCTTTTCATGCAATTTTTTCCCAACTTGCTGTCAGCTATAAAAGCTTTGAGTTTGTCCTTTTGTTTTTAATATTATATGTGGTTATCTCACCAATACCATACTTGAGCATGATTAGCTGCAACATGTATACCTAGATCTAACTTTTCACATATCTCAAGCTTTTGCTTTAATGTCAGCGTGACATGCTTTCTTTTAACCTCCTGCATTTTTGACATTGCACACAACCTTTTGATGCATCTAACTGCTGCTTACCACTGTGCAACCCACAAGAAACACTTCAATTTCCATCCCATTAAACATCCTCAACTCCCTTTTCCCACTTCGTCATGGATTCGGACAGACAAATCAGATAAATGTCGTGCGAGTGTGCAGTGTGGCAATACAACATGACGTGGCAACACAACATGGTATAGCATAGCTTTGTACTGTGGAAACACAACACAATGCAGCACTACTTAATACCATGGCAAAACGGTATTGCACAGCACTGCAGTATGCCTACTTTAAAAACCAAATTAAGTTTTTCTTGTTAAAACACCACTGATTTCTGAGTAACACAAATTTTTTGGGCCTGGATTTGCGAGAGTTTACAATACTTTGTTTTCTTATGTAACATCTTTGGTATCTTCTAATATCTCTGCAAACTATCCACTAGCTATACTTACATTATCTGAATACATTTCCAAAATTTTTTCAACACCAGACCAACAATTATTATATATTAATCAGCAGACGTGTTCATTTGATGTGATTTTAATACTAGATTATGTTCAGCTATTATAGTTTAGTTATAAATCAGCACATATACCTTCAACATTAGCTTCTTGCAACTTGGTTGCTTCATTTTTCAAGTTTTTAGCTTTATTTCTCAAATTTTCTGACTTGTTCTGCAAGTCAGACAAAGCTAAATTAGTCAAATATATTCGCTGTGTTATATTTTGAAGTTGGTTTTCCACACTGTCCAATGTCCATGAAGAATCATTTAAACCAGATCTGAAAGTACAAGAAAATAATAAATATTTTAACATGGTGGAATTTTTAATTAGATAATGAATATATAAAACATTAAAATATCAACATTTAAAAGTAATTTAAAACAAATTTTAATATAAATCAGAAGCCAGATACAGAATACTATTGCAAATGGGTATTTCAAGTCTAACGTGTTACGTTAAATCAAACAGCTTGCTATTCTCAACAATTACAACCAGAGGGCATAACAAAACAATAGTACAATACTGAACATAATATAATTGTTCTCAATATAGCAGAATCATTTCAAACTTCTTTATTTATACTGAACATTTTTGGTTACACAATAAATGACAGTCAAGTTAAACTACTTTTACACAAGCATTTTTGTGCTGAAACATATTTCTTCAAAGTGAACTCTTCTACTCTACATTGAATTATCTTTTTAGGCCCTATTCTGAAGATTCTAGTATCTCATTCATTATTATATGCTGATTCAATGTATTTACATAAAACAATGATTGACAAAATTATATGTATTGACACAAAAGTTGATATAAAAAATTATAAACAAAACAGAAATATAAATATCAACAAAATTACGTCACAAAAGAGAAACTTCATAAAGAGATGCAAACCCTTACAGATTACAACGAAATGTAAAAGTAATTATTACAACAAATTAAAAATTTCCCCACAATAAAAATTTTTTTTGGGTGTGTTGCTGACAGGAAAACTTTAGCAAACAAAGATAAAAATTAATAAACAGCAAAATAGATAAGAAAATTCCCTGATTTTTCCAGGTTTTCCATACCAAATTTACATATTTCCCTGACTGCTCATTTTGGATTAATTTTTTCTTACGGTAGATTTATCATTTAAACTGAATACTGCAATGAGAACAGTAAAATCATAACCTTTTTGCAGCAGCCATAATAACTGAATTATACAATCAGTCGTAAACATCTACTGAATACATAAAACATATATGCGTATCTTAAAATTTTCAACATGATTGGCTTTCAAAATAACTTTAAATTAAACCATTTAACCTGTGACATTTAAGTTGTTCATCACCCCATGAAAATACAAAGATGAATACTAGCAACTTCACCAAGAAATGCACTACAGAGATGGTAACATCCATATTAATAATAATGAATAATAACAGAGAAGAAAATATTTGAAAACATTTCCCACATGTTTTTTTACTGACAAACAATTTTCATAATTTAAAATACAAACTTTGAACTCCAACAGCTTTCTTGAAACGTTTCCCCTGACTTTTTATAGATTTTGCAAAACTGCCTTTTCTAGGTTTTCCTTGTTTTCCAGAATAGTAGTCATCATGTTTATATTGTTCAGCACAAAGTTCAAAGATCTGTAAGCTCTACAAGGAGGAGGATTGCAGACTTATTTCACTGCTACGTCAGTTGTATTATTCCCAGGAACATCTTCAATAACTTGGTACACATAGGAAAACACTCAAATTCCATCAGTTTCTCTTTGGTAAGAGCAGCACTGGAAGAGGATGCATGTGCGTGCGAGACAGAGCTTAAATCAAAACACAATAGTTACTTATGCAGGAATTACATTATAGATACACACAAAGCATTGAAAATGCAGTAAAGATTAGAAAATTAAACACTGCAAGAGTGACATAGCCAAATAGATGCTTTGTCTCCTAATTGGTGACAAGGTGCACCCAGTAAAGGGATCTGGTTTATACCCCATTGGGTAAATGCTATAGTGTAATAAAAAATAAAGACTATTTAAAAAGTGTAATATAATCATTGTCTAAAACTATACACAAACATTCTCCAAAATTTGCTCTCTAAAATCTGTCTTGCACACACATAATTACTTTCTGACCTATAAATGCCAGTAAGTACTACCAACAACTGCATAACAGATTGACCTACTTTGCACAGTGGACTCTCGATGTACCGAAAATCCATGTACCGATAAACTGTAATCACTATAAATTTTCAGTGGTCTTGGCAAAATTCCTATATAAATAATGATAAAATTTCTAGATTTTATTGTTTAGAGGATAATATATCAATCAAAATATCTTTCGGTCTCGTCACTTAAGATTTCCCTCAATGATAGTTTTTAAGCTGGTTAAATTTCTAATAATTGGGTGTGAAATACGTTAAAACATGCAGCCATTTATCATCCCTGTGGTGCAGTGAGTCCAGTTCAACTGATGGTTTTGGCAACTTGGTAATCCTGGCACCCTCTTCCCTTACACATGACTAGAGGGAAAGCAGTTACCTAGCAAACAGCGTGGCATCCTTGCATCCTCTCTTTCGCTCTTCTTTCTGTCTCTCTCTAGCCGCTCACCTTTCTTCCTTCCCTTACATTCCGGCAACAGGGGAAGCTGTTATATAGCAAAAAAAGTTGCGTCCTCTATTTCTAGGCTGTGCGCCCTTGCTTCCACCCCTTACACGCATGGCAAGAGGCCAATCTGTAGAGTATATGAAGCATTAAATAAAACTAATCGTGCGAACTCAGTTTAACGATGCACGTTCATCCTGTCAAATGCACCACACCACACAGTGGTCAAGTGCTCCTCCGACTGACCTTTAACAAGGTCACAGCAGTCATGAGTATGATATGATAATCTGATTGTAGAAATTTTATTGAGATTATCAATTGCTCAAAATAGTTGCAACTATCATCACTAGTATTCCAAACTAAATGGTTTTGCCTTAAATTGGGCAATATATTTTAATGAGGAATTATTTTTGCAAAGATGTTTTAGTTTTGGTTTAAAGGTATTTTTTCCCCATAAAGTTGGTGTTAAATCGTATCTGGCGTAAAATCAACATCATTTTTAAACAAAATATTAATTTAACTCAATAGGCAGCATCTTCTGAATAAAATGACTGTATATAACCAGAGGCATATAATTGACCTCGCCTTGTCACCAAAAGGTGTTTGCACATCAAGTGATTTGTATTACCACGTGTAAAGTTCATTTTCAATAGATTATTGTGGGAATATCGGAGGATTTATATTAATTTATTTCAATGAACAGGTATCTGAATAAACTAATATTCTCAAAGGGCCTATTTGACACCTTTTGTTGTCAAATAATGCCTAAGCACTGAGCATGAGCGCAATATAACTTGTAACAGGCATAAGTTTAGGGGAAAATCAGAGGACTTGGTTTTGAACAATTAATTATTGAAGACTGTAAAGAAATAAATTTTAATTCCTTTATTTATTCTTCCCTGTCTCAATATCACACTTTTTTAAAAGTGAAATATTATTAATTACTTCAACTACACATTTGTCCTGCGAGCACGGTGTCATTAACGTAAGTATAGATTGATGTTGCTTGGCTTGCATAAGCTTTGGCTGTCCTCTGTAATATTCCACAGAGCTCGTTTCATCCCCTTGCATGGCTGGCGGGGAGGGAGCTAGTTGTCTAGCAAGCAGCGTGGCATCCTTGCGCCCTACCTTGGTGTGCCAACCTGTTTGGTAGGGGAGGTGTAGGTTGTGTCACTTCTTCTGCTGCTGAGGCTTCCCCTTCTCCGTCTTGCCCACCGTGAACACACTGCCAGTCAATAACCTCTCCGTGTGCTCTCAGCTGATTGAATGTGCACGTGACATTCAAAATTCAGTGTCACATTTTTATTATTGTATTTTTCAGAGCATTTGAAAGTTTGGGGAGGTTTGCATTTGGTGTCCGATTACAATCAATTATATAAGGTACTTTGTGATGTAATATGCTTTGTTTAAACAAGTTGAGATGAAATGTTTTTTAATGTTTTATTTACAGTAATACTAATACAGTAATACTTTTCTTAAAAATTACCATTTTTATTGTGTTTATTAGTTGAACTTTATTAATAGATAATGTACAACTCTCTTTATACTAACACAAAGTTTAATGAAGTTAGAAGTTGTATTTTAATGATGAAACCTCATTTACTGACATTCTGGATGTATGGAAATTTTTTGACAGTCCCCTCATGTGCATAACTAGCATCACATTCTAGGAAATGGCTAAAGCCCCCTTTCTCCCTTTGATCTCTCCAATGCTCTTTACGTAACAAATAGTTTTAAATTTTTATTGCAGGATGGAAGCTAAATACAATATTGCAGTGAATGAGTGGTTACTAATGGACTGATTTATTTTCGCCTAGCAAATTAACACAGAAATCTGAAACTATGCCATTAATTTTAATTACAAAAGTACATATGCCAAATACTTTTTTCTATCTCTTCAATTGCATATTGTTCATTTCACACTCCTGCATATACATCTTTATTAGTTCATTTATATTCTTCTTGTTTTCGAAACTCCAGTTTATGAGCCGTTATTGCAAACTCCTGCACAACTGGTTCCACCCCAATCTCCTTCAGGAGGGCTGCCTCAATGTGGATGAGAGCCAGGGAAGAAAACCTTTCCTGTCCCGTCATTGACCACAGCCATGTCTTTATTTTCGACATGGTAGAAAAACTTCTCTCTTCTCTGGCAGAACTTACAGGGATTGTTATGGCAAATTGTAGTCCCTTGAATAGGTTCGATATGTAGGATTTACCAACATTATTTCTTATAAGCACATGGTCCCATTATGATTCAGTTTTCTTGGTCTTGAAGTAGTTTTAAGAACACAAACTTCGGATCTTAGATGACTATAATTTATTCTGAGCTCATTTTTGTAAGCATTAAAAACATTTCACTGTCCTCCATGTCAAGGTTTTGAAAGCAGTCGACACACTCAGTGAATTCCAGGTTACAGAACCGCTTCTCCATATTCACCATATAGTCAAAAGTTGCATAATATACATGGGAGGACCAATATTCTTTGTCTAAAGCTTCTTCATCTACTGCTGTCACTGTCTGTCCCAAAGTGCTTTCAGTTATGTAGTCCTGTAAGGTATGACTATGTTTTGACTTTCTCTTCTTTGATGCTTTTGGTGCTCAAAGAGTCAAGTCATGTTTTTCAGCAATTTTTTCTATTGGATTCCAAAACATCATCAAATTTCTCTCTTTGTCCCTTAAGTGATGCCAAGTTGATTTTACCAGTGTTGCAGAGCCTTGAAGGGTTGCTTATTCCTTTTGAAAATAATTTGAAAATACATTCATTAGAGAGAGAACATAATCCATGGTAAACAAGATCACTATAAAGTTCAGTGTTTTGATTAATGTGAAAATTCCCAATCCAATTACAGCATATTTGTCTTTCCCTTATTTAATCTCTTCAGACAGAGCCTGAACAATAGCTTAAAAATTTTCAATAATATAGCAACAGTTTTTTTACCAGCAGTTCCACCTGGTGGTACTTGGCTGCCAAATTCCTTAATCTTGAGCCTGAGCAATTTCTGTACTTCCAGGAATTTACTGTGAGTACTAGGCTTGTTGTAATGAATGTACAGAGATTCAATAATGCTGAAGAATACCATGACAATTCGGATGTGGCTACAGGCATCTGTAATA
This sequence comes from Clitarchus hookeri, assembly GCA_002778355.1. Taxonomy (NCBI): domain Eukaryota; kingdom Metazoa; phylum Arthropoda; class Insecta; order Phasmatodea; family Phasmatidae; genus Clitarchus; species Clitarchus hookeri. The sequence continues at coordinate 471,208 of NQII01000129.1, read as the reverse complement.
ATGAGATTCAATCTGTGAGCTATGCATTGAATATATCTTACTTGAGGGTGCTGTTCTTTTATGTTAGCTAGAACATCATTATGTTTGCCGCTCATCACAGACACGCCATTGTATGACTGTGCTACCATTACCATGCCATCGACATTAAGGTTTTTAGGACATCTGTAAAAGCAGCAGCTAAACTGGCACAGTAACTAGATTCAGAGCAATTCACAAAACTGATGAATTTCTCTTGAGGATGAAGGTTCTCAGGATAATGCAAAACTATAGACATTTACTCCTCTTTTAAACATTGAACCTCGTCAACAAAGATTGAGAACATGTCAGACTTGTGGATCATCTTGCTGATTTCCTCTTTCATTACTGCAGCAGTAGTTTCAATGAGCTCATTTTGTATCTTTGGGTTGGTGTAATTGATTTTTATGGTTCAGCTGATTTTGGAATGAAGAATCATATTTGGCAAACAGATAAAACTCTAGGAAATTTCTTTTTTTGTCAGATTCTGTCCCTATGGCCTCAAAAGGATAGCCCTTGCCTACCCAAACACAAAAACATGTCAGACAACTTCTTCATGTATTCATGAGTTGCTTCTTGCTGTTGTTTCTTTTGTGTTAAGATTACATCAGCAACAGTTTTGTTCATGAACAATATATTTTTCGAAGCATTTTCTATGATTCTGTTAACTGTCGTGAGACTTCAATGCCTCAGTTGACTTTTTCCACTTATTAAAGCCACTTGTGATGAATTTCTCACATTGGTATCACACATCAGAAGAAATGGAAAATTTTCTGCACACAAAACAGAATATTTTGTCTCTACTGACACTGTACTCAAGCCAAGTTTAGGTTTCATAGTGATTTTATGAAAAGCTCCAGGATTGTATTCCATGTTTTATTTTTGGGAAGCTCACAAACTCAGGCTGCATGGGACCAGGTTCCAAAGTTCCCAAACCATTTGTGTCCTTGTCTTCCAGGTCTTCCACCAGAGCAGAGGTTTATGATGTACACACATCGTTATGCTCTGAATTTTCAGAAGTATCTGTAGGTGTGCAACTCTGTCCAAGTTCTTGCAAAGGAGCTGCTCCCTGTGTATCAGGCGACTTAAAATATTGTCGAATGTCTGCAGATATTTTCTTAATTTTGCACTCCGCCTCTTCTATGTAAAAAATAAAACAATTCAATGTCACCAATGGTAGTCAAAATTGGGACAACATGGAACTCTACAGTAAACTGCCTAAAGGCTGTTCACAGTAATCTGAACACTTTCAAAAATAAATCTCTGCCTACACTTGCATTGAATATATTGTAAATTTTTACTTTCATACTCACAGTAAAGTCGGCAGAAAATCAGGAGAATTAGTTATATATTATAATGTCTTAATAATAAAAGTGTAATGCATAAATTGGTGGTTATTCTGGAATAAATTTCCCTTGGTTGTACTGATAAGACAGTAACATATTAATAAACATTTAGTGACACTTGATTGTGCATGCATCTTCATTATATCCATGGCAATATAAATTGATGTACATGTATGCACTGAAACACTACACAATGAGCAGAAAGGAGCAACTGAGCAAAGATTTCAAATATATTCAGTTAAACATGAACCAACCATAAAGGCATAACATGTTTATATTTTATCCGGTCCAAGGTGGAAGCAGAGATAAATACTGTAAGAGATTACAGAGCATCTCAAGTTTAGATTGCTATGTGGTGTGTAATCATCTTTCAGTTTTATTATCTCTTTCCAATGAACTGTGTCCACGTGCGCTGTTGTCAAATATCCTACAATTTTGAAATGAAAAATACACCTTCCAAACTCGCAAACTGGTGGAGTGTATAAGCTGCCACCTTGAATTGGTTAAAGTACATTTCAAGAGGTTTGTATTTTATTTCAATAGAATGTCACAAAACTCAGTACGTCGAGGCAAGTCATAATCATTATTACAGTATCTGTAAAAAACTATTGAAATGTTGTGAGACGAGTGCTTAAAATATAATGTTTTTTAGAGCCAATGGTAGGGAAGTGAGGAGAGAATGAAGCAGCAAGGAAATGCAGGTACAGGGGACACGGGAACACTCCAAGAAAACATAGCAGTGAATGGCAATGTCAGCCACGTTTCCCACTTGCAAAAATCCGGGGTGACCTTGACAGGAATCACACCCGGTTCGTTGTGAGTGCAGGGAAAAGTTATTGTGATCACTACACCATTGTGACCACTCATATAAATTTTGAATTCCGTATTGTGCAGTGCAAACAAATATTTACTTAACTATGTACAACAGAGCGAGGTGGTGCAACTGTATCACGTTGGACTCACATTCAGGAGGACCCAAGTTCAATACCCGATCCGGCCATTCTGATCTCTGTTTTCCATAGTTTCCCCGAGATCACTCTGGCAAATGCTGGGATGGTTCCTTAACAAAGGCCATGGCCGATTCCTTCCCCAGTTCCTTTCACTCTTGTGTAGATAGGCGTAACCATCTCTAATATACACTACAGACAAATGGCATTAGGCATATAGGCTATAGTAGCATTACTGGTGACGAGATCATGTGTCATAAAAATCAAGAACTGAGTTGAATCACTCCAAATATTAACATAAAGTTTCACAGTTTGTTTTTCTACACTAGGTGCAAGTTCCATGACGTGAGGGTCCTTATTTGGCCTTGCTCGCTGAGGCATCACACTCAACTGGCGAGCAAGTTGCACCAGTGATGCTTCAAGCCCAACCCAACAATACATTATTCATGTTAATTTCTGAACACTGAGTTGTAAGCAAAGGTTTGTAGCATTATATAATATTCTAGGTGGTTACATCGTCATTAGCCTTTTTTTTGAATAACTGTGTCACAGAAAATCCAAACTAACGGTTCACTGCTATCCATCCAGGCGAACAGTTTTAACCAAATTTCTGTCACATTTTTATTATATGAAAATAATTTATCGCTTATAATAAAAGTTGAAAACTTGCACTGAGATTAATGATTTTTCAGCAGAAAACTAAAAATTTGATACTTAGCTGATAACAAAGTATTTTGCCAATTTGCATTGTATTATTTAATACGGAGAGAATTTTCCACCAGATCTAAAAGAAATATTCCATGCAAACTAGGTTTATCAAACATACTTTTAAAGGTGTTAAACATAGGCTCATAGCCAGCAGTATGAATTTACTTTGATTTTCAAGTTGTTAGAAACTTACCAGACCATTTTGAACCTAACTACAACTTAATCACTGCATATAACATTAAATAAAATTACTTATTATTACTTGAAAATAAAGAGTACTTGCATGTTGACAGGTTATGTTACGAAGCCAAAACACTGCTCCAATGGGTGGTGGACCGGTGGCTAGCTAACCATACCATAGTTATTATCCAAATAATTCTAAAACAGTCTATATAAACACTGATTTTAACATTTTTCTGCGGTAAGTACTGATTGTGATGTTAGTGATGATAGTTTTAAATACTGACGTGAACCGCACGTTCACGAGTCCTTTTGCCCACTGACTGCCGTAGTATGTCCACACCAGACGCACCACACCGACAGGCTTGTGGGCACGAGTGCATTAGTGTTTATTATTTATTCAGTTTATTTTGTCAGTGTATTTGTTAATAGTGTCAGTGTGTAATTAATAAATAATTTGTTTTGTCATTGGATACAATCTGCCCAGCCACAGCCAGAGATATGTGACATTCTACATTTGGCAATGCTGTGGCTGGTGCAATGAAAACATTTAGAATAAGTATTATCATTTTTATTATGTATTTGTGTAAGGGTAATTATGTTTTCTTGTGTTAATTTAGTTCATATCATTTTCCATCCCATAATCATCTTTCAGTGTATATTGTGTTTCACCGTTTCACCGCATGGCGTCAGCTGCGCCTAGGTAGCGGAAGCCGGCGCACATTTCCGGCCAGTATTCGCCAGGACTTGGACGAGCTCGGACGTTACGCTCTCCCCACTCCGCAGAAGCCCTAGCAAGGACATCATCTGTCGAACAGTATCCAGTCGCATCCATAACGTTATAAATCATTATCATCATCTCTTTCCTTACTTAACTTGCATAGCGCCGAGGGGAGAGCGACGTTATTATTTATCGGGGATCAAAAGTGCATTTCGAGCTTCACATGATAAGACCACGTGGTCGCTTGTAGTTCCGGGCCATTCAGGCCACGTGTCTTCTGTATAGTTGAGTGTACATAACGGGGTAATAAATACCTTAACAACCAGCACCACTGTTTTTATTGATAATCAAGTAAGGCGTGCGAGGTGGCCCACAACCTCGGCAACGTGTGTATGACGGAGTGTTTACCAGAGTCCCTAGGCTGTCGGCCGAACGACCCTACATCTCATCAGCTCACCGCAGAGCTGTGGCGCCGGGCACACACATACTACTTCACAACTCTGGAAACACCGCAGATCAAGTTGGCTTTATCGTTGTAGCCAAGCTTGGTCACGTCAGTACATTTATAGACACAAAGTGATAACGTCCACCAATAAAACATTTTGAAACGAAAACCTGGTCTTAGATAACACCATTGTTGAGATTGAAATGCTGCAAACTCTATGAATATTTCACAGAGTTTAAGAATACTATGCAAGTTCTATTCAGTGGTCATCAAATGAACTAAGAATTATAATAAGAAGAACAAATTTCATACTCAAACTACGAAAATATTTTTCCAGGTGGTCAGCACTGCTAACCATTGCCCCTCAAAGAGTTTTAAGAAATGCTCGCATTTACAGCTGTGGAACAGGAAGCAGAAATGTTTCTTATGTATAAAGGAAATAAACAAAAAATACCGGACTGTTCCCACGCTACTTCCCTTATCGCGTTGCGTTGATTTGGGGCCGTGCTATTAGCTGGAAGCAAGATGAGACGGCGGCTGGAGAAGTAAGCTAATACATATTGGCATGCTTGTCTCTCATTTCACAAACTGTATGGAGGTTCTATACAGTATTTATCAGTCCTTTACACACTTATATTGTTTCCTCAGATTTTTCAAATTCTGTGTAGGGTCAGATATACTCTAGAGGGGGGCTAATAATTTCCTAGGGGAGACTAAGCCACCCCTAGCCCCCCGGTAGTTACTCCGATGAGTCCCCTGAAAAATGGTACATCGGGAGTATACTGTATTACATGCCTAATTTACCTCTTATTACAACTTTCCTCTTTTTCTTTACATTCAACCTTATAAATACACACAATCTTTACCCACCACAGCAGGTTTTATCACTCCAGGTTTGTATTGATATGTCTAAGAGACCCTTCACTTTCATTCTGCACTTCTCATTCCTAAGGTGATTCCACCAATACTATATCCCTTTCATCTATTCTATCCGGACTACTTATTTGTTTTCCACTTTCACCCGGGTCTATATTACCAATAATATCATCACCCCTCTTCATTAAAAACAGGTTCATTTACTGGAGTTTTTAAAAGTCGTCTATTCCTACTGTATACCTTTCCTTGCTCATCCGATGGGGCCATATATTTGCTTTACTGTTACTAATCAAGACATTTTATCTTGATACTAAGGGGGAAGACATTTAGCCCTCCTGTTATAATAATATTTCTACTTGCTTTATTTATTTTCAAACTTCTCTTTAATATTTGAAGGTTAAAATTTTAGGTTGTAAAACCTTTACATTTGTGGGCAACTTGCTTTTTAACATCCTTCACATAAGTAACTATGTTGGAAAAAAACTTACAGGAATTATTAGGCAATTCCTATATTCCAACAGGGTTATATAAACATAATTTCCTTCAAATATGGACTTCCTCAACATTCTTTTTGCAACATACATTCCCTATTTTCCTAAACCATTAGACTGGATATTCAGAACTTCTCATAATACCTGTAGTTACAACTCCATTCTTCAGCAAAAGCACTTATTTTATAGACAGAAAATGGAATGTTGTCAAAAACCAGAAACAGGGTGTCCACTGTAATTACATTTTGGAATTCCCTGACTTATCTCTGTTTTGCAGGCAGTATCTTACCATTTTCCCTTAAATATTTTCAGGAATACTAAAACCCAATATCATATTTTTTCATCATTGACAGAACAAATATTAAATCAGTGACGTTGTATTTGCATTAATTTGCACTGCAACAAATCAAGCAAGTAGGGCAAACATTTGATTCAGTGCATTGATATTTCTCACAATAAATGTCATTGACTTCTCATGAGCACCCATTACAAACATACAAATACTTTATTTTCTATATATAGGCCCTATGTCACTTGGGAAAGATTATTATTTCCAGTTCATAAACTTAAAAATTGGAATCTTAAAACGCGTATGCTCATAGTTACATTATTATGTATTCACACTACTAACAATTTTGGAAGACTAGCAATTATTGGAATTTTCCCTGGCCAATGTGGAAATTCCCTGACATTTCCCTGTTACATGAAATTCCCTGACTTTTCCTTCCTGTGGGTCGCCACCCTGAGTAAGTCGGGTACTTCCAATCTTGAAAATATGGCCTTCAATTGATTTATTATTGCCTCCGCAGATTTATCTGCTATTTTAACTAACTCCAACCAATTAGCATACGAATCACAAACAAACAAATAACTGAATTCGAATTTTGATAGTATCTCCATTGTCTACTATGACTACGAAAAAATAACCAGAAAAACGAAGAACATAATATATGGATGAGAAACATAAATGCAATAAAAATGTAATACTATAAATAAAGTATATAATATGAAACTAGAGACAAATATTCAGTTAGACAACGAGAGATACAGAAACAACAAGGTCAGCACAACTATTACAATACAAAAACAGCAAAATCACAAGCAAAACACACAATGTAGTAAGTCAAAATAATTAAGACACGTCAAAGGATAAATAAATTATAATGATTCAGTCTGACAATTAATGAAACCAAATAAAAAACAAAGACAGCATAAATGTGACTAGACAACATCAGCAGAATTTACACACAAAAAACAAAACAATAAAATAATCACCAGATTTATAATAGGATAAAAAAATATAAAGATCCAGTCAGACAGCCAACAGCACAAAACACAAAGGACAGCACAAGTTTAGAAAAAATGCAGACAGCCAAATATGCAGTAACAAAATGAAAACCGTAAAAAATCATGATGTTTCAAGAGCTCTGATCTGTTCCTGTCCTCAGGTGATTAAACAATGTTTTCGGGATTTTTTCTAACCTACCATAAATCTAAGAGGAGAGTTAGAGGTCCTGGGTAGGGATAGGAACTAAGAGCATCTCAGGACTGAGCCCCATACGCCTAGACATGCAGGGAAGATTCTAACTACGAGGACACATGGTCGCTGCTTTACTGGGATTGGGCAAAATATGGCTGCGATTGGAGCCATGTTTGCCTCCCATGCTAACCTAACTGATCTACGAAGAGAGGGGGATAAACAGGCATATACACAGTAAAAACCTCTCAACAGAAAATGATTGCAAGATGGCATGCTATTTATGAAGTAGAAAAATATTTCCACTAGAATAGAGGATAGGACGGGATAATCTTTATTAAAGGATGTTTGAAACACTAGAAGAGAAAGATTGGTAGGGGACAGCTCTCTTTTATTTGGTCGCTGCTGGTGTTGTTCTTGAATGTGACCAGAGCTGTGGGAGGTATCACAACTCTGGTGGAGGGTGGAGTGTGCAACTGTGCATGTCCCCTCTCGTGTCCCCAGTAGACACCTGAAACAAAAATTAGGAAAGAGAAGGGATGGGGGAATGGAGACTCTCTAGGTGGACAGCCTGCCATAAGCGCAGGTGCATAGCGGTGCACCAGAGAGCACTTTTGCAGTACCTGGTAGTATCTGCAGTTGGCCATTACATGGGGCACCCCCCTACCCCCACAGCTCAACCGCTGTGTGTTGCATGAGAAACTTTAAATTCTTCACCTTGAAATGGCATCTTTGTCTTCAAGATGCTGTATCTTAAAGGCTTGAGGTGCAGTCACAGTCTTGGTTCTTGCTGTGAGGGGAAAATTAACCCTAATTGGCTGTCTTCTCGGCATATGGCCATGCGTGCTGTCAGAGAGCCTGTTAACCACACATGCGCAGCTTTTGAGACAGCCCAGGGTGCATATTTTAATTAAAGAATGGTTAATAGCATGTGTGTGAGAAGGGGAGGGGGTTAGTTTATAATTGTGTTTATTTATGTTTGATCTTGTAGGCATCACGAATAGTCACTGTGGGGATTTGTGAAATCAGCCTCGCTAAGGCGGCCTATGCGCCAGCAGCAATTTCGGCCTTTTGTATTACTGTGTGAACTTGGTATCATAATCTCCTAGTGCGGAGATTAGTGGGTTTGTATAATCATATTATCCTGGGAGCTGTCATAAAATGACTGTGTGATGTTTTTAATAACATCAAATAACAGGGGCTGTTGTAGCTCAATTTGTAATTCCCGAGTAGGAATGTATTTTGGGGTATGAGCAGCTATCTTGAGGCATTTGTTTTGCATTTGTTGTAGCGTTGTGACTCTGCATAGTAGGCCCATGCTGGCACTAAGACAGAATAGGGCAGATGAGGGATTTGTAAATGGTAATTCCATTTTTGGTAAGCAACCCTGATAAATGCTGGATAGAGCTGCTCAAGGCGGGCTTGGGTACGCCTGCATTTATCTAACACATGGCTGCACTAAGTCAGGTCTCTATCCATGATTAATCTGAGGTATTTGACCTCAGATTTGCAAGGGATATTTTCCTGGAAGAGTGTTATTTGTGACAAGTTGGCGGGTATTTTTCATTGTGTGAAGATCACAGTTTCACACTTGCCAACATCTTATTTTAATTTTCCATTGGTAGAAATAATTCTTGAATTTATTTAAATGCATTTGCACATATTGTACTGCAGTGAGGGCTTTCACTGATATTGTGTAGACAGTAGTGTCATCTGCATATATGCCTTGCTGTGCCTGCCAGTTTTGGTAAGGGGGGNGGGGGGGGGGGCAGATATATCACATGTGTAAATAAATTAGATAGGGAGACCCAGTATACTGCCCTGAGGGACTCCCACTGATAATCTTGTCTGCGGATGTAGCTCCTTCGATTGCGACTGCAAAAGTACGCCTGTCAAGGTAGGAGCTTAGAGCAGTTGGGGAAATTCTTTTCGTACAATTTGTACAACAGGCCTGTGTGGAAGACACGGTCAAAAGCTTTCTCCACGTCTAAGAAAACTGCAGCTGTGTAGTGCTGCCCGTTAAAGGTGGTCATGATATACTCAGTTAGCCTTACTATCTGGTGTGTTTTGGAATGTTTTTGGCAAAAGCCAAATTGTTCATTAGGCATTATATCCACTGTAGAAATATGCCTTTCCAGTCTATTAAGTTTAACTTTCTCAAATAATTTGGAAAGTACACTTAACAGGCTACTGGGTCTATAGTTTTGGGGCAGTGTGTGATGTTTCCCTGATTTTGGGAATACTATGACATCAGCTTGTTTCCAAGGTGTTGAAAAGTGTGCCAATGTAAAGCTATCATTGAAGCAGTCCACCAGTGCTTCAAGTTTGCTCTCTGGGATGTGCCTTAATATAATGGCTTGAAAAGAGTCAAAACCAGGTGCTTCTCTGGGCTTCATTTTGTGCACAATGCATTTTATTTCATCCGCATGTGTAAGTTCAGGCTCCGTTGCAGTGGGGATCTGAATCCTAGATCTGATATCTTGACAGACACGCAGTGTGTACGCCGGGTCATTGGGATCTGCATTAGGCTGGAATACTAGCTCCAGATGTGAGGCTATAATATCTGCCCTTTGCTGGGGAGTGTAGACCACACCTGCAATTGTTTGCAGTGGCAGAACAGTGTCCTCTTTGGTTATAAATGCCTTTGTTACTTGCCATGTTTATGTGGGAGACTTTTCTATCCCACTGACCTGCTGCCAGACATGTATTTCTGTGTCAAATGTGTTCCCTTATTTCATTAATAAGGGTTTTTGTTTGCAGGAGACGTGTGCATGAGTAATGCCTGCGCAGTCAGTTTTTGTGTGTGATTAATTCCCTTATGTAGAGGGAAGAGTGTCGTGTTTCCGTTGTTATGAGTCTTCTTTGAAATATATTGAGTATCGATAATTTCCTATCTGATTCCTTTATCCAATTCATCATCTATAAGGACTTATAGTCAGAATTAACAGTATCTTTACTTGTTATCATGGGTTCCTCAGAGTACATGAATAACAGTGTGAGTTTACGGTGGAAAAGAGAGGAAGAGAGAGAGAGGGATAGTGCAAGGGCAGGTTATTTAGGTTAGACGTGACATGATAATGAAGGAACTCACCCTTGTCTCGCACCCGGACCTCGTTGTCGGATGACGCCCTCGGACCGGGAGTTGGCTCGCCTGTGGACCCCCGTAGACTGCTGCGATTCCGGAGCTTGACGCCCTAGTTCACCCTTCTCGCCCCTCCACGTGTGTAATGACGTAGATCGATCTGATTGGCTCCGCAGACTGTGTTGAAGAAGAAGTGTCCTCGCAGCTTGCTCTAATTATGTCGAAATGCTCTTAGGCCAGCAGGACCTACATTTTCCTGTGCCTCTTTGCGTAACTCTCCGCCGGTTGCTGCAATCGATTCCGGTCCGATGTTATGCATTTCAGCGCGGCTGTGGCCTCTTTGTCGGCTTTCGCTTAGACAGCTGTTGCACAACGAGGCCAATCGTAACACCGTGCTATGGTTTTAGTGGGCACGAAATTTTGTACACCTTGTTGTATGCACTCTGTGATGGTGCTTACAGCAGAGTTGAGCTTCTGTGTATTATCAAGTGGTGTGGGGAGCATAAGACGAGAGTCCAAATACCCCTGGAAGCCCCGCCAGTCCGCATTCTTACAGTTTTTTGTGTTATTAATTTGGCAGTGTTTGTGTCGAGGGTCGCAAATACTGCATATATAGGGAAGTGGTCAGACGACAGTTCGTGTAGGACTGTTAATTCATTCAGGAGCGATATGGACGCCTTTAATTAGCTCAATGTTCAGAATATCAGGCCAGCACCGTGGGTTTGGTCGGTCTAAAGTGGATTCACATGGGGCAAACACAACATAGTCGTGATGATCCATGTGGTGAAAAGAGTAATACTATTGGCCGTGTGCGTGCGACAATTCCATGCATTATGCTTGACGTTTAAATCGTCGGCAGCAATGACAGTGTGCGTGATATTTGTCAGGAAATTTAGGTTTGCATCTGTAAGTATGTGGCCTGGCAGGTAATAAACTGAACAGAAGGCTGTGTGTTGCCTGCCTAGTTTAATTTCTGTGACTACAGCCTCTATTGTAGCAAGCTGTGGCTGTTTAGCCACGAAGAATTTAATAGAATTATGAACAAGAATGAGTACTCCGTCACCATGGTTGTTCTCTCTGTCTTTAAGGAAAATTTTGTAATTTGGAATATTGAATCAATTGTGAGGTTGCAATTGGGTTGTGTTTATTGTAACCAGAGGTATTTGATGCTTGTGTAAGTAATCAGTCACCAACTCCATGCATATTCCAGTATAAGAATTTATTTATTTGTGTGAAGAGCATGGTTTGACTGTGTAATGCAGTATTAAGACTGCACTAATCCTTGGTGAGTGCGAGTGTGAATCCCACAGTCACCATTGCCTTTGTCTCATAGTCAGTGTTTGTATCTCCCCAGATGAGGAGTAGTTGGCATAGGGGTGTTAGTAATTTATTAATGAACGGATGGTTCTTCATGGTTTCATATTTTACAATGAGCAGTGTGATTTTTTCTAGCGATCGTGGCTCTGATTTAGAGTTTCGTGTGCTCTCGGATCAGGGCGCAGTTGCACAATGCTGCTCATGTCGGCAGCTGGGGTGGGCCCCACTGCTAGCTGTTTGCCATATTTTTGTTGGGTTTGGGCAGATAATTTGCCCTTCCTCGTGTTTTTTTGGCATGGAGGCTGTTATGGAGCTCGCAGTTGCGGGTATGATGTCTCATACTCCGCATGCTGTCTCAGTGGCAAGTAAAAGTTGTTCACTCGCACTGGCTGCTAGTTTTGTGCAAAGTGCGCAACAAAAGTGTTGCGGATCGGCTTGTTATTTTTGCTGACTTGTGTCCATGCATTGTGAGGTGGAACAGGGGTGGGCTGGTAGACAGGAGATGATGTAGCTGCCTGCTGGCCTTGGGGCGTGAACAGGGCTGCTTGCAGTGAAGCCCTGGACTGCTGCTGGTGTTTCTCATGCTCTTGGGGCAGGAGATGTTGCCATTTCTGCTACTTAAATTTCATGCGGCCTCTGTAATTGGCTGCATGCTTCTATCTGCACAGAACGGACAGCTTTATGTCAGGATCTTGCTCCCGACAGTCAACAGTGAGGTGGTTTCCCCCACAAAACCTGCATTGCGTGCCGCACTGACAGCCGGTGTTGTTATGGCCAAATCTCTAGCACTTTGTGCACTGAGGCAGCCCCTGGATGATGGTATAGTTCCACCTTGACTACCATGTTGAATAGCAGGCAGATTAAACATATTTTGGCATTTTCCGCCATGGGCAGCAGGTCTACTCTGCACATGCGCAGGTGCTGTCTTGATAGCAAGTACATCAGAATAACAGTTGTTGGTTGTATGCTGAGTTCTCTCAGTTTGTCGTGGATGAACTACAGATCCATGTCAGGTGGACATGGCTTGATTACTACCTTGATGGGCAGCTGGTAGTGTGGGAGGACACTGTATTGCAGGCCTGAATCCGGGATAACTGGAGGGCTCAGTGGTAGTTCTTGATTGTCTGCACCTGATATGCCCCTGCATTGTCAGAGAGAGCGCAGTTTCATGTTGGTTGCTGCAGTTTTTGTCACAGCAGCTTTACCAGGACGTGGTAAGGTGTTTAGTTTGTGTGATACACCGTGATTGGCCTGATGTCAGACTTTCGCGGTTCTGATTGGCAGAGGTTTGAGTTTCCTCATGAACTTCAATTTCAGCCTCGCGAGCTGTTATTTTTACATCCTGTGCGGGCAGTCGCTGGTCGCGGGGAATGGCTTAGGGAGTTGAAACACTAGTTATTGTGTTGTTTTCCCCTCCTAAGGTGGGGCGAGGACGTTCTTCTCCTTAATTAAGCTAACAGCGCAAACGGAAATTCCTTCGCCAAATCAGCTTCACTAACCACTCCCCTCTACCGGAGAGGAGGGTAGGGTAGGTTCCACTGCCCCCCTGAGAAATAATTTAAAAAGCTAGGCCCTAGCTAACAGTTCCCTGAGTTCTAAAAAGAACTTGTGTTGCCTTTCAGAATAAGCAGTGCTGCACACAAATAAGTGCGCCCGCTTGCTAATATTCAGTCGACACTTGCAGGTCTTCTGTTGCGCAGCTTGTGTCCTCTCGTCGAGAGCAGAAGTGTGGCGCATCTGCCTCTCTTCGCTGCTTGGCTGGAACTCCTCTGGCATCATGCTAAATTGTGAAGTAATTATAGTATTTGGGACTTATGTGCACAACCAATAAGAGAGATGCTGGTGTCTGATTGGAGGGCCTGAAAAGGTTGTTTCTCAATGGCTCTGTGTGTGTCAAAATCGGAGGCTAGCTACTCTCTGATTTGACTAACTGCATGGCCAATGGTGGAGGTGGGGCTAGTAATTAAACTATAACGATATTACTTTTATCCAAGTGTGTCTCCTTTTTCACTAAAGGTAGTAGATTTCTTTAAGTTCTATGTTCTGTTAGCTTATGACATTTTTATTGCATGAAATAAAGGCAGATTCCTTCAATCTACTTTTATAGGCATTCTGTTCTTTTGCTAATGGTGATGCATTGTCCCATAGTATCTTATGGTTGTTGGCCCAGCCATATTTTGCTAGTCTGGATTATTCGTTGTCATTTTAGGTAATGGAGATCCTACCAAAATTTGAATTAAGTTACACCACAGCATTGCCATTAAACTTCAGAAACATCATCAATGTTCGGTATGGACCCGGTATACATATCTCAATCATACAATTAAAGAAACAGCTACTTCTCTTATCACAGCATTTGAACAATCTCACATTTCTGTGCTAATGCAAAGACAAAGGAGTGATTCCCAAAGGTCTCATAGTAAAGACTCCTGTGAACAGCACTCAGGCAAAGAAGATAGCCAGTCAAGATATTCTGAAGGAAAGGATAGCATATTACCATACTGTGAAATCAAATTTTAACAATGAAATATCAGTTCTGCAACTCCATCTTGAGTTGGTCCTCAGTTCCAAAGACTTCAACAGCAGCTGTCATTCAATTTCCAACCTGGTATAGAAACATGAAACTAAACAAAAGAAAAACAAAAGAGCAAAATTAATCTGCTTGACAAGCTAATCCAGTTAAAGAACCAATAAAACCTCCAAACTTGAACACAGTCATGAACATATCTAGCAAAGCCCTGACAATAAGCAGAGTCAGTTCTGAAAAAAGGCCTTAACTTCTGCCTCGTTCCACCCAACATCTCAAAACTGTAAATAGTCACCTTAGTAGAAAGTGTAATCCACAAGTTGTTACTGGTAGAACAAGAAGAGTTTTGATGGCAAGTTAGAACAGCCATTATATCAGAAAAACCCTTCAAACCAAAATTGAAACCTGAAGAATGCCAAGCTATCAAATCTCTAAAGGAAGACCACAGTATTAAGATCCTTTCTGCTGACAAGGGCATCATGGACACAAAGGATTACGAAAATAAAATACTACAACTACTTAATACTGACAGATATGTAGTACTTGATAAAGACCCCACCTCTAGCATACAACAAAAAGTGTATCAAACACTCAGGAAACACAACACAGAACTCTCTGAAGAAGTCAAGCGACACCTTACATCACATAGCAGTAAACCCCCACATATATATGGCCTGCCTAAAATCCATAAGTCAGACATACCTCTTTGGCTCATCATCAGTTCTTGTGGCTCACCATGCCAAAAGCTGTCTAAATTCATGCTCAACATTGTTTCTCCCTTGGTAGGCCTGACACAAACTCATGTGAAAAATTCATCTCGTTTCCAAGACCTAGTGCAACAAATGGTAATAGCCCCCAGTGACATCTTGGTGAGTTTCAACGTTGAAAGTCTGTTCACTAATGTACCATTTCCTGAAACACTGAGCATAATACAGAAAATTCTGGAGAAAGACACCACTCTCAGAGACAGAACAAATATTTCAATATCCACCATCATGGAACTGATTACAGTATGTGTAAACACCACCTATTTTCAGTTCAAAGACAAATTTTACAAACAGGCTGATGGCATGGCAATGGGTTCCTTGCTATCACAATAAGCTACTATGGGACAATGCAACACCGTTAGCAAAAGAACAGAATGCCTATAAAAGGAAATTGAAAGAATATGCTTTTATTGGATGCAATAAAAATGTCATAAGCCCACAGAACATTGAACTTAAGGAAATCTGGCTACCTTTAGTGAACAAGGAGACACAATTGGATAAAAGGAATATCATTACAGTTCAATGACCAGTCCCACCTCTACCATTGGCCCCATAGTTGGTCCAATCAGCGAGTAGCTAGCCTCCCATTGGGAAACACACAGATCCTATCGTAAACAAACTTTTCAGGGCCTCCAATCAGACAGCAGCATCCCTCTTATTGGTCGCACACATATGAGTTGCAGATACTATAATTACTTCCTGAGGACGGAAGCAAATCGCAGCTTCCGAAACATCATGACTTTTTACTGTTTTTCATATTGTTACTGTATATTTGGCTGTCTGTATTTTCTTAACTTTTGCTGTCCTTTGTGTTTTGTGCTGTTGGTTGTCTGCCTGGATCATAATATTTTTTGATCCTTTTATAAATCTGGTGATTATTTTGCTTTCTTATTTTTTGTACGTAAATTTTGCTGATATTGTCTAGTCACATTAAATCTGTCCTTTTTTTTTTTTATGTTTTGTTCATTGTCAGACTGGATTATTATATTTTTTGATCCTTTTATACGTATAATTATTTGGACTTACTACAGTGTGTATTTTGCTGTTTTCATTTTGTCATAGTTGTGTTGCCGTCATTGTATTTGTGTCGCTTATTGTCTAACTGGTTAGTTGTCTCTAGTTCCATGTATATACTTATTTATATTATTACATTTTTATTGCATTTGTGTTTTTCATCCATACGTTGTGTTCTTGTTTTTTTTTTGTTATTTTTTTGTAGTCACTATAGGCAATGGAGATCCTATCAAAATAGCTTACCACCCATGGAAAATGTGTCGGCTGCCACTCTCTCCCATGACTATTGTGGTACAGAAAAAGGCCGATGAGTCGTTTATACATTTTGGTTTTGAAATCTTTCACGTCTTACATTTCTTTACTATGCCTTTCTATATCAGAATTAATACCAGGCTAATACATAATTTGCAGTGCATTAACTTAACATTTCTCAATACCCATATGAATGTGTAATAATTTCAACATTTCCTGACTTAATTCTCTGGTAACATATATTCTGTTATGCAAGAAAACAACATTTTCTGCTATAATGACATTATGTCTACACTTAAAATAATTCCTAATTACTTCTAGAAACTTGGTTACTATGTTTTGGCAAGCCTTGCAGACACATTTGATGTAACTCTTGTGCCTCACATCTTTTTAGTTGCTTTTTTTTAAAGAAAATTTTCTAGCTTCAGTCATTGGTAGGTGATTAATCAAAATGGAAACATAAAAATCTAATACTTCCTCTGACAATTTATCCTGTTTACGATATGCTCTAGACAATTTATCTGCAATAAACTCCTGTTCGCCAGGCAAGTAAGAAACTTTTAAAACATACGTAAATACGTTCATTAACATGCATTGTAATCTTGCTGATACCTTCCTAAGCTCTTTTTTAAACTTAATTTCTAAAGGGTTATGGTTAGTTTTAACATTTACATTCTTACCATACTTAAATAGATGAAATTTCATGAAAGCAAATACAATAGCAAGCATTTCCTTTTCAATATGAGCATACCTGGTTTCTGCAGGTGTTAAGCCCCTAGGCACAAATGCAATAATATGATTATTCTGTAATAAACATGCTCCAATACCATCTTTGGAAGCATCAGTGTGTATTTTAACAGTTCTTGTTTCATCAAAAATTGTAAGACATCTTGTTTCATCAAAAATTGTAAGACAGGTACACTACTTATCATCTGTGACTTTTTTACCACTAGGACTTTCTAATTATGTTATAGCCTTCACATGTTTATCATCTTTGATACCCTCCTTAGAGAAAACTTTCCCTATAAATTTTACCTCCTTTTGCTAATACTGAATTTTTTTACTATTAAACTTAATGTGGTGTTCTTTGTAACATCTCATTAAATGTTAAATCATGTTATTTTCCATCTCGCCCTGAACAGATCATCCAAATATATTTTGACACTTAGAATATCTTCAAAGAAATTGAAACTTATTTTATAATTTCTAGAGCTGACTTAATCCATGGGAAATCTTTTCCACAATAATGCCCAAACTGTGTACCAAATATACATAGATCAGAGCTAACCTGGTTCATTGGAATGTGCCAAAACCCATTTTTGATATCTAATACAGTAAAAAATATTTTACCTTTTAATTATGCAGTTATTTCTTCTACTGATGGAATAGGATGATGTATCCCTTTAATTACATCATTTGAATATTGAGGATCAAAGAATAACCTCAAATTTCTATTAATTTTTTCTACTAATACTAATATATAATCCCATTCAGTTTATTTAACTGACCTAGTAATTATATCATCAATTTCTAGTTGCTTCCAAGTTTTTTTAATTTCTTGATAGAGTTCCCTTCAACATTGAGCAGCCCAGAAAAAAAATCTACCAGATGCATTATCCCACTGCCCTCAAAGCAAAGAAACTGTACAGGAACTCAAATACTGGGAGAGGATGCTACCTCCCTCCCCGCCAATCCGTGTGGAGCCGAGCCCAGAAGTACGGGAACAGATACGGTTCCAAAAGATCAGACAGCTTTTCCTGGAACAACAGCAGCTAGACCTGGAAATCCAGGAACTCATAGAGAAGAAACCTCTGAAGTACTGCTTTGACAAGAAAGTAGTGTCAGTCAGAACAAATGCTCAATCCAACCAAAGGAAGATTTGGGTCCCATATGTTCTCCACAAGAGCACCTGCGAATATCACCATGACCATCCACATGCAGGCCACCCAGAGATTCAGGTGGCCATTCAAACCATCATAGACCGCTACAGAAGGGACATGGGCCTATGTTGAACAGAGCCAGCTGTGTGACAAGCACACGGCTTACTCCAACTGCAAAGAAAGATAACCACCTAGAAAACCGACAACTACGTGGAGACACATCACCGTCGACATGATGGGCCATATCCCTGCAGCCCTGGAGGGAAAAGATTTCTACTAGTAATTACAGACCATTTTTTCAGGTGGGCGGAAGCCTTCCAGATACCTACCCAGGAGGCCTCCACACTCCTGCCAATACTGGCGAACCGAGAGCTGGACCACACCTGCATACTACCCTCAAACCAACTCAACAGAGCTGAAAAACCAAGATATCAAAAGGGGGTTTCTTTTCCAAATGGGCTAACAACATGGGAAGTGAGATGCCCATATGCCAGACGTATTCTTCAGACTGTGACGCAGACACGAGGTCATCTGGACCTCCCCTTCCAGCTGCTGTTAGGGACAGAACACACTTTGATCCAGAAAATGAGAATTGGGAAAGGATCTTACCGCTCTATCAATTGCCAAAGTAACATGCTGAGAAGCCTAGAAGAGAGTATGATGGACGAGGAAGATGCAACAGCAGTATATTCAAAAGAAATACCCAGAACCTGCCCCAACCTCTGAAGGAGGAAAACAAGGTCATGGTCCGGAGCCACCCCTTGAGCAAAGCTAATGAGAAGTTTCAAGCAAGGTTTGCACCCAAGTGGGAAGGACCATGCCAAATCGTGGAGATACAAGCCAATGTCTACTGGACAGAAGACAAGTGGGGGCACATCAAAAAGGTAGCTCGCAGCAAACTTAAACTTGTGTGGCTCAGATACTTCTGTGCAGAAGGACCCACATCCAAAGATGAAGAAACAGAGGGCAGAAAACACCCTCCATCTCCAACACAACGGCTGGACTGCTTTTTAAAACGGCCAAGGAATACAGAACCTAGGGCATAGATAATCTGGGAATTTCCTGCAACCACCATCTGAGCTCCGTAGTGGGGCAGAAACAAGTTGAACCCCATTTAACTACCAGCGACTCAAGGACCTTGCAGCCCCTAACCCAAGAAGCAGATTGACTGGTGAGAAAGCCACAAACTCCTGAGCCGCTCCCACAGTGGACGTTGTCATAAAGGTCAAGACATACCACCCCGAGAGCTGGTACCCCGGTAAACCCAACAAGAACCCTGAAGGGTCTTGTGCTATTCTCGGACCCACTGACCATTGTCTGCCCCACCAGAGCAGACACTGCAGAATATGACACCGTGGTGCGCTCACTGCAATTATCCCAAGATACTCAAAGGGTACCAGATGAGTTGCCCCTTAAGTCACAGCAAGTGTCCACTCCATGTTCCAGCCCCAAAGTATGGAAGAAAGGAAGTCAATCTCCCAATCGAGTCTCTACCAAGGTTCCACCCACATCCAGAAATGGCAACGCGCCAATTGGACGAGAGGAAGGAGAGTAACCAGCCCCTATACTGCCCACCAGGACTGAGGGCACCTTTGTCTCAGCCGTCCAAACCACAGACATCCCAGGTTCCAGCCATGCAGGAATAGTCTTGGCGAAGCTACAGAGGGACACTTTCTAAAGCATCAGTCCTAGGTTCCAGCCCAGAGAGAGCAGCTGTTGCATCAGTGTAGAGACTGGGGGCAGTCACACACCAGTTTTTACAAAGAGAATACATGGTGCTGCCCACCACAATTCCAGTGACCATCTGGCCAACATCTACAGTGATCCACAACAAAACCAGTGTGGTGAGAAAAAGTGGCCCCTTAAGTCAGTGTTTTTTTTATGGTGCTACGAGTGAGTGTAAACACCATAAAGAAGAAGTAGCTTTGTGAAACCTCTATCTCCAGATAATGTTATTCAGATAGGCAGAGGCCTTCAGCCACCAAATGTAATAAATGTGTTCCTTTTTCAGGAAAATTGGACTAATAATGATCTAATACAGAGGGTATTTGTCAGCAGCTTAAGCTCCCCTGACATAATTAATAAATAGGGATTATTTGCAAAGGCATATGAGTCCACATTTAACACTGAGTCTAGGGCGGAGCCCTGTACCTGTAAATACTGCCTGGCAGTGAGCATGAACAGGCTTTCAGTCAAACTGATATGTATGCAACCGCAAGCAAATCACTTTTGTGGGTAAGCAGGAACCAAAGTATAATTATTTAAACAAAGAATTCATTAGGAGTATACAAACAGAAGGGCATGTAAAACATAATAGATGCAGTTTAGATTTTGTTTTCAGTGTTGTAATTTAAATTGTAGGTGTATATAAATTGTTTTAGTATAGTAGCCAGAATAGAGGATGGAATGCAGAAGTGTTTAAAGAAATGAAAATTTGTACATGCCCAAGCCTTCAGCTCGAGTTATAAGCAGTACCATTAGGAGCGGGAAGAATGACACACCTGAGGCCCATGAGTAAGCAGCCTTGACTGGGGTAGGCACCTGAAAAGACGAGAGAAGAGAGTACGTTTTTGTTAAAATAATGAAATTGAAGATGAATATTTATACCTTTAGATGGCCATGTTTCAAAAAATCTGCAGGGATGTGCTTAGATTTTTATCTTCTTTCATTACTTGCCTCTCTTTTGCTTGTACACTGCTAGAGTTAGATTATTCTTCACAGACATCTTAACACAGCTTTGTTTACAGTTCACTACAGTTCCCATGCACCATAGTATCAGTAAAACTGCTGAAGCAAAGGACTAACACGAGAAGTTCCTAGTTATCGCTGCATGTGGAAGACGTGAAGTCTAGAGCACGGCAGCATGAAATTTCTTGTTGTGACATACTGTTGCTGTAAGCCACTACAATGTACAAAGCTAGCCATACATTTCAAGGTCTCGTGTCTCATTTTCTTCAGAATATTTCTCGTGTAATAAAGCCTAACAAGCTGCAACATTTCAGCAGTAGCCATAACCAAATCTACTACAATGCCTCTAAATATTTCAAACTAATATTAAACTCTGAACACAAATTCCCTCCTAACTTGACCCAACAGGAAGGGCCAGGGACCTGTGGCCCTCCTGTGGAGCCACCAGTGGAGGGAAAAGGCCAAGTCATTCCTCTGCTAAAATATAAAGCCTAATTTTTCAGTAGCGCCAGCCTTGAAAATTATACACAAATGTAATTACAGTGGAACCGAACCCTCTTATAAGATTCTTAATGGGTCCACAAGAAAGTGACACTATAAGCAAGAAAACACTATGAGAGGGAAACACAAAAATTCAAGAATAGGACACCAAAAGATATAAAATTATGCACTGTAATAAGCACACAACTTTATAAAATGAACAAAACAAATATTTTTTTAAAATACATAATCTTTTATGAAATTTTATCTCCTGGTTGCAAAATCATAAAATTAGTAAACAAGCAAAAGATACAAAACACTCCTGGTACCAAAGCACACAAAATTGTCTACAAGCAAAATACGTAATATAAAATCTTTCATGGAAGTTTGTCTCCTGGTTGCAACAATGATTCGGTTCAGAGTAGTCACTGGGATTTCCAAATTCCGAGCAATTGCTGTGTGTTCTACCGGGATTACTGTCAATGTGCTTGATTAAGTTTAACTTTTCAGCTAATGAAAATGTATGTCTTTTCTTAGAGGCACTCATTTTAATTTTTCACTAAAACTGTT
This sequence comes from Clitarchus hookeri, assembly GCA_002778355.1. Lineage (NCBI taxonomy): Eukaryota > Metazoa > Arthropoda > Insecta > Phasmatodea > Phasmatidae > Clitarchus > Clitarchus hookeri. The sequence continues at coordinate 449,425 of NQII01000129.1, read as the reverse complement.
TCAAGGACGAATTAATTTTCACTACGTAAATATTAACTAGGCATGTACGAAGGTCGTTTTTTAAATGTGAAGCAAAGTCGAAGCAAAGTTTGCATCATGCAAAGGAATTTCAAAGAAAAATCAAAGTCAAAGGATAAAAAAATATATATATTAATTTATAGGTTACAGTTTTCAAGTGTATTCAACTCATTTGTATGGTTACTGCCAAAAAAATGTATGCTTAATAGACACTGAGCAATGGAATAAAACATATCCTAATCTTGCACTGCTGAAAAACTGAAATATCATTATCTGCAAGAAAGTAATCAGTATGCATTTAGATACCTACGAACTTTTTAAAAACTACCATACTCCATATATCCAGTCCCATGTGGCACCACCACGGCACAGTGATTTCAATGGGTGGCTATCAACATTTAGTCTCTTCCCTTTCCTTCTCCAAGGACTCTTGTCAATGTCAGGCTAGATAGTAATATTGCTGGATGGTGGTGGCATTAGGGCCTCAGAGCAAGAGAGTTGAGTCACTTTCACCGCTAACAAGTAAAGTGTGCAGTTCTTCCAAAAAGAGGTACCAGCTGTGGTACGTACGTCAGCCCAACCCCCACACATAATAAATGCCTTAACTGTTATGACATCACTGCACATGTCAAAATTAGAAAGGCATAGAAACATGAATTTTTCGAGACAGAAAATCCACAATGTATTTGTGTTATGGTTGGTCCCCCTCCTATTAAACAGCCTTCCACTGGTGTGTGTCAGGCATAATGTCTTGTTCGCCTAACAAAAGAGAGAAAGAAAGAAACAAAGGAAAGCAGGGGCTGTAAAAACCTTCACTCTCCCCCCTTGTTGGTCGACTGACCCTTGTTGGTCGACTGACCCTCGTCGATGTCAAGATTATCTCAGGAGAGTGGAGCTTGGGATAAAACTACAAACTTTGTTTGAAAAGCAGTGTAAATTGAGAATATTTTCCATTGTGGTTTTCCTTTCCCAGTCCCAGTGTGCTTCCTTCTATGGGAAAACTTTCAAAAGGCTGGCAGATGAAATCAAAGGTACAAAAGTCTTAGATTCGCCTTTGAAAATGCGAAGCTTCACACACCCCTAAAATTAAACTTTTCAATCCATTTACATTTCCGTAGAAAAATTAACAATGGGTATGATTCCATAGATGAATGCATACAAGTAAAGAGCATCATATTCGTATGTGTAAATGTGACCGCTCACGACATCTGTAGTTATTTCAGATGTACGAAGTTGTGCACACTGCGCTTCAGTGCCTAGCCAGAAGTGTAACCACTTGATGGTGGTTAATCCATGGCGTTTACGAATAAAAATAATACCGTACTGACGTAAACAAAATACTTTCAGTTGTGAATTTAAATTATGTGAAAAGGGTTGGTGACAAGAAATAAATTACTGAATCAGAAACAGTTTGCATTATTCGCGGGAAAATGAAAACATTATTTCCGGGAATGTTTGTTATTGCTCTTATGGAGAAACATCCGGGACCAGAAAAATCCTGCATTATAGATGGGAAAACCCTTTAAACGGGAACCTTATAAGCGGGTTCTACTGTACTGATTACTCACTTTGAAGATAATACAAGATGCTGTCTGCATTCCCAGTTTCATTGAATTGTGTCATATAGTCTCTGAGATATGACATCACCCTAACAATTCATAAGCCACCATTTAAATAAACATTTCACATGCAGTAGATGAAAATTTTATAAATTCAAGTAACCAGCTACACAATATAAGAAAATAAAATTTCTTTTGAAATTAAAAATGAGTGTTTGAAAAAAAAAAGAAAAAAAAAAGAAAGAACAAGCAAATGAGCAGGTGAGCAAGTAAGAATGAAAGCATGGGTGTGTGTATAGTGAGCGTGTGTATGAGCATGAGAAAGTGAGCCAAATGTGTGAGTGAGAACGAGTGAAAATATGTCTTTTTACCAGCAAGAATAAACATAAAATAACTGCTAAAAGAAATTGTAAAGGACATCAACATTTGTATTTAACATTATGTTTAACCAACCTTAATTCCTCAACTATTTGTACCAGGTTTTCAAGATCTTGGGTGCTAACACTAGTATTTCTCAGCAAATTGTTGACTTCGCCCAGTTTCTTTTCCATTGCTTCAAAGGCCTGTGTGTATGCTCCTGTCACACCAGTCTGCTTGATTTTTGATGCAGCTTGTACCACATGGATTGTTTGATCTATAATTAAAACAAATGTTAAAAGCTGTATATACTGTACAGCCTCTTTTACTTTCTTACAGGAAGCAAAATTATTCTGACATTCAAGTTAGGAAATATGCAATATATACTACTAGTAAACTACACAATACTATTTTCAAGACCTGTAAGACAGAAAGGTCAACATACAACTATAACGTATATAAAAATAATAATTTAATTTTCTATTAAGAGAATCCCAAATGTCTGAGGTTTATACATGTCAAAGTAGGTTGTTATTAACACAAGTATTTCACAAATGAGAACATTTAAATGAATGATACAAAAGTACTTTAGCATACATGTATTGAGATGACAACTTGTGTATCTCGAAACCACAGATGTAACTGGTAGTTAACACCTGTCAGAATGTAAACATTATAAGTAGTAGGTAGATGTTGACATGTGATTGCAGATAAAATTATGTAACTTACTTTACAATGGAATTAGTTTGATATATAGAGGTGTAACAAGTATGACCCATATTTACACAGATGGAGTATTTGTTAATTTTAAGTATTTAAATGTTTTGAGAAAAAGAGTGCAGTTGTATCATGTAACAAGTATATACTGAGTAGTCTGCCCCCTCCCCTCAAAATTAATAATTTACAGAATAGAAATAGCCAATAAGAAGGTAGCTTTGCAATGTTTAAGGGTATGAAATCAACGAATGGCACAATGTCGTATAACAGCAAAGCATGATGGTAGGTGTGTTTTGTGGGTTGAAAACTCACATGCCATCACCAGACCCACCATTGTTTGGGGAGGTTGGGTTTGCATCCCAACAAGAACAATTTGACCAACAGCAATGGGCCCCTTACTATCACTCTCAGCTGTGTTCCAGGTTTCACTCTAGATAGAAAGGGCACAAAAGGCTATACCTATCCCTAACAGCAATAATGTACTCAGTAAAGTGGTTGTAGTTTGTTTTGAAATATTCAGAGGTTCTTTCAAGAGAGCATGACTTTCTATCCAATGTGAAACTGCTTATAAGCTAGACTGAGGGCCAGGTGTATATAACACACAGCCCCTGTAAAGCACTTAGCCTTCTTTGTTTTAGACCTAGTAGGCATTTCTGATTTTCTCAACCACATTGTATGGCCCATCCCATTTGAGAGCAAATCAAAGAAAGAAATTGTCTCAACCCTTGCTCGGTGGATGAGTCTTGATGAGGACCCAGTTGTCTACTTTGATCTGTGGGATCTTCACTGGCAAACGTTGCTTGTATTTCTTTATAGACGTTGTCTAGCTTGCTATTTTTTTTTTATCTTTTGATTTCACTTTTCTGTTGGGTTACCATGTGGGTGATACCCAGGTGTTGTCCATTTTTTAGTGTTCCATCACTGGCAGGAATTGGTCCATTTTTTACCAGCAAACTTGGACCAATTATCACTGAGAATGGTTCTCGGATATTCCCCACCCAGGGAATACTTCTTCCTCAAACCAGGAACTTCAGAGTTGTTGGTGGGAAACAACTCAATCCAACATGAATAAAAGTCCATTACTACAAAGAGGTATTGTTTCTCTCTGAGTGTTCAGGCATAGGGTTCCATGAGGCCTACAGCAATTTTGCATCCAAATGTCTTTTGCCTGAATGCTATTTGTGCAATGTTCCTTATTGGATGCACTTTTACATTGACACACAGCTCACATTATCTAACATATTCTATGATGTGGTTTACTTCTTCCTAGTAATATTTCACTGCATTACTAGACGTAAAGTCTCTTGGACTCCAGGATGTATTGCAAGATGCTTGGTTATGGTAGTGCTGGCAGAGGTTAGCATGGAGGTATAAGGAACCCATAGTTTCCAGATATCTGGTTTGTTACATGCCCAATGACATATTTCTGGGTCCCTTTGTTGTGTGGTTAGAAAATATTCCCATTCCTGTTCTCCTTGGAGCTTTTTATGCAGGGGTTTGGGGGAAGGAGGGTGAATGATGTACTCTCAGTCCTCTAGGTCCTTAGTTCTAGATTCTCAGTTTGAGGCAAGTGACAGTGCATATGGCAGGCTGTTCACCTTACCTAGAATAATGTCGTACTTGAAAAAGGAGCTTTTGCAGGAAGAGAGCCCATCTCCCAAATTTGGCATTTATATCACTGGCTTAAGGAGCCAGGTGATAACTTTGTCATCAATGCACAGAATGAATTGAACATCTTCCAAAAAAAGATTGGAATTTCTTGAAAGCCCATATAATTGCCAGGAAATCCTGCTCATTAGCATGGTACAGCTTTTTAGTGTCAATAGAATGTTGGCACAAGTAATTATTCACTGCCCCCTTTATGCTGTCTCTTAGTATAATACCAAACTAATTTCCATGCCATATGCATTGAATTATAGTATGAGTGGTATCTGAACTATGTAGTGAAGCACTGGCAGAATAGTGTGATTTTGCTTTAAGACTGTGAATGCAACCTCATGCATGGTGATCCACTTCCAATTTTGCATTTTTGAACCATTGCTATGAGGTCCACTGCCATTTTTGCATCATTAGTAGCAATTCATTAAGAACGCCAATTAGCTTTGTTATTGCATGTCCTAGATGCTCCACACTGGTCTTCCTGAAATGACATTTCTCAAGTTAACACTTCAGTCTATGGATCTGAAGCATTCTAAGACTTTCTGTATGTGGTGATGGTGCTCATTCTAACTGCTCGACATGAAGTTTATATAGTTGGAATAGGTGGAGCAAAACTGGCCTATGTGCTTGGTGAGAATAGCAGTTAATGTGATGAGATGTAAGGAGGTGATAGAAGTATTTTGAAGGTTGAAGGACATGACCTTAAATTAGAGTGTTTCTCCATATAAGTTGGTAAATGTTGTGTGCTTGCAGGATTGTTCATATACTAGGATTTGCCAATACCCACTACACATGACTAGCATTGAGAATACTTTTCCTCTTCGCCCAAGACTTCTAAAGTTTGGCTCACATTAATAGAGGGGATGTGATAGTGTGAGTAATGTTGTTGAGGTCTTGGTAATTTACACAAAATCTTGATCCTTTATCTTTTATAGGCATTAATACTACCAGTGCATTGCAAGATTAGTTTGCAGATTCAAACAATTCTTTCCCATTTAATTTCCTGAAATTGTCTGACGATAATTTGGCATTTGTACGATGGTGAGTTTTCCATGTTGGTTGTAAAATAGCTTATTATTGATCAGCTACATTTCTTGGCTTATGGTGCTGTGTTTAACGTAGTAGTCCGGTGTAGCTAAACATGTCTAAAATACTGGTTCAGCAGGTTGACAAGGTGGTTGATTTTTAATGGTGTAAGGTAGATGCCTTCAGCATGTATTGTTTATATAGGGACACATACTACCAGAATTTGCCAGTCTACTGTAGCACATTACCTCTGTCCTGAGGTAAATTTTTTGCTAGTTTTAATCAATGATGCGCTGTTGGTCCACTAGCCAGGTCTGTCTAAATATAGTTTATTCCCTTATGGTTGGAGCTACAAGGAAGTTTGCATTTGCATTTCTAGCTGTGGTAGTGAAAAAAAAAATGATCTACCCATTTATTACTAACTGTGTATATGGTAGTGCTGATTATACCATCTAGGTTATGGGTTTTAACAAGATGTCCAATAAAACTGTAAATTGAATTTCCCATACATTTCCTGCTTTTTCCTCAGAATTCCTCTACACAAAAATATACGAGAAACTATCTGGTAGAATAAAAGTCATGTAGCCCATCTATGAACATTTCTGTTGCATGTAAAATAGATTTAACGATAAAGCGACTCAATGTGGTACGACACGTCCAATACCAACAGAGGACAAAATTCAATGCGGTTTTACTATCAAGTAGGGATGTCACAATACCAATTTTTCACCATTCCGATTCTCGATACCTGTGCAGAAAATCTACCTCAATTCCAATAACAGTTCCAAGAAGATTTTGTCATCAATATCTGTTGAACTAAAAAAAAAAAACATAAACATTTACTTACTAAGAATAGAAATATAAAAACACAAAAAATTTTAATCAACTTTTACACAAATATGAATTTTTTGCTGTATACAGTTTCTTACCTGTCAAACATGAAATATAAACCAAAAACTTACAGATATAACTAGAATGTGATTATAATATACAGTAATACTATAAAAAAAATTTGCAATGAAATTTCNATTTACTTACTAAGAATAGAAATATAAAAACACAAAAAATTTTAATCAACTTTTACACAAATATGAATTTTTTGCTGCATACAGTTTCTTACCTGTCAAACATGAAATATAAACCAAAAACTTACAGATATAACTAGAATGTGATTATAATATACAGTAATACTATAAAAAAAAATTTGCAATGAAATTTTGCCCATATTTGGATAACAGTTTTACAAGTTTTTGTTCAAAAAGACCAACATTTTTAGTCTCTCAGGATCCAACCTATTACGTTTACTATCACACATTAAACCAGGTGTGCTGAACAGTCTTTCCCTGTGTTGTTTTGATGGATAATTTTTTATTATTTATATTAACATTTCTAACTAGTTGAAGAAAGCATGCCATACAAAAGTATGTCTTTGGCGTGGAAACGTTGCGCTGCGAATCATTTTCATGAAAATATGGCACCACTGCTGCCTACTGTTTGAACTCAGCAGTCCGCACGTTACTAACATGGCTGCCGACTTACAAAATGTGACGCTTTCCCACACAATAAACGTGTTTTGCACCCGTTTGTAAGTAAATCAGTTTCCATCTCACATATATGCAATTAACGGTTGCTTAAATATGTAGGCGTTTCTACGTGGTGTGTAATTTACTATGTCACATTCTGCATTGGAACAATTCCTGGTTACAGTGCGTAACGAGTTTAGTATGCCTTGGGTACGTGGTAAAACTGTAAAAGCAGATGGCAGTGAGTGAGAGTGCGTTGAAAATTAATTCAGTTTTATCATACAGTTGTTAAGTGTGGATCTATAGACCATACTTTTATGGCGATCTCATATAATATGATGCCTATTGTGTCATGTTTAATTTACAACACATCATCTTCATTGTCCGTGGGTCGGTGCAGTGATAAGCAAGTATGAAGTTGGAAAATTAAAGAAAAACCTCTATAACCATTAAAAACTTAATAGGGCTCACGAAAATATAGACCGCTTATAAGGTATGTTAGAAATTTTTTAGCTAGACTTGTTAACAGTTTAAGTATGGTTCCCTAATAGATTGTGTAGTGTCGTTTGTATCGAAGATATTAATATTATTTTAATTCTTTCATAGTTGAACCATCATTGAATGCAATTTTTAGTGACGGGAATAAATAATTTTTACAACGGATAATTAAAAAAAATATTTGAAAAATTGATAGTAGCAGACATTCTCGGCTTTAATTAAATAGGAATTTTACCAGGACCGGGAAAAGTATACGTTAACTCCTGTCAATCAATACGAGTTCGGTACAGGTTCAGCCTATGTAGAAAACCAAAGACCTGTTGCTGTGCAACATAACCTCAAAAATTCATGCGAAGGTGGACAAAGATTTTTAAAAATTAACCGTTCAATTCTCGATTCTTTGATACCTGCAATAATCGAGGGTATCGAGGAATTGATTTTGACATCCCTACTATCAAGTGACACTTGGGCAACGATGAAGGTCGTCTCAGACCATGCTGACGTATGTTTTAGAGAGAATATGTTACTACTGCAAGGAGAGTGCACTTGTAGACCATATCAAGGGAAAAATGCCTTTTAAAATTTAACAAAAAGCACAAACAATACACAAACATTTTTGTGAATACATTCTCAATGACAAACGGTTCAACTTATTAAAATTTACTTTTACTGTAGAAGCAAATAACTGTAACAAGTGTTTTTCTCGTGTTGCATACTGTATTTCCCGCTTAAGTAAGTATTTCATATTTTTTCTTCTCCATTGTTGTCCAACGCCATCAAAAGTTAACATCTATGATGTATTTATCGCAGTTAGCCGGCCTCACTCTGGCTAAAGATCATCATGCCGCTACACATGGCACTATTGTAAAACCAACTAGTAATTCTCATAAACCTGCTGTTTCAAGTAGCATACACAAAGATATGGGCTTGTAAATACAAACCATTGTAACCATAAAAAGATTTTCACTCAAAAAATTATGCTGCTATAGTAAATCATTAATGACCAATATTTAATATAACAAGAATACAATTATAAACAAAATAAGAGTGAAGCTGCCAACCACTGCAGTACCTATATAAAAACCATCACATAATTTATTTCTTGCCATCCTGAAAACAAGCATTCAGGGAAAAATTGTGGCACATGGGCAACATCATTTTCTATTACACTACAGTCTATTTATGTAAGAATTCCATTTCTTGACAGCCAGTGTGTGACAATATGACATAAATGAATCTAATAACATCCCATATACAAAATCCTGTATCAGCTGTTGTGTGAACAATTGAAAGAAAATTTCATGTTGATTATTCTGACAGTGCTGCCTTTGCACAACATACATTGGAGAAATATGCGAGCAGGAGAGAGTAATTTGACAAAATGTTTATGTATTATCTATTGTTACAAAACTGTTGTTACTAGTGTAACAAATTAAACTTTGTTCCAAAATAATGTGTAAGTATTTCAAACGAAATGGAACTCAAACATGTGTAAGAGTTTAACTTTGTTTCTTTCTTCTTCATCATGCTGTAACTAGTGCTAACGTCGCCACATTGATGCTTCATATTAATTAAAGAGGCTGCAGATGTCACAGAGAAATTTTCAAATCTTTTTACATTAAGTTGATGCATTATATTTTTAAAAATGATACATTTTTAGTTCATATGAGATGAAAAATGTACTTTAAAAGGGATGTGACAGATAATACTTTTGGGATACAGCAGCAGAACAGACGACTATTCTGCCATCAGTTGGCAAGCAAGCGCGGCACACTTCGGAAGCCACACCCACAAAATGACTCATTTTTCGCGTGTAAAATATATGAATTTCCAGAATTTTATATTTTCCACGAGCTCTATATATTATTTAAAGTAACATATTTCTGTGTGCAGTAATTCTGTTAATTAATATTTTGATTTGACCTGTAATCATTAAGATTTTCTGAGGCCGACTCGCCATTTTGTGTTTCGTGCATCCCCCCACTCATCAAATTAAGCAACAAAGCAAATAAATGTTATTTATTTATCAAAATCACACATTGTTTTGCAATAGAATAATTTTTAGGGCAAATCATATGTATGTTAATGTGATATATTATCATCCAAATGCACTCAGTACTGTGGTTAATTTATAAATAGCCTCGTTTCAAATACTAGCTGTAAACGATCTTGCCTTTTTGACAAGGAGATGCCCCTTTTAATAGTGAAATGTTTCATTATTATGAATAAAAATGTGCTGTCTGACAATTTCCCCAAATTCCTAATATTTCCAAGTTTCACATGTATGCTATAACGTCCAAATTGCAACTGCAAAATAACCTCAATTAACATCTTATTATAGACATTAAACCAAATTTGCCATCTATAATAAACATTGATCCACAGTTTTATGTTGTGTTTTTAAGTACACACCTAGCCACACAACTCTAGCTGTAAGTGCATTCAACAAAACGGATGTGAAAGTTCATTCTTTTGATTAAAATAAAATTTCAAGTGTTTGTGATATTGAATTTCAATGCAGATAATGTTTCAAATATATTGTAACCATATTAATGGATTTAACAGAAAAATTATAGTAATAAATATGAACATATCACCATTGTAAATCGAAGTAAGGCTTTAATATAGCTAATGTTCCGTAGACAGTATGATGTATTATTTCTGTTTGCTGTGCAAGAAAGCTTCAACTTTTAAAACACTTTCAAGTGAATAAACTATGGATCTTATCAACTTATGTCTGTTGCAGTAATAAAAAATGTCTGCAGCAATATCAATAATTTTATTATTATGCGTGAGCAGCATTGGTGACATGTTTTGATGTAGATAGATAGGCAGGCAGCCTTAACTCATTACAAACAAAACCAACATGTTTTAACAGGTGGGAACCAGGTTGAGGTTGAAGGATACAAGTTGTAGAGGGGAGAAGAGAGCGAGAAAGAGAGAGAGAAGATGAAACAAAGGAAAGGGGAGGGGAAAGAAGCATCCAGAATCTTGATGGCTTACAATTTTTTATTTAAAACGTGATAGTAAATGTTGCAATGAAACTGAATGATATCCATGTAAAATAAAATCTACTTACGGGAAAGAGACAAATGTTCAGGCATTTATTTACACAGAGCAATAATCATTCCCAGATGGCATAAAGCTACATTTTTCAATCCCAGACAAGATGAGACTAGCTTGAGATGCATATTACAGTTTTTATGCATGTGATTATCTCTATAGGTAGTTGTGTAAACTGTCTCTTGTTGGAATAACGATACGGTTTGGCTTCACTGCAAACAAAGTTTCGGGAAACTCTACAATAGAAAAGTACTTGATGACTTGATGTATATATTGAGAGTACAGTGCATTTGTACATATTTCTAGCGAATATATTATTAAAGTTTTCCAGTTTATTAAAATGACGTGTGTGTGTATGTGTGTATATATGTATATATATTGTAAGCAACTGTAACGAGCAACAATAAATAATATTTCAAGCTACAAATAAAAACAAATACAACAATTTCATAAGCCTATATTTAACCTAAATTATACTAAGATTCAACCTGGTGATTTTCTGGTGATTTTTGTATGTCGATTTAGAGACTTTTTCTCAAAATAGTTGGCAACACTGGCTGTTAACAGACAAAGAATAATGCTTCCCAGTTCAGATTTAGGCTTTCTTCGGCAACAAGGAATATCAATGTTTTAACGTCTTGTGTACAGTCGCAAGACCCTATGAAATAGTTGTTATTGTTGTCATTTTACATATACATTAAAAATCACATTTAAAGGACATATATAAATATCACACCAAATTAATGCACTTCATAGCATTGTATAATTACTACAAAATTCTCTGCTTCAATTCTTCAGCATGTCAGCCGTCTGCCGAAGGCGAAAGTAAACTTGCATAAGCAACCAAATTATGCTATTATATAACTGCGACAATATACTTGCACAAACAAGAAAGGGTTTGCAGTATACAACTAGGCCAGCAGAAGTGGTCATGTTCAGACCATGGTGCAAAGCAGACAGGCATTGTTATACCTTCTCATTGCCGCAATAAACCAACCCCTGCCACCCTCGTCCTTCACAGCAGGGGGATTGGCGGGCATCCTTTTATTATTTATTTCTTTCTCTCTGCGTGACCTTGATGCTATTATTAGTAACATGCTGTGATATTCTGACTTTTAAAGGCAATGCAGATTATTTACCTTTAAGTTCCCTTGGTGCTGTTTCGAAAGTTCTGACGCAGAGTTCATAAACCAGGAGAAATTTCTGTACTTTTCCCGCATTTCCAGATCGCTGGACATCCTGTGTAAATTTAACACCTAGAGTTGGGATACAATCCTGGTGTACACAACTGCCTGTAGTACCCGAATATGCTGGGGGGAGGGGATGCACAATACCATGCATATCCTGTTCTATCAATATATAGCCAGCCCTTGTTTCTTGACAGAGAGAGGTGGGTCGCTGACCTTCCAACCAGCAGGCTTTCCCTTCCTTTTGCCAAGAGGGGTGCGACTTTTTGGATGATTCTGTTGGCTTGTTGGTGTGAAGTGCAATCATTGTGGAATAGGAATGTAAGGCAACTGTAACACTGTTCTAACTGGCTGTGGGTTAGTTTCCGGCTATATTATCTTGCTTGTTAGGTGGCACTCATTGAGGGCATCTTGCTTTGAATCTGAGTTTGGGCAATGTCTTAGAGGCCTTTAACTCATTCTAGTAATTTTTCAATTTTTTTGTGTGTTGCATTAAGGTATCATTGTAGCACAGGAAAAAGTAATAAAAAAATAGGCTGCACAGGCTTGTTTGCAGCTGTCAGGGTGCACGTAGTGATAAATCAGGGCATTTCTTTAGATTAACATAGCCTTTTCATTTCACTTCAATTAACCATGAACTCTCTATATTTGGCCAACTATCTGGTCACAGCTAATCAAAAATTAATTTTTTAGGATCTACAAGATTTCTTATGTTATATCCTAAATGTGTGATTTTGAACTAACACTACAGCCTAGAAAACACTTGCGCCGGGAAGATTATAACGATAAAAAAACAGTAGGGTGAAAGCATGAAAAATTAGGCTTCAAAAATGCTTAAAATAGGAAACTACACAACAATTTTATCTAGAATGTGCTATTGAACTTAAAACCACACTCTTAAGGAAAAGTATAGCAATAATTGAACACAAAAATTAAAAACAGTTATAAGTAGTTATAAAAAGGACAATTGGAAAACATGGGCGTGGGGGGAGGGACGACATCCTGCTGTTTGCATTCCTTCCCGACGGCGGCCATTTTATCAGCTAGTACCGATCGCGGCCATTTTGTTAGCCAGTATCGATCATCCTGCTCAGTCATTCCTTTCTGATGGCATCCATTTTGACCACAAATTCATGCTCTTGCATTCCAAGCAAGGGGGGTCCCTGCGACGATGCTCCCGACTGGTCCCTACTTCATGCTCTTGCATTCCAATCGATAGGAGTTCCCTCCGAGTCCTCCCAAATGTGAATACCTTGTTCCAAGTGCCCAACTGGTCCCCACTTCATGCTCTTTCATTCCAAGCAATAGGGGTTGCCTCCGAGTTCTCCCAAATGCGAATACCTTGTTCCAAGTACCCGACTGGTCCCTACTTCATGCTCTTGCATTCCAAGCGATGGGGGTTGCCTACAAGTTTTCCCTATCACAACGCCCCAACTGGGCCCTACTTAATGCTCTGGCATTCCAAGCGAGGGAGGTCCCTGTGACGATGCCCCGACTGGTCCCAACGTCATGCTCTTGGCGAGGGGGGTTGTCTCCGAGTCTTCCCAAATGTGAATACCTTGTTCCAAGTGATGGGTTTTCTCCATATGCTGCTAAATGAAAATATGAATTAATTCCTTCCTACTAGAACTTGTACACTCCAAGCGAGGAGGGTTGTCTCAGAGTCTTCCCCTGTCACAACACCCTGACTGGTCTTCCCTGCCCCCGACAGAGTTTTCTCCATGTGCTTCCAATGCTGTCCTATTACCACATATATATGTATAAAGGATGCCCCGATGGGGTTTTCTCCATGTGCTGCTAAATTCTTCTATTATCTAATACCGTCCCACTACTCCATATATATATATATATTTAAAGGATCCCGTCACTGCTGCGTGAGGCTTTCACTCGCCACCAGTCCCTGCCATGTCGCCCTGATGGCGAGGCCCCCTACTTCACACACACCAATTACGTAAACATTGCAGCGTTGCCCTCACACACAAACTATGAATTAATGATGACCGAACCCAGCTAACAATCAAATATAAGGAAAAAAACTAGCATACTGCCTGAAAAAGGTTAATATTAAGAGTGGTATTATTATTCAATATCACAGTCTCCCACTTCAAGGTCTCCAACACCCATGGATAAACTAATACTCATCTTCCCAGTCCAATCAAAAAAGCTCCACTACACAACACCTGCAGGATAGTGGGGAGAGTGGTCGGTTACAGAGACTTTCTCGGCCAGCGCCTGGCACCTGGAAAGCGACCGGACACATTAGTATGCAAAAGCTTTCTCGAGCAGCGCCCCACAAACAAGAACGCACTACCGGTCCCCCACACCCGCCGTGACCGAATTACAGATCGCTCTGAGACAGAGAAAACTACTCAAGTAGGTCGTGCATTCCCACGACCGCCCAGGCGAAGCTTTTACCAAGAAAGTCACCGACCCAGTTCTGTGTGAGTGCCGTCCATACAGAAAGCAAGAAAATATCAAACTTACAAGACGGAAGTAGGAATAATAATGTACACACAATTCAATGTCAAAGAATAAAGTTTATTGTCTTTTTAAAAAAAAATACATTCAATTACAGTACATACAATGACATACACAAGTCTTGCAGAAAAATTACACGTCAATAAGTGCAGATATGTGGATCCAACTGTTATGGCGAGGGTGAAAGCCAGCCCACTGAACGAATAGTCGATCACCTCATCGGCGTAACACCTTTTCGACCAAATAGTAGTCTGAAAACTGCGTTACCATAATCTCTTGTTTGTAAAATCCCCCATTCAGCTGGTCACCATTCAGATCGACGAGTTCATAGGTTCATAGGTGTAAGATTTCACAAAAGTCGACTTGAGGCGTGAAATACGGACATAGTTACCAATCTTCACTTTAGCCTTGCGTCTGTCCAATTTCTTCACATTTTTAAACACAGTCGCCAGCAAAGAGTTGTTCTTAACGTCCACTGGACGCATGTGGATGGTCCGGTGCACTCGTCCATTGTAGTCGGAAATCAGGCAAGGTAGTATGTCCAGCCAAATGTAACAACCCCGTGACGTAAATTCATGCCACATGACATTCTTCAGTGTGCGGTTAAATCGTTCCATGATGGAGGCCTTCTTATTAACATGCGTACTGTAGTGATTAATTTTATTTACATCCATTAGTGAACGGAAGGCTGTATTGTAGAATTATCTGCCAAGATCTGTCTGCATATTTTTAGGCGGCCCCTTCCTTATCTTGTAAAACTGTTTTAATGGCATTAGCAATATATTCACCACTTTTCCGGCGAACGGGGACAGCCCAAGCATATTTGCTGAAACAATTTATTACAGTCAGCATGTTTCTATAGCCCTTATTAACAGAGTTATACGGAATCATTTCAACCAGGTCAGCTTGATACAAATCACGAAGTCCAAAGACGAGCACTCTTCGTCCGCGATAATTGCACAGTGCAGGCCGGTGAAGCTCAGCGGCGATCTGTGCACATGACATCAGTAAATATCCACCTTCACGCAATTCTTCCAAAATATTCACAATCTCATTCGTGTGTGATTGATTGCCAGCCTGTTGAGATGCAATTAGCAGTCACAGACGTGGTACAAGCTCATTCACATTGTCCCAGAACACATACTCGAGCTGACTGTCCCCATCAAGCTTCGAAGCCAGTACTGTGCCGCTTGCTTTGCCAATGTCTGGAAACAACCCCGCAACAATGTTGAATTTTGGATGTGTCTCATCCTTATACGCTTTGCTGGTCGCATCATTGTCAGTCAAATGTGCACTCGTGAGGCTAAATAATCTCTTGTACTGCTGAAGCGCCTCTTGCATGAACTCTCCGGGGTCTCATTTAAACAACAACTCATAGAGGCCTGGAGACGCCCGCATTGCTTCATTGTCAATTAAGTATAAACTCAATTGGTAGAAACAAAATTTGCTTCTTCCCCAAGTACCATTTCTTATTCTGTCTATAAACACCATACGTTCTATCATTAAACCTTGTTGTGTGCAAAGAGAGGTAATTACGAACAGTTGTTGAACGTAATTGTGATCCGTCCTTTTTGCGTATCCATGTAGCTAAAGACAAATCATCATCGTCAACAGTATCCTCTGCCTCTGGAAGTATCTTGAGTTCGACTCCGGTCCAGTCTTCACATTGACAGGGGGACCGGTTTGCCTCTGCAAATTATCGATCCGAGATGCGAGTGGACGGAAGGCCTCTTCCAATACAGCATCACACTCCATGCACGCACGCTTGGCCAGTAGATATTTATTACGCACACTTGCAATTACACGGTGTAAATCCTCGATGGTAGCAGCCACTGTACTAATAATATAAGTGAAATGTTCATACTATATATATATATATATATATATATATATTAGACAATGACTCTTTGCGCAATCAGATTGACAATTTTATCTTCAAACATGGTGATTCACTGGATCATGGCAATATGCACATACTGACAATGTGTCCATTTGTCATCGTCCACAAGCAGATCATTTAAATTACGAACAATCCTGTGTCACAAAAGTTCTTCAATATGTGTGAGTCCCATACTCAAAGCGAGGTTACGGCTATCTAGCTCCTTGACTATATAAGTAAGAAGTCTATTAGTCATTCCTTCGAATATAGAGCTGAGTTTCATTTTCATGCCAATTACACTTTCTAGCTGTGTACTTAATGCATTCAGCGTGCCCGCACCTCCACTCGAGACATAAAGGTGCTCGACTAGTTTAACGGAAAGGTCGGCAAAAACCTTAATGTCAACCTGTCTGAGCTGCGTCTCCACAGCGGTGAGCTTGTCTTCCAAAGCAGCCAGCTTGCCTGCACCCTCGTTCACCACAATAAGGCGATCCTTCAACGTAGCTGCCAGGGTAGTGAGAACTCTGTTGTCAATTTGTTCACCCAAGTCAGAGAGCTTTGCCTCCACGGCTGTAAGCTTACTTCCCAGCACGCTCTGAACATCGTCAGTCAAAGTCTGAATTTGTGTATTCATCGTAGTGGACATTGTACCGACAGCGCTGAGGTTCGATTCCAGCTTCTTACTTAATGAGGCTAGCACGATGTCACTCGCGCGGTCTTGGCATTAAGGTGGTCATCTAGTTTTGCAGCTAGACTGGCAAGAACTCTTGTTGCCAACTTGCTCCCCCACATCAACAATTATCTGCTCCATTGCTGAAATCTTGCCTCCTAAAGCATTTAGTTTCTGTAAATCTTCAGTTAATTTGCGAATCTGAGCTTCCATCTTGTTAGACAGTGCATTCGTGTTGCCGAACAGTCATCCTTTCACAGCTTCAAGCGCATTGCTGGAAGCAAAATCAGTCAGTTGAGACACACGCTCGATTAATGTACCAAGCCGCAAATTCATGTTAGTAGTCAGTATATTAGCATAGAAGAGACAGCCTTCAACAGTGGTGAGCTTCCCACCCAAAGCAGTCAGTTTGTGAACGTCTTCAGTCAATGGGCGTAATTCATTTGTCATGACTGTATGAACTCTGCTGGCTATTCGCTCGCCCACACCGCTCAGTTTCGTCTCTAAAGCAGCGATCCGAGTCATACCAGACAATAGTGTGCAAAGATGTGTCTCAATGCCAGCCTGAAGTTCCATTACTGGTTGCAACGCTTCTGAAGCAACGCTGCGGACAAAGGATACATTAACCGCATCACTGTCATGTTTCGCCCCTCCGAGATTCTTGGCTTACTTCCCTCCGAAACTGCAGTTCCCGTCGCTAGCAGATGTAATACAGCTGTCTATCGCACGCTTCAGGCCCCTATGACCAAACTTGGATATTGCATAGCTCATTGTTCTCTGATGATTGATAATGAACTGATTGAAACCCATGCGATACCTTCCCTTATGAGGTGGAAAATCTTTTGCTAGCACAAGGAAACCCTGAGATTCGAGCCAGCAACATGCACACACATCTTTAAATATGTCAAACGTCATATCTGCATTAACATGATCGGAGTAGACATGATATAAATTCAGGTCATCCATGGGAAATGGAATGAGTAAATTAGCATTGTCACACAGAAGCTGCTTCGGCATATGTGAATAAGTTCTACATAGGTAATTCGAATCCACCGCCACATGTTGTCCCACACTGAATTACTGCTGCATTGTCTACTGTTTCTCACATGCCACATTGTCGAAAATAAACACAGAGCTTGGTAAAGCATCACTTGGCTGCACGACATCTTCATTGTCACTAAAAGGAAAATATTGAAGTCCGTCCACAGCCGGTAGTATTTGCGATAGTCGTAGGTACTTGGCTGTTGTAAGGATTTCGAGCATAGGCAAACGTTCTCGAACCGAAGCCCGTTGCGTTCCTCCAAAAGGCTGAGAAACACACAAGTCTTTCCACAGTTGCTCGGTCCAGTTATGATACCCCGCACGGTGCTAGGTAGTAACTTTCCATGATGTGATCCACAAGCATCAGTTTCATCATCGACGACACTGATACAGACAGGAAGCGTGGTAGACTGTGGCACAATCTCCATTGAACTGATACGCAAATGCTTAAACTGCGATACTTATGTCAGTCATCAGACATTAACATCCAAGTTCGAGGTCGGATGATGTGGTCGGCCACAATATGTATAACATAGATGTGGAATAGTGGCACTATCTCCATTGAACAGACATGTAAACGGGTAAACCCTGATACTTATGTCAGTCATGAACGGTCAAGTTCGAGGTTGGGTGATATGGTCGGCCACAAAACGTATAAAGTAGATGTAACGATAAAAATATGTGTTAGTATGTCATAATGCGCCATGAGAGTAAGATCAAGAGTGGGCATGGTCTGGGAAATACATTGATCAACAACCTCCCTTTCGAGGCACACATTCCAGGCTATAAATATTGTGGTCTCGGGACGCTACTAGCGCGAAGATTGAAGCGAGGTGACGTCCCTGTAAATTCGTTGGACGAAGCGTGCAAAAAACATGAATTGCATACGCGACCAGTAGCAAGTTGGAAGATAGGCACGAGGTCAACACCGTTCTTGGAGATAAAGCCAAGGCAATAGTTAGATCGTCCAAGTCCAAACTTGGCGAACGCTTAGCCCCTTGGGGAGTGTCAAAGATTATGAAAACTAAAGTCAAGAGAGGAATGGATTTGAAGTTCGTTGGAAGAAAGAAGGAGCGCACTAGCAGAGGTAGGAAACCACGAGAGGTAGGAAACCACGCAAAGTAGGAAAGCGTGGAGGCATATTACCCTTCAACTTACCAGTGCTAGGCGTTCTCGGTAGTCTTATTGGTGGTGCAAGTGGTATTGCTAGAGCAGTGAACACGGCGAAGGAGGAAAACAAACGGCTATTGGAGACGTTGAGACATAATAGGAATATGGAAGCGCTTGCTAGAGGTAAAAAAAACTGCAACTGACTGTATCTTTGTCCCTACCGTGCTGTAGGGGGCGGCAGCAGGAGAAAGCTAATACATCGGAGAGTCGGGAGAATGAAAGGCTCTTAAGGACCCTTCCTCACGACTACTTACCAACATAAACATACAAAAGTTTGGGTGTACATTAAAAATAGTTAATTTCTGGGGGGTGTTCATGTGTGATCGTCTACCGCACCAAGTGAAGCGGGTTGAGTGTGGTATAGTAAACCTAGATACTAGCACCGGGCCGGGAACTCATTGGACTGCATATAAAAAGCATGGAAATACGGTCAAATACTTTGACAGTTATGGCAACTCAAGGGCCCCGCCGGAACTGAAAATGTATTTGAGAGGGGCAAGATTATACTACAACCATAAGGCAGAGCAACACCCTCAAGAATGGAACTGTGGACACTTATGTCTGCACTTCCTTTCAAGATATATATATATACTTAACGGGGACACACTAGATGTAAGCATCAGTGATGTCCGTAACCCTGATCGTGTCTGGCAATAGCTCAGAACTGCGTTCTGTGCACTTCCGCCCACTCAACCTGGACGGTGTGTGGTCTGTTGCGGTGATAGATTTTCAAACTTACTTCTCAGTACCGAACATAGATGACCGCAATTGTATGCTTCGTTATGTCAAGGGAGGCGGTACGAGAGGAGAGGTACATATACCCACAGGTTTGTACGAGATTGAAGATATAGGCGAGTACCTTATGCATGAACTGGGGTCGGACGTGACGTTGGTGCTGCGCGGTAATGCAAATACACTACACAGCGAGATGCATTGTACTGCACAGATAGACTTCACGCAGAGCGATACACTTGCCTCCATGCTAGGCTTTGAGAACGTAAAAAACGAAGCGAATAAAACACATGAATCTACCCTGCCGGTAAATATCTTCCCTGTCAACGTTATAAGAATAAACCATAATTTGGTTAGCGGATCGTACCTCAACGGTAAGCCTAGTCAGACGCTACACGAATTTTCCACGATGGTGCCACCAGACTTTAAGCTGGCGAACGTACCGAAGACACCCATTTACGTTCCAGTCATGATGGAGAACGTACAGGAAGTTGTAGTGTCTATAGTAGACCAAGACCGTCGTTTGATTAATTTCGGTGGTGAGGAAATAACAGTTCGCTTACATTTAAGAAAAGATGGGACTGAAATTTAAGCGAGTGCATACAAAAGCAATAAAAGAGGCTTACTGTGCCAAACCGCAAGTAAGTACGTGTCGAGCACGCAGAGCGCTAACATCTGAAAATGTTTGTTTCCTTAGAAGTTTGGGTCTGTTGATCAACAGCAAGTATGGACGTTGAAATATTGAACATAGCAGAGCCAGTGGGGTTCGAAGACGCGATCACCAAGGCGGAAATCCACACGTAAACACCCTATCTGCCAGGTCCGTACGTACCCTCGTCCGAGATTCGGATCCCGGTACAAAACCAAGATATATACACCATCCCATGTAATTCATACTTACGGTTCTGAGGAACACTAACAAAGGCAGGCAACGCCCTACCAGTGACAACAAAAATCATTAGAAACGGTATACTACACATGATAAGTAGAATCGCGTACGAACTGAACAGGTGTGAAGTGGATGCCACGAGAGATGTTGGAATCACGGCTCCCATAAAGAACTAATTCTCATTGACGCATAACTAAATGCCAGCGGCTAAAATGGCAGGCTGGGATCGAAGAGGACTTTACGGGCCCCATCTTTGCTAATGGGCAATTTGAAGTATGTGCTCCGCTTGCCATGCTGTTAGGGTTTGTCGAAGACTACAAGCATGTAATTATTAATTCAAAGCAAGAGTTTGTTATTCTCATGGCCTGGATACCGCCGCCGCACCGGAAGCTGCAGCGCTGGAGATATGTTTTATTGAATGGCTACTTCCCCACGTGCAGATAAAAATGGCAGAGCGTGTGAAATTTTTTTAATATGCAGAGAAAACAAGGAACGTCAATATTTTGTTTCGTACATGGAGTTTAGAGACGTACACAAGCGTACCACACTCCGTGACCGTAAATTGGAATGTTTAAACTAGTTTCACGAGTGAAAAACCACGCAATATAAGTACAGTTTCAGACAGGCAAACAGAGTGTTATCAATACGGACTGTTCGAAATTCGATCATGGAAATATTAATAACGTAAAAATTTTCTTAAACTCTTAGTCTTACCCATGTGGAGATTTAAACATTGATTTTACAAACGGTATGTATACGGTACCGTATCAAAAGTATGCCGACTTTCAGAGATCCTACTATGGACAAACGCAGGCACCGATGCTGGAACCGAACGCGTTCATGAACACAGCGCCCCTACTAGTGTTTGACGTTGGTAAACAGGATGATCAATTAAAGTCATTTGTAGTTGACTGTACGATCAAAATGACCGCCTCGGAGAATTTCCTAGCTTTCACCCGAGCCCATGCTTTAATAATTCATGGTAGACTAGTCACATACAATGTACGGGATAGGGTAGTTAAAATACTAATGTAATTCACAACTATAGTAAATTCGCCATCCAGACGTCATAATGTTCGTGAACTTTCAGGGCTGCGTGTCACAGCATGGTTTCATTATTAAATGTATCTGTATAGCATACGTTGACGGATGTATAGCAACAAGTACATTTCTACCCCAATTTCCATGGCTGGCGCTCGACCGGAAAAGTAAGGTAATAAATATATGGCTGGAAAAATATTATCACGGTCTCAAATGGAGCGAGGGTGATGAAGAATATGATAAAGTGCGTGCTGTACATACCTCAATGTTAAACGAGGATGGTGTCGTCTTCATGGCGGGTCCCGAGCAGAAGAGGTGGTTAAGTGTCTATTGAGCCGCGAAAGTAAAACTCTGTGATCTACAGATAGAGTATGACTGTCCTTCGTTTAGAAATTTGAAGGCACAGTACATGAAAAAAATAGAACATGAGTGTAATGCATGCAGACTAGACTGGCCATGTCCGTGCCTGAACGCACTGTTGTTAAGGATGTGGGTTATGATCCATCATGGGGGGAGGGGTAATATTTTCGAACAGCAGCCATTATAAATAGCGGACTTGCGAGGAGTGGAACCACTTTACTATACGTTATCATCATGGACGGACTTATTGCGAAGCTGTTGGACCTCGAGATCGGGAAGCTGTACGTTGCATCGGATTTCCGGAGGGCGGAGACAACTTATGGCAAGTGTATAACGTGTGTGCTAAATGCAGAGTTTCGCGTACGACTGCCATCTCGATACGTTCAACTTATCACTGAGGACATGAACAAGCTTAATGCCACTACAGTACAGATTAGCTATGCCGGTATCACGTTCTCGAGTTTTCATAATGTGGACGAACGGCTCTCTCTCTTACTGCAGTAGCACTTCAAACATGTACACGGCATTCAACCCACTGGACATAGCCAAGTATGACGGTGATGTAACGACTGGCTACTGACGCATTCACTTCAAACCTCCCGGACAGCCTGCGCAAGTGGAAAGTTGCAACGGACTTGAACACTGGGTGTGTCAAAGTGAAGAGGAATGTCTTCTCTTATACCCGATACAGTGCAGTATTGTTTTATGAGCTGTATATTACCTGAAGCCGGACATGAAGCTACCTTGCACCATCAGCACTATGATAGCACGTGCAAGTGAAGCGTATATACGTTAGGTATGGTTTACCCGCACAATTGTATATGAACTACGTCAAGCTAACAGCAGTAATGTCAGTAACCGTTGGACCGAGTCCTGTACAGGTGACCGATATACAACCTGCAGTCGACAGCAGTGCATCATTCAGTAGACAACTAACGCCGCCATGTGCAATACGTTTGACATACGTGACTGCGTACCATTCCTGCTGGAAAATGTGGACTTGTACGCGAGATACTTTATTGGGTATACGAGAGTGGTGTTTAAACCAGAGCTTGGACACGAGCAAGTGCAGGTATGTGATGGTGAAAATCATATATGGGGATATCATGACACATGGGATAATTTCCAGTGAGATTCTACCCTGCTACAAGTACGACCGGTGTGCCGTCGCTAATCTCTGACCAAACAGTCAGCTACCTGCAAATGGATATATTCTTGCATTACTTGTTGAATTTGAAGATATTACCAAACTACGTCATGAGAACAGGAAAGTTGACTTTACACTGCGCAATGTAGATACTGACTCAACCTACTGATTGACTGAGTGTACCGGTCACATACACGCACGCTAGAAGACTGTGGAAGCAAATGAATTCTACCCTGCTTGGCCAAGGTATGGTGCATATATAATTGAACAAAAAACCTGTAAGTATATCATGAACGCTCAAGCACCCGACCAAGGTGTGGGGTATATAAGTGAAAAAAATCATACATGTACATCATGAACGCCGAAGCTCCAGACTGCACGATGGTCGAGGGAGAACTCATTTGTCACAGCAAGTGCAAGTGCTGGCAGGTTATTTGTGACCGTATTACACACATTCTACTACTATTGACCGAAGCTCTGAAGTAGTGGTAGTGGTGACGTCACGTACATGGAGAGAGCTATATAAGTAATATGTATCCAGCCAGTCGACCACAGTGATCTAGCAACGATGAGCGTGCCATTCCGTCCAGAGGCTACCTACAGCACTGTAATGCCTGGTAACAGCAGTGTTACATACGACATCGGTGATGTGGCAGAGCTGAGAACTCACAGTGAAGACTGTGATGGTGTTGCGCATTGGCTACTAGCCCACAGTCCTGCAGCATATGAACACTGCCAGCAGATGATCGAGTGCAGTGTGCTGGGGAGGTGTGTTGTTCATAATATAAGAACAAACACACCCCTGCCATGTGGGGCGGACGAGGTGGTAACGCATACCATGTTACACGATGCAATACGTTTACACCTTCCCGACTACAAGCCGCCCGAATCTCCAGTTCCCGGCAATGCTGCTCCTGCTGCTGCTGTCACCACCATCGACATCACCGATGATACCGATGACACCTAGCTGCCTGCCGTCACCATCCCAAGATGCAAGAGAGCTGCGAGGACGGTGCCTACATCCAACAAGACTGACGAGGTGCCTAAACGTAGAGCGCCACGCACTGCCCACAGACGCAAGAAGCAGCCTGCTGCCACCACCTGTCAGCACTGCAGCAATTCATCATCACCAGCGTCTGCGTCCAACCTGCCTGACGTGAAAAAGTTATCAGTAGCGGAGAGGAAGGTGAACTTTGACAACTGCTCACCTCGCTTCTCGACAACATTTAGAGAGTGATAAAAAAAAAAGTATTTTTTTTTAATATTTGAAAAAAAAAAAAGTATAATTTATGTCAATATATATATATCTTCTCAATATGTGTGTATTCTTTATTTGTTGGTGGTGGTGGGGATGAGATGTCAAACCCATACCTGAAACTCTCGTACCAGTATAGTGAAAGTACTACAATACACACACATTCCCTTTTTTATTCAAGAGAGGGAGAGTGAAGCGTAAGTACCTCAGAATAGTAACATGTAATAGGTATGCTGGGGATAAGAGTAAATCAAACTCACAAAAAAAATTACAACTATGTTGGCGGCCATAGTCTGTAAAAAAAAAAGTGAAGCGTAAGAAACTTGGAATAGTAATATGCAATAAGTATGCTGGCGATAACAGTAAATTAAATTCACAAACTATGCTGGTGGCCATAGTCTGTAAAAAGTAGGTAGTGTGAACTTCATACATGGCTGTGTGCGTATATATATATGTAGAGGGAGAGAGTAACAAGTAATAAGTATGCTGGGTTGTGTGGAAGAGAATAATACGCTGGATGTGATCCCTGTCGATGATGAATAAGAAGGGGGGAGTGCGACATATATATTATTATTCCGGCATACATTTTTCCAATCAACGTGCGTGTAGGCAGGGAGGACCATTTCTCCCGCCCACTAACACGGTCAATCTTACAGTATATATACCTCGCAGATCTGTAGTTTGTTACTTGTGATCTGTCAGCCACATGTGTACATCGTTTGCTTATTGTTGTCTACGCTTAAGCACACTGTCTTCACAAACGTATATCAACACTCGCTGCACTTTGCATCGTTCGTGTGAGGTAAGTCTATCTTTCTTCGCTGCTGGGTGGTGAGTATATGTAACTAAACTATCAAACGACTGTCAAGCTCCCGTCATCGATATAAAAAGAGAGAGAGAGAGTGGGTGGAAACTTTATTTTTCACGGCGTCGGGCGGGCGGGTTAGCGGTAGGTGAATGACCTTCCCGTAGCTCTAGGCCACAACTCTCTCTTCATTGGGAGGCAGGGAAGAGGAGTAGGTCACTCTGCCACTCCGCTATCATCGTTCTCCATGGCAACAACTCTCTCCACGACGGTAAAAGCTTGTTAACAGGACAGTAAAAGTTCCTACCTACCTCCCCGCCCTTAGCCCATACAGTCGAAGGCGTAAACCACTCACTCACAAATTCATTTAGAGTTTTTATTTGTTATTGGCAGCGTGATATAATTTTATTATTATTCTTATTGTACGCATGTGTGTTGTTTACACAATTGAAAATATCGTTCATATAAATTATTTGTTTTTTGTTACGTTCACCTTACAGCTAACCGATTGTAACGTGGCCCCACTCTGTTCAAGCGTGCATGCGTCCCCGGTTGCAGCGAATATAGGTCCGGGGAACGTACTCCGAGCGCATCGCTTTCGTACATTTACTTTATACTTACTGTATGGGGTAACATAAAATATTAGTTTAGAAGTGTTGCTCTTTATGTATATAATTTTTTTTTTTTCGAACTAGCTTAGGATTAAACTTTGTTCACATAGGATCCCCCCCAGCCTACAATGTCAGACGTCGAGCATATCTTTGTGAGTTCCGTCCGTTCAGTCGAGGCAATTGTTTACTCGTTGAACAAGATGGAGTCTGATAGTTCTTCCTTTCCAGCTTTCCCTTCTTTCGCATCATCTTCTTCTTCCACACGACCATTACCTATTGCACCTACGATACGGTGACCTGCACTACAGTGTGGTTTCTGCGACTGGATGTTTACCGATCGTACGAATGGTTTATACCATGAACGCAACTGTTCCCTCAATCCATTCAGAGAGCCAGCACAACACATGTGTGATAGGTGTGGGATGTTATTTGTCCACGCTGACAAACTTAACGATCATTGTATAGTATGTACAGGACTGCTCAAACAGGTAGCATCGTCCCAATGCTCTTACTGTAATGTGAGCTTCGGTCATTCTTATGATGCTCGTCGCCACGGACGTAGTTGTTGGGCGAATCCCGATGCAGAGACATTGGCATGCAGGAACTGCGGCAGGCAGTTTACCAGGACAAATAAACTGCGTGCACACAGCACTAAATGTAATGGCACTATCACAGCCTCCCCGTCGACGAAACGGCCACGCATGGCTAGCCCCAAGCCAGGCCCATCACGTCTCGTACCGGCTCCTAGTCGCGTCAACCAGCATTACATTGACCTGGAGACGTGCTTCGACTTTAATAAACTAGAGTTCCCCACCCCTCTATGACAAATATCTACATTCGAGAGGTCCAATCCTGGGGTCAGCTTCAATGTATACGCACTCGACGACAATACAAAGATAGTGCCAATACGGGTGACAAAGGAAGAACTGGCCCAGCACTTTGACCTTCTACTACTGTCAACAGCGGAGAACCGGAACTCTCATTATTGCTTCATTGGCGATTTCTCCGGTCTGGTACGCTCCCAGGTGACGTCACACGATGGTTATGTTAATATCTGTAAATGCTGTCTCAAGGCATATGATAATAAACCACGTGTGATGGGGCTGACAGGTGCTGAGACTGACTGAGCACAGGAGGTACTGTAATGAACACACAGCAGTCCGTGCCGACATGCCACAGCCGGAGAAGAATGGCAAGCCTCCTGTGCTCGAGTTCCAGAATTACCAGAATGGGGATAAGGTACCTATAGTTGTGTACGGCAATGCTGGTGCCGGTCCAAATGTGTCAGCCAAAGCCGGACATGTCCTACCCCTATAGGTACCAGAAGCATGAGTCCTACAGCTATGGCATCTGCGCCAAGGTGAATAACAACGTAATGCCAGCCTCCAAGACAGCCAGCATACCCACAGATGTAATATGTATTCATGGAAGAAGTCGTGAGGATTGGCAATCTGGTGAAGGAAATATATAGTCAGTCCGAGCCTATGCATACTCTAACATCAGGCGAACGGACTGGCTACTCTCTGGCTACCACCTGCTGCTACTGTTTCGGTCCCGTCAGCACGAATCATAAGGTTTACGACCACGACCATTTCACCGTTAACTTTATCGGGGCAGCATGTAATAGCTGCAACAAACTCAAGCTTCGCCGCCGCCCCCAGAGACTGCCAATCCTCTTCTATAACTTGACGTATGATGCCAATTTTATTATTACGCAGCTTGGCTATGATACCCAGGACATATTTATTATTCTGCATGCCAAAGAAAAACTTATTACCTTCAGTGAAAGTTTGGGCGACAAATTAACAATTCAATTTATTGATACTTTTCAATTTATGCCTGCCAGCCTCGCAACACTCGCACAGAATCTACCATCACTCGACTTCACAACATCAACCAGATTTTTTACCACCGAACAACTCGAGTTGGTGACTCACAAAGGCATGTTTATGTCGATTCGTGGGGGAAGCTTGTCGAGCCACAGCTGCCACATATTGATGCGTTCTTCAACTGCCTCACCGGATGCGACATTAGTGTAAAGGAATACCATCATGCGCAAAGGGTCTGGGCGATGTTTGGATGTCGCACTCTCAAGGAATACGCCGAACTGTATGTGAAGACGGACGTCTTGATTCTGTGTGACGTCTTCGAGAATTTCCGGGGGCTATGTCTGACGACATACGGACTTGATTGTGTCCATTATGTGAGTGCTCCCGGATTCTCGTTCGACGTGATGTTGCGCAAGACACAGGTGGAGTTGGAGCTAGTCGTCGACTACGATGTCCACCTATTTATTGAGGCTGGTATCCGGGGAGGGGTGGCCCAGTGCATCAAACACCACGTGGTGGTAAACAACAAGAATGTTCCTGCCACCTATGATGCCAGCAGGTCATCTACCTACCTCCAGTATGTTGATGCAAATAATTTGTATGGATGGGCAGTGTCACTACCGCTGCCGCATGGTGGTTTTGAATGAACTGGCACGGATATTGACATCATGTCCGTGCCGGACGACGGAAATGTTGGCTACATACTGGAGGTAGATGTGGAGTACCCTTCCACACTTCACGAGGAACATAGAGATCTTCTGTTCCTGCCGGTGAACGAGTGTCCCCCGGGGTCCAAACAGCCTAAACTCATGACTACCGTTGAGACGAAGATGCATTATATTATACATTATGTTGACATCAAGCAGGCATTGGGTCATGGGATGAGGCTGAAGGTATAACATCATGTCCTTCGATTCAACCAGAAGGTGTGGCTAAAGCCATATATTGAACTAAATNAGAGATCTTCTGTTCCTGCCGGTGAACGAGTGTCCCCCGGGGTCCAAACAGCCTAAACTCATGACTACCCTTGAGACGAAGATGCATTATATTATACATTATGTTGACATCAAGCAGGCATTGGGTCATGGGATGAGGCTGAAGGTATAACATCATGTCCTTCGATTCAACCAGAAGGTGTGGCTAAAGCCATATATTGAACTAATGATGGAGAAACTCCAAGCAGCCACGAACGCCTTCGAGAAGGACTTCTTCAAGTTAATGAATAATGCTACATATGGCAAGCTTATGGAAAATAAGCGTAAACGTCAGCATATGGAACTCGTACGTAGAGAAGTTCGGGCAAAGAAATTAATTGCAAAACCATCGTTAAAGTGCAGGACAATTTATACCAAATCATTATCTCTAGTAAAGTTAGACCACGAGAATATTATATTCGATAAGCCCATATATGTGGAATTTGCCGTACTTGACCTGTCCAAGATGCTCATTTACCACTTCAACTACAATGTGATAAGAGCAAGGTATGGCAGTAATGTAAGTCTGGTCTATACAGACACAGATTCATTTGTCATGGAGATCCTCTGCCCCGATTGCTACAGCGACCTCGCCTCAGAACCGACACTTACGTCAGAGTTCGACACCAGCACCTACCATCACACTCATCTCTGCTACTTGCCTGTCAACGCAAAAGTGATTGGTAAATTTAAGGATGAGTGTGGAGGTAATGATATGGTCGAGTTTGTTGGGCTGAGAGCGAAGCTGTATGCATATCAATGTCACGATAAGGTAGTGAAGCGCGCGAAAGGGATACAGAAGAGTATTGTAAGGAAAACCATCACTATTGAATATTTTAGACATATCCAAATGTCCCAGCAAGTCATGAGAGTACAGGTCAGTAGCGTTAGGTCGCACCACCATGATTTATATACAGAATGTACCAACAAGTTAGCTCTTTCGTGGATGAACGACAAGCAGAAGATCCTGGACAACTCTGTTGATACCGCCCCTTATGGTTACCTAATAAAAAAACACCTCTGGGCAGGCGCGTATCTTCATATATGTGTCTGTCCCTGGGAGAGTGAATGGGGTTGGGATGCATAGTAGGAGGCAGTTCCTCGCCCCGGGTTACCCTCTCCCACAACGCGTGTGGTATGTGTTTTCCAGCAGTATACTGCAGCACATGCAAGAGCCATCTTGTCAGGTATATTGTTGAGGGTTGGTAGCCATATGTCCTGTTTAGCATACTGTAGCACATGCAAGAGTCGTATTCTTCTTGCCAGGTATGCTGGCTGGTAGCATGTCTTGTCGGACATGCTATCAGTATGTTCTGCTGTGTGTACTTTTTTCTTTTCCGGTGGTATACTGTAGCACATGCAAGAGTCTTATTTATCTTGTCAGGTATGCCATTGTTGATGGTTGTGTTTTGTTTTTCCCAGCATGCTGTAGCTCGTGCAAGAGACATTCTTATCTTGTCAGGTGTGTTACCAGTATGTCCTGTACTTGTTTTTTCCTGTAGTGTACTGTAGCACATGCAAGAGTCATATTCGTCTTNGGTGTGTTACCAGTATGTCCTGTACTTGTTTTTTCCTGTAGTGTACTGTAGCACATGCAAGAGTCATATTCGTCTTGTTAGGTATGCTGCTGCTGATGATGGTTGTTTCCAGCATACTGTAGCCCATGCAAGATATATCCTTATCTTGTTAGGCATGTGACTAGTATGTATTGTTTTTTTCATAGCACTGAGTTGGCGTATGGTGACACACTGTAGCCCNTGTATTGTTTTTTTCATAGCACTGAGTTGGCGTATGGTGACACACTGTAGCCCATGCAAGAGATATTCTTATCTTGTCAGGCGTGTTTTCGATGTATATATTATTTCACATTCTACAATCATTCTTCTACAAAGTAACGTAAAGGGACGGTTGCAAAGTGTTAAATGACATACCTAGCACTGCAGCGACTAGTAGTTTTATCGTACTTGCGTTTATTAATCTGTTACTGCGCTATCCCCCCTCTCTCTTATGTACTCTTCCCTTTGCTGTAACCTGCCTATGCGTTCCTTTGTCCGCTTTCTTTTTTTAGGTGGGTTGACTTTCCTTTGCGGCGTTGTAAGCCACCTGCACACTATACTTGCAACATTACTGATATTTCCAAGGAAACGTAGGTAACGTCACAAGCGCAGTGTACTGCCTGGTCCAAAGCCCGGAAGCCGTCCACATGGCCATGTCATGTGAACGGTAAGTGCGAGGGCAACACTGCGAAGTTCACAGTATCATATATATCATACACAATATGGGAACTACCTACATNAACGGTAAGTGCGAGGGCAACACTGCGAAGTTCACAGTATCATATATATCATACACAATATGGGAACTACCTACATTTTCATAGAAGTTTGGAGCATGGTTTAATTTGTTAGGTTACGTTATGATATTTTTGTTTAATGCAGTATTGTATAACTGAGCAAATTAGTACTTATTATGGCTTATAATCCTGTTGAGTTACGAGGATCTTCATCAACGAAAATAAATACAGAGCAATGAAGAAGTTGCAATGCAAACTTCAAGATTATGGTGGCCAACGAAGCTGAACAAACAAACAATGTGAAGGCTGTACGAAAATTTGGAGTTTCCGAGATGAACCTTCATCGTTGGCGCAAAGATAAAGACAAATTAAAATATACAAATTAAAATACTGCCCAAGTTTTGCCGAAATATTGTTAAGAGAAGCTGTTGAAGTTTCAAAGATATGGGATTTCTTTGTGAAAGAAGAATAATTATATACTTGGGCAGATGGGAAACGCAGATGAAATGCCTGTCATTTTGACATGCCCTCAAATNGAAAGAAGAATAATTATATACTTGGGCAGATGGGAAACGCAGATGAAATGCCTGTCATTTTGACATGCCCTCAAATGTCAATGTCAAAGAAAAGGGCAAAAAATCAGTTTTGCTGAAATCCACAGGAAACGAAAAACTTTAAGAGTTACCACCATGTTGGCAGTTACAGCAGACGGACATAAACTTCTACCATTCGTGATTCTGAAATGAAAAACTATGCCTCGTGAAACTCTNGGGCAGTTACAGCAGACGGACATAAACTTCTACCATTCGTGATTCTGAAATGAAAAACTATGCCTCGTGAAACTCTAGTGATTGTCCGAACATAAGGAAAAGGGTTGGATGACCGAGGAATTGATGTCTGACTGGCTCAGAACTGTGGCATGCCAAAGACCTGGAGGTGCTCTTGATTGTAGAAGTCTTTTAGTTCTTTATGCTTTTCGTGGTCATACAACAGACACAATCAAGACACAAATTGGGGACATGAACACGGACCTAGTTGTTATACCAGGTGGCATGACATCTCAGCTGCAAGTATTGAATGTTGTTGTGAAGAAGCCGTTCAAGGATCACCTACGAAGACAGTACTCAGAATAGTTGACTGCAGGTGTCCATGAAACAACACAATCAGGAAGAATAAAGAAACCCACAGTTACGCTTCTTCTTCATTGAATTATATCAGCATGGCACAGTTTATAAAGCGAAGTGATTGTAAAGTGTTTCAAGAAGTGCTGTGTATCGAAGAGTCTGGATGGGAGTGAAGATGATGTTTTGTGGGATTGTGATAAATCTGAGAAAGTGTCCAGTTCTGATGATGCAAAATCAGCAGAATCAGCCAATGAAGCCTGGGAGAGAACTGAAGTTTAAGGATGTGTCAAGTCCAGTAAAATGTCTTGAATAGTTGTAAATATCATTTACCAGTAATATTCTTCTAAATAATACCACTTCAAATTCATATTTTTATATTCCTAGACTTATATTTTTGGTGCTCCTTCATGACATGCAACTAGGTATGTAAAACTACTTTAACTTATTTTATTTAAGTGTTGTTAAGTTAAACAGTTTTATGTGAAGCCTAAGTCAACATTTTTATGAGTTATCATTTAGAAATTTTGGTGGGTATGAAAATTTTGGGGTCAACTTATATTCGGGCAAATACGGTAAATCACAAATAAAGAATTCATCTGTTACTGTAATATTTGATGAAGATTCGCCTGTGATTATCAAGGCAGAAACCTTTCTTTCCAGTAGCAAAAACAAACAATGCTTAATCAATATGATTGGACTGTATTTTCACGATAAAGGACATTCTGTAATTCATGCACATGCCGATGCACACACTTATTGTGAAAGCAGCTTTAAATATTGCAGAGGAACGACACATCACTGTAGTGGCAGATGATAATGATATTTTAATATAACTACTATACCATTAATATAGAAACATTTCAATGCAGTCTGCAACTCATAGTATTCATGTAAGTGAAATTCAAGTNAACTCATAGTATTCATGTAAGTGAAATTCAAGTCAAGAAATTCAAGTTGCAAGACTCTACTTTTTGCTCATGCTGCGACACTACTAATGCGTTGTAAGGCAAGAATAAATCTTATGCATTGCAACATATTGTCAAGTCGGAAACATTATGCATAGGCTTCCAGATTAGGCTCACAAGAGTAGGGATGTATTGGTAGACATTGGTGGAAAATACATGGTGGAAAAAGTAACTTGTGCAGCTTCATTATGGCAGTTACATGAATAAAATATCTTCTTTGATGAATGAATTTGATATTTCCCTTCTGCCTCTAACAAAAAATGTGGCAAAATTCCATCTACTACGAGTGCATTTGCTATGCATCATTTGAAAAAATGTTGGCATGACTACTCCAGATCCTACACTATGGGGATAGCAGAAACCAAATTAAGAATTTCAGCCTATTATGGCAGATATTGGTCCTGCGTCAGATATTCTGTTGAATATCATACAGTGTGCCTGTAAAATTACAGTTGATGAACCATGTTACAATATAAGCCGATATGAACTTATATGTTCATTAATATACAACAGCTGTTGCGGCAAAGATTGCAGAAACTCTTACAGGTAAGATAATGAGAATGAATGGGATATTTTTTGTATTACATATAGTTTTCATTTTGGCATGAAATATATACTAAAAATTATTCTTTCAATTACACTATAAAGAAAAACATGTGGAGATACGTTGTTACATTACTACATATTTATAAAGTATTTCTTGTATATTTTTTTTGCAATCAGATATCAATGTATATTTTACACATTTTGTTCTTTGATGTGTTTAAATACAGAAAGCGTAACTAAACTTTTGTGGTAATTGGTTTTACGTTCAGGTGTTTTTTCATTTATTTATACTCTTACTATATTAGACCATATAGAAATACTTTAATGTTTATAAAAAGCTAATTTTTACATATAAATATAGTTTACTTTCTATTGATAAATTTGATTTTTATAATTTTTCCACAGGGCTTGGTATCACTATATAGCTTTTTTATTGTGACCAAAGCTATGCTTAAGTAGAAGGAATGCCTTCTGATACTCAGTAATACTGTCAACTGTGCAGGATCCAAACCTGTCATGGACAACACAAGGCAGTGGGTTAAAAAGGTATACAATATTTCATTGCATGATGGTCTTCATTGCATAATGGTCACACCATAAATTTTAAGAACTGAAAAGAGTACAAAAATTTTTACCACCTAAAAGTTGTGGTCTTTTTTGCACTGCAGCAGAGCTAGAACATTTAGGAATGTGCCTTACTCCCCACGCTCCCCCACCCACAAATTTATGGGGAGGGTGATTCCATCAGCCTCCCTTTCTCAAAGCATGGAGGGATGAGTCAAAACAGTTTAGGCCTAGAAAAGTTGCAACCAAAGGTAGAAGAGGATGACCAAAGTGTTTTTGCCTCTCCTCACAAAGACTGCAAATTTGACCATGTATGGAGGCTATCTGCCTCCCACCAGATAGCTAAAAGATGGAGGATACAATGATGCCATTCTGGTTGCTAGGCAACAACTTCCTCATCTTGCCAAGCATGAAAGGAGGGGAAGAGCCTCCTCCCACCAGACTGCCAAGAGAGGGTAGATACTATACACCATGCTGATTGCTAGGCAACAACTTCCCCTCTCACCAGGCATGAAAGGTGAGGAAGAGAGAACAGTGTGCTAGTTGCCAGGCAACCAGTTCCCCTCCCATCAGGCATATAAGGGAAGGAATCAATATTGTGCTGAGTATGCCTGAAAATAGCCAAAGATAACAAAACAATTCCTCCCCACTCGCATGGCGTGTAAAGGGAGGAAGCAAGGCCGCATTGTACAGACTGCCAAATGACAATGGACAGAAGGAGAGGAGAGTACAATGATTGTTGCATTTTTTGATAGGCAGTGCATTCCCTGTTACTGGATGTTTGCTTAAAAAAATTATTTAAGGAAACACTGCACCGTTTACAGGAAATGGATGTCAAATGATTACCAAGAACATAATTAATGTTAGTTACAGTATATTAACAACAAACCCTGTTAAGATTTTTGTCAAGTACCTAACCAATGATGCATATAATAGTCGAAACCCAAATTTTGAAGGAAATTTTTAGTATAAAATGTGTGGATATTATGCAATGAGGCATTTTTGATCTTGACATCTCAAGAGAAACAATTGTAAATCCGTGCATGGTTAAAAGGTCAAAGCGATTCTTCATGTGATACTCCATCAGCATTGGCCTGGTTTTGACAATTTATAAAGGAATGTTATCTGAACCACCCCTCCACAGGTCTGCTTTATGGTAATATATTTTTTCTTTGTGTATTCATTGGAAGAGGTGACATCCGGTGGAATGCCCAATAAATGTGGAACTGCCTTCTCTTATGGGTATTTTGAAGTCCAAGTCTCCTTGTTAAGCAACGAAGCACCCATATTCTGTGTCAGCTATATTTGCAATCCCTATCTATCTTGTGGAGTAGCACCAGAGACAGAAAGTTGGAGGAATGACAAGAATGAGTTCCAAGACAAGGAGCTACAAATCTTGTAAGAAGACAATGGTATGACATAAGCCCAGAACTCTTAGTGGAAGTAAAAGTTCACAGAATGAAGGCATTGCTTGATTATGATTATTCTGCTATGGCCAATCTTCATCTGGGCTATCAAGATAACCTCAGGAGAATGGGAGTAGCCATAACTTACTTTCCAAACGGTATTGTTACCAGAACCATGCCAGTAATTGAAATTAGAAGGAAATATAGTTCTCTAAGTGAAAGTAGCACAGGAAGTAGAGAAATATGTGATGTTCTTCATCTCTTGTTACCTATGGAAGAAGTTATCCCGGAGCAGTAATAAATGGAGGCAAGAGTTTGTGTTCAAATTAAGTGAAACAACCACCTGGGTCAAATTAGTGAAATTAAAGTCCTGTTTAAACTGGAAAATGTATCAAAAAAGGGTGGAAGTTTCATAGGACAAGCTACAACACTAATTGCCTAAAAATAGACCCAAGATTAAAGTAATCTTAACTAGTATGTGGAAGTACTTTCACCCAAGGAGCTCCTGAAGAAAACCTACAGCAATGAACATGAAGTATTGTTCAAACCTGAACAACCACAATGGGAAAAACAAAGGAGATGTTCCCAGCAAAGCAGAAAGTGACAGAAAAATAGGATCAAGCTACGAAATTAATATGTCGTATAAAAATTGCAAACTCTCTATATACAGTAAGGCCCGCTTATTACAGGCACCTTATTTAATGAAGACAGCAACTTTACGAGGCCATTCTCTGGAACCATAAAAAAATCACAAAAATGTATAAAATAATTAGAAGAAGTCCAGCAAAAATGTATGAAATTGCAATGAAAAATGACTTAAAATATGTTTGCTAATCAACAGTAATAAAATGTATGGTTTTTAGTATCACTACTTTTAAATGGTATGCCGCAATACAAAAAAAAAGGTGAAAATCCACAAAAAAATGTGGAAGTGGTAGTTGGAGTGAGCACGCCGCTCCGCACTTGCACCTGACATCGGCTTGCCCTGCACACTACACATGAAATCACTGGCAAATCCCAATGAAATATGACTTTTACTTCTGCATTGAATTCACCATTACTGATGGGGAAAACACTACAATTGTACATAAAGCCTTTACAACCAAAGAATACCTCCAGCAATTTTCGAAAGCTTATGTTGAAGGAATAACTTGTGGATCATAATGGAAAGTTTAACTTTCCCTACCTCGAAGGACAATATATTAATTCTAGAATATTTATAAACAGCTTGTGAGCTTATTCCTGGAGAGGCTGCAAACACAAGACTGTCAGTTAAATAAATGGTCCTTTGGCTTGGATAAGGACAAGGAAGATCACTTCCAAGGATATGGCTGACAGTAAAACTCTGTTAAGACATTTCTGAAGGGACTGAAAAAATTATGCTTATTAACCTGGAAAACTTCTTAAAAGGGTCAAATTACACATGTGCAGATAGACAAGGTACACAATTATCCAACTTCTTAAGTGGGAACTTCTTAACAGAGTTTCGCTGTAACACACAATTTACCAAGCAACAATTAGATTAACAACATTCAAAATTACCAACATTAAGTGAGCCAGAATAAAATGACCTAGAAGAACACTGGACTGGACTCTAATTTGGGTCTCACCATAAGTGACAATGTTACCGAAGGAACAATTCAGATTGCTAGAACAATGGCAAGGATAATGTTAGAAACAGTAAACTGGAGTACCATCTCAACAAAATCAGAATTTCAGGGGATCCCTGTTACCATATAAGCATGGATGTGTATTGCTTGTGACTGTTCACAGTGAAGTGAGCACTTTTGAGGCCCTAGTTACTTTTTTCCTATCAGCCATTTTGTATCCTTCCACCACTTTATAAAACAAATTTTGCCATGTAAGTAATAAACATAGTGCATATATTTCACCAGACTCAAAAGTTAACGTCTAAAGCTACAATAAAATATATTTATTGACTATAATTCCAAATGAGAGGGCGTCAAAAAGTGCTCACTTAACTGTGAATAGCCTATACCCATTAAGCACTACATACATAAGCAGCCAGTCTCTCATACAACCTAGGGCCAAATGTGCCACCACCAGTGATAACAGCAGGTAGTAGCAAACATAAAGTTGGATGGCAGAATTTTTTGGACAATGTTCATTCCTAGGTCATCTCCACTGAACTGCCAGCTGTGACCCTGACACCCCCAGCTGTACCCAATTTGTGTGGTAACTGTCTCTGCCATCAGCAACAGATTCAGTGGTAGAGGTACTTTTAGAGTTGTACTAGAAGGTGGCATCTTACCATCATACCTGGTGAACTGCCAGAGTAAACCAACCTCATTGACAGTGACTCATCACTGTCCAAATATTGACTTTAGGGGAAACCAATGACCCATGAAAAGTTGGGATGTCAAAAACAATGCTGGTTGTTCTGAGAAATGCAATGTTGCTGAATATAATAAGGAGAGATATACCATAACTATTTTACCACAGTTCATTTGTTTTGTTGTGAATCCTCCACTACAAACTTGTAGAGTGAGAGGATTTGGATATATATAAATATTGTGGGTTATAAAATAATAATGATACTAAATCATTGTAACATCACTGAAGAGCTTTTCTTTTTCACCTTTTACTAAAGGAAAGCACAAAATTGTATTTATACAAGTCATTAGTTACAAAGTTCTGCCTCCAAATTTACATTAATTTATTGAAAAATATATAGTTTTATTAATTATAATACAATTTAAGTTATTTCTCTCTTGAGCAAATGAAGAAATACAATTCACAGCATTCCTACCAATAATTAACACAAATATTAAAAATGTTGTAAGGATGCATATGGAAAATAGTTACCAGTCCCTCATAATAAACATATTACTTTAAATGCACAATTTGTCCAGGCACTCACTGGCAATGAGGCGCATTGCACTATGCTAGAGTTTGAAAAGCAACAATGCTTCATAAATTTTCATTGAAAATAACAAACAATAATTTTACTTAACTTACCTTTCAATTGGCTTAGAATTCTATCCCAGTTGTCAAAACATTCTCCACATGGAATGCAATTAGGTGATGTACCAATATAACCTCTTGCACATTCACTGCATTTCTCTCCACCAATTCCGGTAAGACATACACAGCTTCCATTTTCACGATGACACTGTAGAGTTTTTGATCCTTCTGGATTACAGTCACAAGCTATAAAAAAAAAAATTAAACTTTCATATTAGATACTCTATTCACATTTCAAAAAAGTTAACTATTTATGGTTAAACATTGGAGCATGGCAGAACATGATATATGCACATTTTTTAATGCAATAACACTTGGCAAAGGCTGTCCACGTTAAAGTGAGCACTTTCAAAAGCCCTGTTAAGTTTTTACTTTCATTCCATAGGTTGTGTATCTTTCAGAATATCAAAATAAATACTGCCATGTGACTTTCAGCTGGTGTTTACATTAGCTGCTCCATGTCCACTGCATCCTCATTAAATAAACAACAAAATGTATTGTCTGTCTCATATAAGTTGGCGAGATTTTGACAGTCAGTGAGTGGCAAAAAATCTTGTATCAGCTGATGCACGAATGAACATAAGTTAATATTACGTTGGCTATTCTGAGTGTACTGCCGACGCACACCAGACAAGCAGAAAATATGCGATAAGCAAGAGTTCCTAGTTTAGTTAATATATTTTATTTTACGTGGTCACAAAACAGTGGTTGTTTGTGTTACAAACTAAACTTTGTGATAAAGTATTAATGTATAGGTGTTAAAAATGAAATGCACAATAAAATGATCCGTATCCAAATGAAACGCAACTTCAAAACCTTTTTCACGTCATATCCCCACTCTCCATCCATACTTTCCATATGTGCTTGATATTAATTCCAAAATCATACAGAAATATTGCATAATATTGTTGAATTATTTTATTTTATAATTTGATTAAATATATTTCAAATTAACGTAGTTCTGAGCCCGTAATGGAAGAAAATTAACTTTCAAAAAGACGGGATCAAGAGGCAGGCCCACGTGCTGCTACCTGTTGAGTAACACAAACTGTTCACATCTCACCCTGTCACGCCATGTGCGCCATCTGTCCGCTCTTTCCCAAAGCATTACCAGCCAGAAAAGAATAACTTTCATGTGTAATATATAACAAATTTATGAACAGATACCAATAGTTTTATTTTTTTGCGAGCTCCGCATAGTTTTTAATGTAACATTTTTTTTGTGTACAGCGATTTTGAGTACTAGTAATTTCTATTCGGCCGGTAAACGTTCGTCTACGTAAATTATACGCCACATTGTTCTCCCGAAAACCGATTTCATTGTTCCCGTGTTGTTACTATATGGTATTAATAAAACTAAGAAAGTGGGACGCGCGTGAATAGTTTTTAAGCAATTCTTATGTTATTCCACGTCACATATTTCCAACTCTAACTGTTTAGTATCAGAAATAGCAGAATTACTACTGTGCAATCAATAGTCGTTGGTGAGTTGTTGGCGAATAAAAGTGCATTGTCAATCAAGTTACCTAAATTACTTTTAATTCCAGTTATATTAGCTATGACGTCCAAAGTGTAATAATAGCTACAACTACCATCTTGCAAATGTTAACCCAAATTCACTGTCTCAGACAAAATAAAAAAGAGTTAGCAAATATTTAATTTTTTGCAAGGTTTTATATTTTTACTTTTATAACCTTCCAATTTTTTCAGTCTATAAATACCTTAAAATTTGTTTAGCAATACAGTACAATGGCAAGTGGATTAGCTGACA
The DNA here is from genome assembly GCA_002778355.1 of Clitarchus hookeri. Taxonomy (NCBI): domain Eukaryota; kingdom Metazoa; phylum Arthropoda; class Insecta; order Phasmatodea; family Phasmatidae; genus Clitarchus; species Clitarchus hookeri. Next base: position 409,283 of record NQII01000129.1, on the reverse strand, counting down.
GCGTGTTGATAAAATATACAGCGTCTACTTGACGTACCAGCTGATGGCAAAAGGATACATAAACAAAAAGTAAACATTTGGCACTACTTTCGTCGAACTGTCAAAATCTTGCCAAGTTACATGAGACAGAGAGTAATTAATATTCTGATCAGTGACATAAACATATAAACTTTCAATTTCTGTAAATAATGTTGGTTTGTGAATATTTATTTTTCACTGTTTTTATTCTGTTTAGATATAAATTACTAACTTTAACTGTAGTCAACCCTTCTGTGGTTTTAAGACTATATGTTTTGGTTTAAGTTGTTAAAATAATAATAATAAAAGTATTAATTTTTTGTGGCAATGGTAAGGTATTATCACCTTCTCTTACACTTAACCACTTTAAATAAATATAAAACTTAACACCTATTTTTTTTTAAAGAAAAAAAGAAACAAAACATGATATCTACTGTAAAATCTGAAAGTAGCTTATATGAAATATATAAAAGCAATATACATAACATAAAAATAAGCTGATGAGTAAACTTACACAATTTCTCTTCCTATGTATGTTTATGTGTGTATACGTATATGCATATGCACACACATACACACATATACAAAACCACATGCAAATATGACATATATTCACATACATACATTTGTACTATTTATAGAAAGAAACAAAAGATAACATCGATTAGCAAAATTCTAAAACTGCAATTAAGTTTAAGAATTTCTGAAGGAAAGAAAATCACAGCAAATAACTATTTAAACATGGGATGAAAGACAAGACATTTTACGTTTGCTACATCTAAAATTATGTCACATACCTAAAAATATACCTAAAATAAAATAGTAATATAATTTTTACTCGCACACACATATTCACACACCTACATACATTAACAGTATATTTAATTAATTAAACAATAACCAGTATCAGAAACATCACTACAGTCACATGAAGCAGAAAGCAAATAAGTTACAGATACAGTTTTATAAAAGAGGAACCTCCACAATAAGAATTGTTTATATCAAACCCATATTTCATGTTAATTTAAATATTTATAACATGGCCAAGCTGTTCTGGCTTTTTTTTTTTGTGATTGAAATTATATCTCTTGCTTCCTGAGGTAAGCAATTCCAGAGTTCCATTGTCACTACGACAATGAAAGATGAAGCAAAAAATGAGTTTTGTTTTGGTACTAGAAGCTTTTGTTGATCGAAAGAACGTGTGTTTAAAGTATTGGGCAGTAAGAAACGAGACAAAAGTTATTGAGGACATCCTGTTAATAATAATTTATTTAACAAGCAGATCTTGTGAAATGAACATCAATTTTTTAAATCAAGCCATGAGAGATTATGTCTGTATTTGGTGATCTGGTCTTTCTTTTTATGATTAAAAATAAGATGTACACAGCTGTTTTGTATTCGCTGAAGTCTCTGAGCTAGATCTTTAAGCAGGTCACTGAAGATTATATTAGCATAATCAAGGAGTAAAATTATTAATGATTCTGTCAAAGTCTTCATGAGTTTCACAGGTAAATTTTTTTTAAACCTTCTTAATGAGTAGATAGTGACATTTGCTTGTATACAGATGTGAAATGTTCTCTCCATGTTAAAGTTTCACTTAATATTACACCTAGGTTTTTCACAGAATTCGATAGAGGAATCGGCTCGGCATTAAGTATGATATTAGGAGTGCTAGAGACATTAGGTGGTTTGAGTAGTTTCTTGGATCCAATTATAATGCTCTGGGATTACTTAGGGTTTAATTGTAGCCCGTGCTTTATTGACCATTCTAAGATGTTTGACAATTCATATTTTTGTCAACTTATGACGTAATATTACTGGGATGTGCTGGCAGGTAGATTTGGAAGTTATCTGCATAAAGATGGTATTTACAATGTTTTAGTAGCTGAGGGAGGTAATTAATAAAATATAAAATAGTAGGGATCCCAGAACAGAGCCCTCGGGAACTCCTATTTCAACTCTCTGATAACGGCCACACGAGTAACTTTTAATCCATTCTAATGATATTCAGAGAAATTAAAATATGATTTCAGCTTTGCAAGCAATAGCTCATGATCAATGGAATCAAATGCTTTGGTAAAATCTAATAGGTTTAAAATATTAGCATACGAATGAGTGAAGAGATTTTGGCAGCTCTTAACAGTGAGCATACAGTTATCCATGTTATGTTTTCTGTCATCAGTAACCTGAAGAAGAGCTACACATGTGCTAAAGCCCTTTCTGAAATCAGGCTGATGTTCGACCATCAGGATATTTTCAATAATGTATCTTGTTATCTGTTGGTACGCAATATATTCTAGGACTTTGGAAATAGTGGGAATAATGCTTATGGGTCTAATCACTGGCACATTGAAGATTATTTGTCTTGGGGATGTATTACTAAAGCAGATTTCCTCCGAGTTGAAAAGCTGTCTGCGACCAGCGAAAAATTTAATATTTTGGTTATTGTTTCTAGAATAAACTGCAAGGCTAGGTTTATTATGTCAATTGAAATTCTGTTATTTATCTTGGCCTTGGTTTTAATTTGTCTGATAGCTTTCAGAACTTTAACAGGCATAATAACATTTAAGTAAAAATATTCTTTCTACACAGCAGATGTGGGCTTTTAATACGAGACAATATTTCATTTTTTGTTTCAGGATTAATAAGGGCACAAGGAGTTGTGAAATGAGCATTAAATTCATCAGCACTTTGATTGATTTTTGGTTATAGTTTTTAGTGTATTTAAACTTTACACCCATATTTTTAAAACTGCTCCATAAATACTGCGGGCATGAGTTTGGCTGTATCAAGCGGCGCGTGTACGCAATCTTAGCCATTCTAATGGTTTGGGTACACCGGTTTCTGAGTAAATGGTATTTCTTATATCTATAGATACAAGGATACAATTTTTTCTCTCAGAAGATTTATATTTACGAAAAGCATTCCGCTCAGCCATTAAAGCTTTAATTTTCTGGGTCATACACAGTGTTGGTGGATTAGAAATCTGCATTGCGTGTTCAGGAATGTGCTTAACAATAAGTTTGTATAATAAGGAGCTCACATAGTGAAGTTTGTCACCAATTGTATGCAAATAATCTATGCCACGCCACTGTACTTCAGAAGCATTGTTCATAAATTGCAGCATGTCAATACTTTTGAGATCTCTGTGGGTGATAATTTTCGGTAAAATTTTTGGCATTCCAAGTGAGTAGGTTACATGTATGAGACCGTGGTGAGATAAACTTAGTGCAATGATTTGTCCACAATGTAGCTTTTGACATAAATATAAGGTCAAGCAAAGTGTCCACATTATAAGTATGGTGGGTGGCTTCAAGAGGACAGTATGCTAGATTACATGAAGAGAAGAGATTAGTAAGGAGCAATGTTTGACATGATTTCGTTAAGAGGTCTGTGTTGAAATCGCCCATAATGAATATATTATCATACCTACGAAGTATCGCAAATTAATTGTTTTCTAAGTCATCCATGGACCATATCTTAGGGGGTTTGTAAACAATAACAACCAATAATTTTTGTGTTAGCTTTAACTGTAATATCATTATGCACATAAACTCCCATGCCCCCGCCTAGTTTACCTTGTCAATCAACTCTGTATAAATTATAACCTGGCAAGTCGACAAGCAAAGATGGGAGACTTTCCTTTAGCCATGATTCCGACACTAATATTGCATGAAAATGTAGAGGACAAAAATTGCTCTAAACTCATCAATGTGGCCGAGTAGTGATTAGTTCTTGACATGTGCCGCATGGAAAGCTCTACGATTGCGAGCTAGCCTCTGAGAGTACAGCATTAGTGGTTGCTGGGCCAGACATGGCTATAAGCTGACCATTACTAATGTGACTGTTAGCAGGAGGTTTGAAGGCAGTACCAATAGTTGCAGGAAGTGTCACAGATGGGTCGTACCGGTAGTGTGTGAGGATTGGGGGAGACGAGCAGCTGAAATGACAGTCTTCACTGGTCACAGGTTAGTGTTACCAACTTGCTTTTAATATTGTCTATATGGGTTCAAAAAGTTAACTAAATTATTAGAACTAAGTAAGAAAGACTTACCATTATATTCTATATCACAGTGATGCAGGGCGACTGTAGTGATGTACACACAAAAACTTGCAAACACACACACGCACACACATGCATACAAGCATACACACATAATTAAACATAAGGAATTTCTAGCACATAGCTACACCGGTAGATGGATTTACTGAATGTTAACAAGTTCCAGCATAGCGGATAAGTAAATATGGCGGTTCGCATGCAGAACAACAATTCTCCCATCTTGTGTCCAACAGCTGTGTTAAACATGATTCTTTCTGCTGTAATACAAAAATTGCCAAGCCATTCTGAATGATTACCTTTAAAGAGAGTGAATAACTGAAATGCTTGTCCATTATACACATCACATTAATAAGAAAGGCACATTTTAACAGAGAATGTGGCGTACTTATCTTTCATGCAGAGAACGTGTCTTAAACCATCATTTAATGACTTAAAAAATACGTTCAACAACACTTACGAGCAGAATTAAGGAAAATGGTTTGCTAGTTTAAATGCTTTTAAATGAAATGTGCTTGTATTTATTTTTACTAAAATATTACAAAATCTTATGTTTACTCTGTATGCATTGAGATTGTCAACATATTTGCAGACATATCAACATTTCTAATGAAATAACCTACAACTTATTGCATAAATACCTCACTATTCAATGTTTTAATACAAAAATTTGTAGAAGTAAATGGCAGGTGTTGCTTTTACATTACGAATTACGAAAATAATTGCCATGAAACTCAATGGTTAAATCGAATTAATCCAAATTTTTACAGGATTATTTTACTGTAATATTGATCACTCAGTGCAAGTTTCGTGAAAATTTGTCAAGCAACACAGTTTTTAAACACCTAACACTAACTTTTGTGTAGGTCTATTGCTTACAAAATTTTATAGTCTCTCAATTATAAAATTTAAAAGCCTACACTGATATGAGTGTAAATTTCACCAAAATACTAACAAAACAATACCATTAATTAGATAGCGATAAGAAGCAGAGTTATCAAGTATGTTTGTGCACCAACTAGACATTCATGCTGTGGGTGCCGAATGCTTTGCCTGCAGGACAATAAAACTGTCTCAGCTATAATTTTGCATGCACTATTGCAAGTAAGAGGAGTGAAGTTCGAACCCCATTACAACCACTGTTCACACCTGTGATTTTGCCAACCTTATTACAGCAACCAGCCATACCAAGCGGTACTTGATGATATATACGGAAGGGGAAACAGAGTACGGATCCAAGACAGTGAGGAGTGGGAGGGATTGCACCCTAAGGGGGAGATTATTTCCACATCAGGTGCCCATTGCAGCAGCCGTGCAGGCTGTCCCTGTCTGATCGCTGGTCATTCAGACAGTGCTCACAAGCACAATATCCAGCTGCCAACATTCACAACACTGAAGGAGAACCAGGAGTCATGCCTCTTTACTTAGTAACCTTTATATGATCCACTGCATCTCAATTTGTCAGGGACAGACGGTTGGAGGACGAGAGCTTGTGGCCCCAAGGTCCTGGCAACCCAGAGAATGGGAGGATATCAAACCCAATTCACCAATCTCTGTTTAATCCACATCTTGATCTGCTGGGGACAAAGAATTGGAGGCTGGTTGGACATATCCTACTGACCTTGGCCACACACAAAGGGAGTGTAGAAAACTGTGAAACATAACATCGAGGAATTCCTCTACCCCCCTGCCTCAATTTCTTACAGATCCCTTACCCAAAACCTCAAACCACCCCTACCATTTTCATTCAAAACCAATCATTAGAGATTGGGAGAGGGACCACGCCCAATAACAACATCAGCAAGCAAGTGCTAGACTAACACAGCCCTCGATGAACCTCTTCACCCCTCCTGTTAAAGTCTTACCCTACCAGCTACAGCAGCCCATTCAGCTGAACTTTGGGATTTGTACCCAAGCAGCAGAACCTGAGGAGAGAAGATGAGTACTGCTGTCAGAAGTCAAACACCCAGAGAAATATGGAAAGATATTTCCTTGATGGGAAAGCTCAGTGGGAATGCCACCAGCTGGTAACACAGCCTCCAAAACCTGCGGTCCCGCTTTTTGCTTCTCCAACCAACATTCCTAGGAAACATAATCCCTGGATAAGGGCACCGCCCAAGGAAGATCATGTCTACCCCTGGGCCACAGTTAGCGCCAAGCAGGTAGCGTATAGAAATTAACCTGCCCTTCTGTAGTGGTTTGTGGTTCAATGCCACACAACCTCAGAGCCCATACCACCACCAACCCAGAGGTGTGAAGATTAATTTCTGGCACCCAACATGGGATGTTGTCACAGTTGCATACACAGGCATAGCCAGACCGACTACTCCATGTACTGGGGTGAGAGTCTCTACACCCATACATCCAGAACAATGGAAACAGAGACCTTGGAGAATTTGAATCAAAATGCCATGGGGCCTATCCATAATCAATTAGCCAGAATACGAAGGTCACTCTTACAAGCATAGAAATGCAATCCCAGGGAGAACCAGAGGAACAAAGTCCCAAACAGATCAACTTAGAACAGTGCAATGCACCCCAATGCGATGGAATACGCTTATACACAATCCAGTGTGGCCATTGCTCGCATAGATACTGTTATCTATATACAGGCTGGCTTGGCCGATACAGACATGAAGAGGGTCTAGAATACTGTTTCCCAGAATGCTGCACAAGGCAGACCCGGTGCAACCTACTGACATGCAGAGAGCGGGGAACCCACAGAATAAGGTGCAAGACATGCCATCAAACCTTTCACCACCTGTGTTTGGGAAGCCTCATATATCACTGCAAAATGGAATATTCTGGTGTCAGGTGTGCTGGAATAATGATGAGGGTACAAGACCCTCAAACTCAGGCCACCATAGCTCGCCCAGAACACTCTCAATAACAACCAAACGAGAAGGACCATTGTTACCTGAATTTATGAGAAAACCACAGGAGAACCTAGAACTGTTTCTTTTCACTTACAAACAAGAATTAAAAAAAGGGTCAGTCCCTAACAAACAGTGGGTGCAGCATGTACATAAGCAATTTACCGGGGCTGCATCACAGTGGTGGAAACAGTACAGAGTTCATGACCACCTGGTCTGAATTAAAAAACAGGCTCAACCACAATTTCGCAGGGGAGGATGCACTGGCGACGCTTACCCAGGAATCATACAACTGAAAACAGATGGCTTGTGAGGAGGCTAACATTTTTATTCGCCATAAGGCTTACATGTACAACAGAATAGCACCTAACAAGGCAGAGAGCGAAGGAGTCCACATAATAACTTGATTATTCCTTCCCAACTTAAGGCCCTACTTAAGAAATCCCCTTACCCCGGTGCCACTACTATTGACGAAATGGTTGAAAGGGCATATTAAATCAAGCTGGACAACCTCAAGATCAAGGAACATGGGAGGAGTAAAACAGGATTTGCACAATCGTTAATGGCTCACAGCCCACCTGCCACTACTGTTAGCAAACTCATTAAAGGGTAAACGACTCCATTCCAAGTTTTGGCACTGTATTAGGTGACACCTCTATCAAGACTGCCTGTTTGTAAAGAACAGAATAGCAGGAAAGACAGATTCTGAGGTGAAGAACACAAAAGGGAAAGAGGAGCCACAAGTGAAGCATTCAGAGAATCGCTCAGGAAATAAGGCAGCTGGAGGTGCGAGCAGTCCCACAACCAAGGTGAAGTAATTAATGGGAGCCATATACATAAGGGGTCCGTGACATACAACCCATGTGCCCTCTGAATTTCCCTCACTTTAAATGGACGAAATCACCAAGCAGTACTGGATATAAACACCTCGGCTAACTTTATTCAGACCACCTTACTAACCCCCCGGCAACAGAAACAGTTGAAGCCTAATGTTCAAAATGTACAGTTAGTCCAAGCAGGGTTACGACTCCACATCAATGACCTATTTACCGTAATGATCCAAACTGAAAACAGAATAATATAAACCTAGTTCTTTGCCACTCTGTATCTAGGGGAAGAAACAATCCTTGGGAACCACTGGCTAACAGAACAATGATGCACTATCGGTTGTGGGCAGCGCTGCCTATACCTTAGCAACCATGACTGCGTCACATGCAACTAGGAAACCCCCACCAACACTGTTTTGCAACAGGAAATTATAAGTGAGCAAGTACAGCACAAATTAGCACTTGAATAACTGGAGGACTTGATACAAATCCTAAATGGACATGTAGGCATCTTCGAAAATGCTAGACCGCTTAAGCAAACTCCAGCCATTACCAACAAGATATATCTTATTACCGACCTGGGACGCCATGATTCTGTAATTCAATGATTATCAAGCCAATATGAAAGTGCAAGGGATAGTTAAACCTGCTGAATCACAGTATGATTCCAGGGTAGTCATAGTACATACAAAGGGCAGGGGCTAAGATTTCAAATTAATTACCAGGCTCTTAATGATATCACGCATCCAATCGCTCCCCCAAACATTAACATTGCATATACTTCCCAAGAGCTGGGAGAAGCTAAAATCGTTTTAACACTGGACACGATAAGTGAATACTGGCAGATTCCAGTACTTCTCACTCATGTAAATATATTGCATTTACCACACCAGAAGGAAAAATAATTCAGTTCCAAGTAATGCCGTTTGGACTTAAGAATGCCCCGGCCACCTTCCAGAGGCTGATGTCCGCCCATAAAAACCTGCGTAAGCTGAGGAGGTTTTTGGCCTCTGCAATTGACTGAGGGATTTTGCAGAAGGTATACTACCAGTCTTGATGGAGCCCCTCCACAACATGCTCCCAAAAACGGTAAGACGGATATGGACGGGACAACACCAAAAGGCCTTCGAACAGCTGAAGGAACGGTACCACCACTTGCCAATATTGCACCAACCCATACTCGACATGCCCCTTATTCTACAAATGGATGCTTCTGGTACCAGGACGAGTGCAGTGCTTTACCAAGAAAGCCCAGAAGGTCTCAAATGCATCATAGCATATGTCAGCACTATGTTCAACCCGACAATGTTGATACCATATCAACAAACAAGAGTGTTTGGCCATCATTTGGGCTATCCGTAAGTACAGATACGGCTTGGATGACCGTCTATTCATTCTAAGAACCAACAACAAATCTTCAGTCAAAAAGCAGTGAAAAGGCCAAATTAGCCAGATAGGCCTTGTTCCTGACGGAGTTTGCTTTTGACATAGAACATTGCCTAGGCAAACAAAATTATCTACCTTTATCCTGCCACTCTCAAAACACAGACACAATATGAGAGCCCAAGGACTGGGTAAGGATGCTACCTCCATACCTGCCAACCTTTGTGGAGCAGAGTCCAGAAGTACTGCAGCAAATCCGGTTATAAGAGAGCAGACAGCTTTTCCTGGAACAACAATCGCTGGACCCAGAGATCCAGGAACTCATGGCAAAGAAACCCATGAACTACCACTTACACAAGCAATTAGTGTGGGCCAAATCACATACTCAATCGAAATATTGGCAGATTAGCGAGTCCCACTTGCTCTCTGCAAGAGCACCTGCGAATACCATTATGATCACCTGCATGCCAGCCATCCAGGCATTCAGGAAACCATTTGGGCAATCTTGGACACCTACAGATGGGAGGGGCTAATGAAGAACGTGAAAGCTATGTTAAACAGTGCCAGCTGTTCCCAGTGCAAGGCCTACTCCAATTGCAAAGCAAGATCCAATCCAGACAACCTAGAATGGCATGGACAAACATCCACATCGCTGATGATGTGATGGGGCCTAGAGGGAAAAGATTCCTCCCAGTTGTAACAGATCAATCTCCCAAGTTTGTTGAAGTCCAACCAGATACCTATCCAGCAGGCCTCTACACTCATCAAGATCATGGAGAGGGAAGTATAACCAAGATGGGGATATCTGAAGAGTATCCTAACAGATAATGGCACATAGTTCACGGGCCACCAGTAGATGCAAGTTTGCCAATACTGGGAAGACGAGAGATGGACCATGATGCCATTTTTAGGCACTCGCTTAGTTTTATACTGTTCGTGTTCTCTTTCAGAGAATTAATTTTTTTTATGGCAAAGACATTTTTCTTTCTGCACCTATCATTTTGTTTATAAATGTACAGAATGTCCAAAAAGTCTTTCCCTGATTACAAATTTGATTTATATCCGCTATATGTAAGATAGAAAATGTGAAACTGGTGCCAAAACATTGGAAAACTAATCAAGTTTTTTTTGTTGCAGGTATTAGTACCATCACTGTAGTGTAGCAAATGCAGTGTCCAGGAAACCAGACATGTTTACAAATCAGGAAAAAGCTCAGTGTGTTCTCTGGTACCATGTCACCAATAACAGAGCAGAGGAACTTTCAGACAATGTATGTAAAGATGCCGCCTGATGTCAAGAGCATTAAGTTGTGGTATAACAAGTTCAAGAACACAAGATGTGTTACTGACTTACCAAGAACTGGCCGACCATTAATTTCAGCTGAAACGGTGGAAGCAGTGAAACAGCCTTTTGTGCCAAGTCCCAAGAAATCAGTGCGTAGGGCATCACATGAATTACAGATGCCAAAAGTTCTCTTCATGATATCTTACACAAACATTTATTGTTTCGTGCATACAAAGTGTAAATTGTTCAGGTTTTGTTGCCTAATGATGCCACGTGTCAGGATGACTTTGCAGTCAAAATGTTATCACATATAGAGGACGATAATGGTTATCTCAAACATGTTGCTTTTTCTGAATAGGCAACCTTTTTGTCAATGGAGTAGATAACCAGTATAACATTTGTATTTGGGGTTTAGAGCCTCCTGGTGAGGTGTCAGTACCAGAGGAAGCCCAAAGGTGAATGTTTGGTGCGCACTTTTGCACAACATAATTATTGGACCATTATTTTTCGCTGAGGGCACCATCACATCCCAGTGTATCTGGATATGTTGCAATTGTTTGCTGTTGCTCAGTTGCATAAGTATCACCCAGATATCCTTTTTTAACAAGACAGTGCACCACCTCATTGGGGTTTGGAGGTTCATGCCTATCTTGATATGCCTTTTCCTGGACGATAGATCAGTTGTGATGGCCCAACAGCTTGGCCTCCACGCTCTCCTGACATAACCCCATTAGATTTTTTTCTATGGGGTTATGTCAAGGACGATGTCTACAGAACTCCTGTATCAGATCTTGCACCCTCTGCAACAACAGATATCCACACTGTATCAATCCCTCCTGTGATGTTGGGAAATGTATGGACAGAAATTTAATTCTGACTAGATGTGCTACATACTACCAAGGGTGCTCATGTGAAGACTTTTAGATGTGCTATGCTGTTGCAACAAAAAACTTGGTTAGTTTACCAACATTTTCGCAGCAGTTTCACATCTCTGTCTTACATATAGCTGATATAAATTAAATTTGTTATTAGGGGAAGACTTTTCAGACATTCTAAATTTTTATGTATGATTATGCTTGATTAATGTCAGCATCACAATTTCAGTAATTTTGTGTATTAAACCAGCAATATTTGAATCTTTCTATCAAGATGTTATTTTAAAATTCATTGGTGACCAGTTCTAAATGTGATCTGATCAGGTTGAAAGTATTAAAAATAATTTTCCTTGAAACTAAAATAACTGTATAAAATTTGATATGGAAAATATTTTTCTTTTTTTGTAATTTTCTATTCAGTTTTTTCTAGTATTAATCATATTATTGTAACATATCAAAATACTTGTTATTATTACTTGTGTTGTGTCAAACGACTTGACATCTGTGACAGTCACTGCTACTTTCAGAATGCAATCTTCTTCTTCCTTCTTGTTCATTACTAATAATGGCATAGTTTGGTTTTATGGGAGACTCTCTCTTTATCTACTTAACCTGGACTAACTGTCCAGTTTTTGCAGCATTTGTGGTTCCCGGATGGGACTTACAATGCCTTGTCGAGGCTTGTCCACGTTCCTGCTCATGGTGTTCAGGTGTCTTGCCTGATGCCGGCTTGATGTGAATTTTGGCGTTGGCAAGGGTGCTTCCCAAGATGCGGTAGAGCAGCAGAAAAGTCCAGCATTTTTATTCCATCTTTTCTGCACGTGCATTAGCCAGCATATAGCGTATTATATCGCTCGTCTAACATGGTGTATTCATCAACAATATCATTCATAAAATACTCAAATTTTTATTTCATCCCGCACATAACTTTTTTTTGGCTTCGAAAACAGCACATTTACATTTTTTTTTACCAAGTTGGAGACTATTTTTTTTTCTAGGAAGGAAAACTTTAACCCAGATAACTTTGATGTTGCACACTAAGCAAACAAAATACTAGATCTCTAAATACAACTTTGGTGAAGCAGGGTGGGGTATAAAGTGGGGTAAAATAGTAATCTGAATGCTGAAAGCAGATGGCCAACATCTTGAAAATACAAAATGTATTTTATAATATAAATATACAGTGTAATAGTGTCTTATGTAAGCTTCTAAATGACACTAAAAACTCCAAAATAGGTGACTTTTTAAAAAGTACGACTAGTTGTGTAAAAATGAGAAATCTGTGAAATTTGCTTGCAGTGTGTATGAAAAATGGCTAACATCATCCACTTATTGTAGGTAAAAATCTAAATTAAGGTTTTTCTTTCACATTGAGGATAGGGTAACACAGGAACCAATTTTTATCAAAATATAAAAAGGTGCAGTTTCAGCGCCTTTAATAATTTCACATGGAATGACCCTCACATGACTGGTAAATTGGCTGTGGAACTACATTACAGACTTCGCCACCATTGCAGTGCCTCTCACTGACGTACTTTCGCTAAAGAACCAGTACCGCTGTTTGGAATCAGCACAGCATGCCTTTGATGAACTGAAACATAGGTTCTGCAAATTTCACTTACTTGCCCACCCTGACTACTCTTGCCGCTTCTAAGTGCAAACGGATGCAAACCAAGAGGGTTTGGCTGGTGTCCTATACCAACTGAGCTACCAAGGCGAACGTCTTGTGATTGACTACGCAAGCACAAAATTCTGGAAAGCTGAGAGGAACTACTACATGAACAAGCATGAATACCTCATGATGTGAGTGCTAAAGTGCTACCAACACTTCCTGGAGAGTAGTGAATTTACATTGTGAACAGACAACCAGTGTTTGCTCTGGCTGGAAAAAGTGCAGATGCGCAAGACACAATGTACATGTTGGGCACTAAAGCTTCAGTTGATGAACTTTGTTGTTGAACATGTCCCCAGCAAATACAAGATGGTCAATGAGCTTTCCTGCTGTCTGAACCCCAGCCACGAAGCACATGACAAGACCGCCTGGGATGGCATCCTCCTCCAACATACCACCAGGAGCTTGCCAGCAGAAGCATTGTGCATGATGGTGAAGGCTAAGCTAGGATATGCTTTTGAGGTGTGGCAGGCAATAATCAACGCCCACGAGTTGGATGAGTTCATGCAAGATAAATGGGTCGTGCATGCGACAGAACATCTGGAACACTACCCTCCGGTCGATGGTGTTCTCCAGTGCTGAGTGTGCCATGACAACACCCCTTTGAGACTGTTTGTGCTATGGCTGGTCTGCGCAGCTGTGTACAAACTGCACCACGACGACACCTCAGCAGGCCATTCGTGCACCGGCGAGACAAGGTGGGCCATTGGCGAACACTTGATGCGTGATACTACTATATTTCAACATTTATTTTTTGCCATATATATATATATATATATTTATATATTCTCCTAAGGAAAATCCAGCCACAGCTGGTGCAACTGACCCTCCAAATATGCTGTAGTTGCTGCTGGCCAAAGTTGCTGTCCAATCTGGTCCCAAATGTTCTCGATAGGCGAGAGGTCTGGGAAACTTGCTGCCCAAAGAAGCATGTTGACAACTGTGCAGTGTGAGGCTGGGCATTATCCTACTGGAAAATGGGGTTGTAAAGCTGCACAAGGAAGGGGAGTGCACATAGTCACAGAATCTCCTGGACTATTACTGCACCATAAGGCTTCCTTCAATCACCACCAGTGGGGTGCAGTAATCGTAGGAAATGGCACCCCACACCATGACACATCTCGTTTGGGTGGTGTGCTGCTCTACAATGAAAAGTGGATCACAGCAGTGGCCAGGATGTCTCCAGACTCGAATTTGGCAGTTGTCTGTATCCAGACAGAACAATGATTCATCGTTGAACATCACTCGTCAACAATCTACAAGCTGCAATGTTGCCTGTTCCCAACATAAGGTCACACGTGCTTGGCAATGCTCAGGTTGTAATGGTAGATATCATAAGGGATGCCACAATGACAGATCCCGCTCTGCTATCCATCTTGATATGGTACTGGTGGAGACAGGTATATTCCCAGCTGTTGTGACATGTGTGCAGCGATGCCTGTGGAGTGCTTACAGCCTATCGCACAATGAAACAATCCTCCCTGCTGGTGGTCCATGGGGGTCAATCCGCACCATGACAAGTGGCGAGCAATGCGTCTAAACGTCCAACCTGCCTCTCTGAGGCCAATGATGTGGCCTCTATTAAACTCATCCAGCTTGGCAAAAGCTTGTCGAATGCACAGTTGGGGTATACTGTGTGTTCACTGAGTTTGGCTCTGTAGCCCATATTACCCACTGTTACTAAGGCCTTATTTTGAGTCTTGCAGCTATGAATGATGAAGGGACATGTATGCCACCTAGAAGCATATATTTGCAAGAAAACTACATTAAACGCAAATGGGACACATGTCGGCCTATGACAATACTGTGTGCAACCTTCATTATACTCGCACAATTCATTCATGATTATCAATTTTTTTGCAAGTGAGTGTATATTCTGTTTGCTCCATTTACATAGCTGCCGCAGACACTTTCACCTGTAGTAGAAAGGTGACAGGGATTCTATAATACTCTACCGCGTGTTGTCCACTTTAATTATCTCTCCTGAGAATAAAGTGAGTAGTAATTTAACTTCAGTGTTCATCATTTAGAGGAATCATATGTAAGAGTACATGTGGATCCCCAAACTGCAGGACCCATTGTCTGTGTGGACAGCCTTGGCACGTCATACTCTGACATAACACGAGAGAGTCCCCATATTGAAACATTCCACACAGAAGGGAAGGCTATCCAACCAGAGTGCTGCATTACCATGTGCTCAGCTTTCATCAGCTCAAGGTAGTGAACTTGTCTCTGTAGATTATCCTCCTTTGCTTACACTTTAGCTTCAAACAAGGAACAATACTCCTCTAGGTGAACTTAGCTTTGCTATTTTACATCTAATCATTGAAATAATGGAACAGATGATCGTGGTTGTATAAGTTCAAAACATTCAGGTGAATATCGGACACAAATAGCTGTCGGAACTTCAGCTCGTTCAGATGGATGTAAAACTTAAACATGTTCAGATGGATGTGTAAACTGCTGATAAATTGTAGCAGACACTTCCTGGTCCAGACACACCAGAGGAGCCTTGGCTCAATTGGCCACATCTTTGGGTGACTCCACTTCTTGCAGTGTGATAGATGAGGTGGACGATAAACCACATCCTGTTGGTATAATGGGCAAGCCGCAGGGTGCACACGTCAGAGATGTTTCAAAGAGTGAGAGGAACAGTGACGAAGGGGACCAGGGCAAGAGACGTACGACACAAGCTCACTCCAACTCCTACAAAGGCTTAGGATGGCCTGGAGGCGCTCTGTACAGTGCAGGGACGATACCATGCCCCATACACCAGGTGATATGGCACAAATACGCTACAACCTACGCACTTACCGTTGCAGGTGGGCATAAAGCTGTTGCGAACAATACCCCCTTCTCTCTCATCTCTCATGTTACACACGAGCTGGCAACTCCTGATATCACACAGCCCCTGTACATGTTAAGACACGTGTGTTTGGTCTCAAGTGTTCATGCCCATGACGGTTTAGCATGTAGCTGGGGAGGGGGGGGGGAGGAGGGCATTTGATATCTGACCTCGCATCCATCAGCCACCAAAAGCTCATCACATGTCACATGTGCACTAGATGCTTGGCAAAGCAGTATAGTTAATGCAGTGATGCGTGTGTTCTGATATGTTGGTTCATCACACATGGTGTACTGAGGTCATACCGGGGATATTAAGAATGGAGTGTTAAAGTGTTCCATGTTAGTTTATAAGTGATTTCATGTATTTGTTATATTTGTGTATTCCAGTCTATATCTTTGTAATTTTAAGTGTTAATGTTCTGTTCCATTTTGATTATGCTTCATCCTTCACACATGTGCTTGGCTACGTAGCCACCACTTCCAGTGCGTGTCACTTCCTCTTTTCTGAGCTCAAGCTAGACAGGTGCATGCTTTCACTTATACAACGATTCTATCTGCGTAACTTGTTAAAAACCTTTTTATTTATCCCCCATCAGCCGGCTTAACCCTTCCGTTGAACGGAGGGCCTGTAATTAATTGCCATGCCATATGGCCTTCTCTTCATCGTTGTAACTTCTGTGTTCACCTCAAGCTGGTTCAGACAAGGCATCAAGTAATTCAGTTTGCACCTTAGGGCTTTTGAACTGTTTAGTCTTAATTGTGACATTTTTAATGCCTTGTGCAATTTAGTGCACTCCTTTTGTGCAATAAATGCTGGATGGCTCTGAATTTAAAGAGCACGTGGTACATATTTCTAAGTGTTAATCTCTTCCTTGTACTTGCACTTGGCATGTTCTGCGGCCACAGCAGAACAGAAGAGTTTTGTGGTTATTCTGCATCACCTTAAGTAGCCATATGGTGACATCATGACCCTAGTAAGTGTCTCTGCTCACTGCATGGCTGTGCAAGAAATTACGGCCTGGTGCCCCGAGATCTCAATTTACAACTCCAATACCTGAAACTTCTAATAACTACAAGACATAGATAACAAGTAGATATAAGTTTCTCTTCAGAGGAATGGGTTGACAAACATGTTTACCATCCATGCCTTAGTTTTAAACATAGATTTAACCTGTAGGAAATTTCCCTTCTCAACCTTTCACTAAAACCAATTACTATTGGGGTGATTATTTTGCTCTCTATACTTACCTTAAAAACCAGAATTGGTCTGAGTAATTCCTTCAACAACCTTGAAACACAGAAACTATCCAGATTGGTTTTCCAAAAACTTAATAACACTTCTCAAAAAATAATTTTTTAAAATAAAAAGTACAAAAAACAATAATATACAATAGTACAATTTATTTTCTTCATACAGACATAAAGTAAAACTACTTAAAACATATCAATTAAAGTGGCAGCAAAATGATAATGAAAAAAGAAAAATAATCTTTAAAAATTCTTGTATTAAGTCTAATCAATGAAGCAAGATTTTAATCTGATAAATACAATCACACATAATTATGAACATATCACTGACATGCAAATTAATGCTGACAAATTAAGCAAATTTAGCTTTATCCTCGACAGTGTGGCGCGTGTCCCACTGATGTCACCTGAGGCCAGTGAGGTGCAAGAGGAGGTGAGCACAGTGCATTGTGACACACTGTTGTTGTTGCTGCTGCTTGCTGCTGTCGTCCCCTGGTGAGGAGGGTGCTGTGACACGGATGGGCTGCCCTGTGTCTCAGTCTTGCTCCTGCTTTGCTGTGGTTGTTGTGGCGGTGGTCGGGGTGTCTGGTGGTACCTTGCCATCTGTGGTGGTGCTCTTGTCGCAGTGACCCCTGGAGAGAATCGGGATGCCTGGGATTGGACCAAAAATCTGTGCATTGATTCACAGGTGGGTGACTCTGCTACAGTGTTGTCCGCCGCGTTGCTTATGTTGGCAGGACTGTTGTTATTGTTGACATCGCCATCAGAAGGTGTATCGGTGCTGGGAGCGGCGTTGGTGGCAATGTGATCAGCTGTGACGAGATGGAGGTCGTCTCTGTGGATCCGAACATGCCTGCGACAGTTTAGACAAACCAAATAGGTGGTATGTCCCAATGTTTGCAAAATTTCATGCGGTCTGCTCCCCTGAGCTGCAAAAACTGCGCAGAAGACTTTTATGGGCTGCAAATTGCGGGTGTATCCAGATGTCCACGTGTTGGCACGGTCGGAGGCGAAGTGGCGGCCGCGTGGTGGTGGGCAGCCACTGTTCAATGTAGTGGTGCTGGTGTGCGTGTAATCTCTCTTGTTCCATTTTCGTTCATGCAGCATGTTGCTGTCCGCTGGATCACTGCTGCCAATCGTGCATGGGCAGTCAAACTTGCCTGGCAGCACGAGGTTGTATCCCAACAGGACATTAGCTGGTGACTTGCCGATGGCAGCACTGACACGCCGGCAGAGGGTGAAGAGGGTGGCAGGCAGGTTTCGGTCCTGCTGTTGTGCTGCTCACACTCAAGAAGATATAGCTAGATCTTGAGGTCTTGGTTGCGATGCTCTGTGGGGTTCACACACGTGTGGTACACTGCTGTTTTGCTATGTCTCACTCTCCAACATGTGCACAGATCAAGCTATTTCTGGCCAGTAAACTGGGAGTCGTCAGTCAGTAGGGTCTGTGGGTATCCTCAACTTAAGAAAAGTCTGTCTGTAGCACTTTCGCCTTGGTTGTTGCCCATGCACTGGTCACTAGATAAGCTTCAACCCATTACAAAGAATTATCAGTTACCACAAAAATGAATTGCTTGCCCCTTGCTGTTCGGGGGTAAAGCCCCGTGATGTCAAATCATACAATTTCAAAAAGCTTGTTTGGTATGCGCGCTTTCTGTTGTTGGGCCCCAACAATTCTCTTCTATTTTAATTGATTGCACTTAACGTATTGTTGCACAAATCTTCTAGAGTGACAGGTCAGTCAAGGCCAGAAAAAGGGTTAAATTTCAAAATACATTATGCATTATCTGCTCCATCACCAGGTGACCTGCTGCACTGTTGTGTGTGTAATTTAACATGCACTCTCTAGCCGGAGGGGGAATACACTCCCCACAGCTTGTGCTGTGGGTGAACACACAACTCCAGTCTACCGTGTAACACTCACCAGCACTCAGTATTCAGGATAGCAAAACATTCATGGTTTTTTTGAGTGACTGCACATTCCTGCTGCACGTGCAGCATCTGCTTGAACAACTTGCACAAGGTGGGATCACTATTGGTGGCACTGATTTGCTGCAGACTTACCTTACTTATTGGTTCTTACGTGGTTGGTGGTAGTATGTCCTCCCATTCTGCATTGCCCTGTACCACAACACCTGCACAAAGTGATCTGTAAAGTGCACCCACTAGGTGGTTTTCACTGCCTGGGACATGCTCCACAATGAAGTCATAAGCCTGGAGGAGTAGCACCCCATGAGTCAGTTTGCTGAGAGCCTCGCACATGTTATACATACAAACTAAGCATCGGTTATCGGTGTGGAGTGTAAAGCCTTGGTACTCGAGGTACACATAGTATTTCATAACAGACAACATCACTTACTAACACTCGTGCTCGTTGACGTAACTCAGTTCAGTGGGGCCAAATTCTGCACTGGCGTAGTCAATGACAAGTTATTCGCCATTGTCACCGCACTGGTACAGAACTGTTCTTAGCCCATCCTGACTATCATCTATCTGTAGGTTCAGGTGCTTGGTTGAGTCATATCTTGCAAGTGTTGGGCACGTTCAGAAACGTAATTTAATTTCTTGGAATTCATTGTGTATTGTTATGTCCCACTGAAACACCTTCTGTGGTGACAGGANTCCCACTGAAACACCTTCTGTGGTGACAGGAGAGCAGTGAGCGAGGTGGTGATGACAGCAATGTCTTGGATATATTCCCAGAGCCAGTTTATGAGCCTGAACAATTTATGAAGCTGCTTGTGTGTGCAAGGTGGTTGGCACTCGTCTATCAACCACAGGTGTTCATCGTTCTGCTTGTTGCCTTCTGCATAGACTATGTGTCCTAGAAAGTCAATACTGGTTTTTCCAATACTGGTCTTTTTGCTATGGCATACATGAGACAGTTGATGACTAGCCTCTCGAGCACGAGTGAAAAGTGATGTAAGTGGTCCTCCCAGTTCTCTGACCACACTACCATGCAGTCAAGGTAGGCAAGGGTGATCTCTCTGATAAGAACATCTAGCACCCATACCATCATGACATGGAAAGTGATGAATGCACCTTCAAACCAAATTACATGGTGCAGAACTGGAGGTGTCTGCTATCAAGGGCTGTGAAAGCTGTTTCGCCACGGTGTTCCAGCTTGACTGGTATCTACCAATATCCGCTCTTGAGGTCCAGAGATGACATGACCTTGACTTGCCTCAGCGAACCAAGGATGTCCCTGACACTAATGTAAGGTGGCAATGCGCTGCGAGTTACTTGATTCACAGGTCGAAAGTCAACACAAAATCACAGTGGGCCATCTTTTTTTGGTGCTAAGGTGATTGTGGAGCTAAATTCACGGTTTATTGGCTCAATGACACAGTCACTTTTTAAAATTTTGTGAATTGTTGTTTGATAATTTTGGTTTGGTGCATTAAATAATTGCGTGATGGTGTGTAGATAGGCTGCTCTTGTACCAATCGGATTGCATGTTCAACTACTTTGGTCTGCTGGAGTGTGTTGTGGGCATCAAACACATTGTGTCATTCATTGAAGAGCTGCTAAAAAGTGTCACGATGTTCTGGTAGTATATCATTGTCAAACTGCATCAATAAGACCACAGGTACTGTGTCAGCTGACCGCCGGGCAAGGTTGCACATAGTATGTCGCTCCTTAAGGCAGGAATGGATGTGAATGACCCTAGGTTCCAAGATAGCGTTTTGTTTGGTTAGCCAGGATGGACCGAGTATAGCATCTGCCCGATGTCCGGTGTAACTATTGTAGTGGCGATTGTTTCCAGGTCCTTTATGCACACTGTAACTGTTGCTTGTCCGAATGCAGTTCCAGTATGCTGGTTTGCTGCCGAGCAAATGATTGTGAGCAAATGATTTTACAGCTAGGTTCACAAAATTAGGCTGCACGAAATTATGTGGTGTGACAGAGTCAATGAGTCCATGATAACCATTAATGAGAACCAAAATCTGTATGAACTCTGAATGACTGTTGCTAATTTGGTTTATGAGTGTTTGTTGCACAGTCAAGTAGGTAGCACTGTTCAAAACTGGGATATCGGGGGAAACATCCTGCTCCTTTACCCTTGCTTCCCATTTCCTGAACCACTAGTTGCACTTTTGGTTGTTTGGCTGTTTCAGAGATGTGTGTTGTTGGAACATGCACCATGGCAGGGGTATTCATTTCTATCACAGTAATGGCATTGAATTGATGGTGGCTTGTCCCAATCCAACTTCACATTGCTCACTTTTGTACTGTCACTTGCACCAATTGTTTTGAATCTAGTTTGACTGGTTTTAGAAGCTCATGATGACACACTGTTTTGTGTTGGCAGAAGAGGATGAAATTTTGATTTAGTTTGAAATTTAGAATGTTCACTTACACTGTCTGGGTTTTACTCATAGCTCCATTATGCAGCACTCGATTCGGCTACGGCACAATTGGCCCGGATTATGCTCCAAGATGATTGTGGCATGCATCAGTTTGTCTAACCTGCTGTTTAGCAGGGTTACCAATGCAACACGGTACTCGGGTTGCACTGATTCAGCCACTACTTCAACACTTCTTGCTTAGGTAGATGTGGGTAAAACCGTTCAATNCGGTACTCGGGTTGCACTGATTCAGCCACTACTTCAACACTTCTTGCTTAGGTAGATGTGGGTAAAACCGTTCAATCAGATGATCTTGCAAGTGATGAACATGGTGAGCTCTACTGTTGGGTGTTGCTCTCCTAGCGTGAGCCTGCTCTGTGCTTAGAGTAAAGTAAACGCAATCCTGATGATAGGAGGAGAGGTGCTGATGCCACGGCTCACTGTCATGGCATGGAATGAGCGAGCGACATGGTGTTGTTGACATCTGCCACATGATAGTAGAGTGCACATGGTAACTGTGGTGGCATGTCTGCAGCTGCGGTGCACTGGNATTGTTGACATCTGCCACATGATAGTAGAGTGCACATGGTAACTGTGGTGGCATGTCTGCAGCTGCGGTGCACTGGTTGAAGGTTAACTTACTGGCTTGTATTGTCAGTCTCTCACCAGGTTGTAAACACCACCCATGTATATGTACGGCACACACTCTGCACATCATAACGTCTATGCTCTCGCCTCCATCGCATGATGGTCGATAGCATTATGTGGGTTCATAACCCAGTCTGGTTAACAAGTGTCTGTATGCTGTTGAATTGCTGACAGTATTTTGGGCAGTGGAACATTGTTGACACTGAAAGTCTTTCCCACTGATGGTTGTGAGTTCAATCATGGATAGGTACAATTTATGAAAAATTTGCGCACACGTAATGCATTTCAACAACAGCACACTTTGCCATGCACAAACTAAGCTTAAAAATGAAAAATTTGATGGGTTTGAAATTGTTGCATTTTTGATAAGGTTTGCCAAAACAAACTGGTTGAAGTCCAAATTAATTTGACTGTCACTGTAATTACACTTGGAGCTGTCTATAGCATCATGGGTGTTTGCTGTATGGTTGATAATTGGGCTGGTCTTACAATCACACTGTGTTGTGTGCCCAGTTCCTACTTGGCCATGCTGTCCTGTGCTACGCAACGCAAACGTTGTAAGCACAGAGATGTTGCGAAACCTTGATGTACTTGGCCAACCATGCTCTACGAATAACGGTGTGGCAGCTGAAACAGCTGTTGAGGGGTTTGACATTTAGGTGTCACCTGATATGAACTGTTATAACAGCTGTTTATACTGTTAGATATAAGTTGTGTATAGGTAATATGTTTATTATATGATGTTATTGTGTATTTTAACTGTATTGTAATTAGGCTAAAGTTATGTGGAAGGCACAGGGACTGTATATTGACTAACTGAGCTGGATTGGGATGGCATTTTGTGTGCGGAAACAGAAAAAACTATAGTAAGAGTGTGGTAAAGATTAGGGACTAGTACCCAGAAAAACTTGGAGAGTTGAAGTTGTTTGTAATCGGGGTTAATCATTGCCACAATAAAAGCAAGCCATGGGAGGCATGTAGCATGACAAAAAATGCTTATGAAAGAACCTACATGATATGAACTCAGGTGTAAATAGGTGTTGAATATAAATATTGAAACAGAAGTAAAGAAAAAATTAAGTACAACCGGCATATAGACTCATCAGCTGTGGTTAATATATAAGAAAAGAAAAGGGACAAACAAGGTGGTTCTGTGGAGTCTATGTATACTCGCTTTATGGTGTCCTGAGAGAGTTGGGAAAGGGGAACAGTGTTCAATATTTTATGTTAACAGTGGAATGTTGGACTCAGTGTCAGGTTNCCTGAGAGAGTTGGGAAAGGGGAACAGTGTTCAATATTTTATGTTAACAGTGGAATGTTGGACTCAGTGTCAGGTTTGGGAGTTTATTGGTTTATTTTCCGATCTGTAGACACCAAATTCGGTGAATTTCACAGCAAAAAGTGGTTTTTGGATGTTGGAAATTATCACTCACGACTTTTCGCACAAGGTATATATGCCTTTTTTGTGTGTTGCAACTAGCGCTGGTGTTTTACTGCACAGTTGTTTTTAAGCGTAAGGAAGAGTAGTANTATGCCTTTTTTGTGTGTTGCAACTAGCGCTGGTGTTTTACTGCACAGTTGTTTTTAAGCGTAAGGAAGAGTAGTACCCGAGAGGGGCAGAGGCTGACAGGCAAGTAACGAGTGAGGTTCAGCACTGCCAGCACCAGCGAGTTACCATCGGAGGACTTCTTCAAGACTTATTGCTGGGTGCTATAAGGGCACGGAAGATCATCAGGAATGTTACTATTGCCACCGCAGTTTATTCATGCTACAACCTGCTGAAAATTGTATGTATTGCAATACACTGAATTGCTACAGGATTATTCGTGCTTAGGACTGTGGATAGTGGACAAAACCTTGTAATGTTCCGGCATTGTTACCTGGCCGATATTTATTATATTACAGCCTCACCGTTGGGTTCCATGTTGTAATGGTGCGGGCAGTGGCTCGTTAATGCCATATGTTTATAATATTGCCTCACAGTTGGGGGCCATGTTATAATGTTCCGCACTTATTACCTGCCGATGTTTACGTTGCCACGGCTTGCTCATAGGTAGAATACGAGACTCAGTACCAGGTGACGCCAATTAATAAAAAAGAAGAAGTTCCAGATTAGTTTGTTTATACTTTATTTATCATTGAAGTTTCACAGTGCACAGACGACTTTCCAGTTTGCAGAGTACAAACTTTCACAATTAGTTATACCAGTGCAGAAAACAGCGCCACAGTCATTTACAGTTTATTAATGTCTCAAACTTGCATCACAAGACTAAGTTACGAAGGCAGGAGGAATGTTCGTTCCCTCCTGGCACCCTAACAACCCACGCCCTTTCGGGCTGGTGCGTCTTCTCACGCCCAACGCGTCTTCTTCGACGGTTGGTGACTTTCTCCCTAGGCGATAGGCACCACCAGTATATATTAGGCAGGCCTATCTCCCCCTTCTCCTAAGATAAGCGCATGGCCTCCGGCATCTGCCAGTAGCATCATCCAAAACTACGCTGTGTTCCGCGCTCACAACATGTTATTGTACCCGCAACTGCCGCATAACCAAAACAACAACTTTTGAAACTAGACGGTAAACGGACTCCTGTTACAACGTAAACAGCAGATGTCAGTCCGATAACCTTCAAAAGCACACGTCTGCTCGACAAACAAACACGGGAAACTAGCCACCGCGGCTTTAACTTTAAACCTGATAAAATATTACGAAGCTTCCCAAAGCTAAATACACACGAAAGAATTTTACACCCGTGTCCCGAAAAATTAAGAATACTGCGTCATTACAACCTTTTGCTACTAATAGCAGGGATAGAACTTAGTAATGAGTGTCAGATTAGCGAACAGTTGATTAAGTGGGGTGCTTAAAGTTGCTAAGTTAATTTTCTGTTATTTAGTATTTGTTCAGTAAAAGCACAATAGACTCAAGTAAATTTGACGCAGGTCTCTTGAAAAAAATTAAATGGAAGAAAACCTTAAAATGCTTAGGGTAGGTGATAGCAAAAGATATGAGAAGATTTGACTGTAGTTGGCTGNTAAATGGAAGAAAACCTTAAAATGCTTAGGGTAGGTGATAGCAAAAGATATGAGAAGATTTGACTGTAGTTGGCTGGGAATTCTATAGGTATGAGGCTAGTCACAGGTGCGCTCAACAACCATCGTGACTGGCAGCAAGGATCACCCCTGAGATCCAGATCAATTGCTACAAGAAGCATATGGTTTACTGGGGGATGGTCCAAATCAACAAAGCGACAGGGAGTTTCGTCGACCAAACTGGTGGATAGGAAGTGCCGATATAATAAGGTTGGATCAGACCAAGTAGTGAACTGTAATAATCACATTAATATGATAATATGGAAAATAGTAAATATAGTCAGAACATGGTTCGTAGTAAATTATGAACATACCAAAGTTATTAGTTCCCATGCTTCAACATATTTTACATTATTCCATCTTTATGTGGCACAACCTATGCCTTGGTATTGCTGAGTTATAGGTTGAGTAGTCTTAGTGATATCAGAGGGTGTAGGACGAACCAATCGGCGAACCCTGAAACCAATGCTGTTTGTGGGATTGGTGGATGGGGGCAACCAAAGGGGTGGTTCAGGGTGAAGGTCCCGACCTTCCCCATATGCGGCAGACCTCCCTCCTTCTGCGCCCGTTGAAGGGGTAGACCAGTTGGCAGCAGAAATATGTGCATATAGGCACAGCACAGTCTGCAGTGGCAATCAATACTCCCCCAGTGGAGGAGTGGTGGNGCAGCAGAAATATGTGCATATAGGCACAGCACAGTCTGCAGTGGCAATCAATACTCCCCCAGTGGAGGAGTGGTGGGGGAGAAGGAAAGGGGTGAGTGCAGGTGCATCCGCACTTCGGATGATGCTTCCCCAAGGTAGTAGTGGGGTGGGGTGGGATGGTGATGCTGATGACGATGCAGCACTCCCAAAATGGTCAANGCAGCAGAAATATGTGCATATAGGCACAGCACAGTCTGCAGTGGCAATCAATACTCCCCCAGTGGAGGAGTGGTGGTGGAGAAGGAAAGGGGTGAGTGCAGGTGCATCCGCACTTCGGATGCTGCTTCCCCAAGGTAGTAGTGGGGTGGGGTGGGATGGTGATGCTGATGACGATGCAGCACTCCCAAAATGGTCAACNTGCTTCCCCAAGGTAGTAGTGGGGTGGGGTGGGATGGTGATGCTGATGACGATGCAGCACTCCCAAAATGGTCAACTTGCTACTTGTGACCTGTGCCGTAGATAAAATGGCTTACCAGGGCGATTGTTGGCAGGCTTTCCAACCACGTGATGTAGCATCCTCTGGGTGTTGTTCCTGATATCTCACGATGCCTGGGCTGCTTCTGAGGTGCGATCTTGATGAAATTGTGGGGAAAGGATGGGATTATNTTCCTGATATCTCACGATGCCTGGGCTGCTTCTGAGGTGCGATCTTGATGAAATTGTGGGGAAAGGATGGGATTATTTATACTGATTGAAATTACTAGAAGGAATTGGGGATTTTTGGAATTTTTGGCTACAATTTTGCAGGAAATGTGAGGGAAGGAGTACACTACAAAGTAGGGTTACATTTAACGGTGTTTAGAGTGTTGAAGGCTGGGACACACTTAGATTGAGGTATGGTAAAACATGATGGGAAAAATTAAGGTATGGAATGGAGTGCAACTACCTGACTTAGGTGAAATCANGTTGAGGTATGGTAAAACATGATGGGAAAAATTAAGGTATGGAATGGAGTGCAACTACCTGACTTAGGTGAAATCATCACCAGTAGGCAGTGACGTGATGTTATTGGTGCTGTTCTCAGGATCATGTGGGTGATGCCCAAACATACTGCTGCTCTCATTGGATTATGCAGACTGAAGGTCCCGGAAATTAATGGGTATTTTGGCTTCCCTCATGCCATTAACAATTGCGCCTGATCGTTGCAGGCCTATTTAGGCCTGACCTGAGAGCCTGATATGACTGAACTATTAATTTTAACATATTGAACTGAACCTGAACTGCTGAATGAATAAGTGATACCAAGGATGCAGGTTGCTGGGGTACCGTGCCCCTAAATGCCAACAGGCGATGCTCAAAATTGATTTAAAAATGCTCGTAGATATGGCTTCATCATTATTCTTGTTTCCATACCCTTCTTTATGCCTGCCATATTGGCACTATTGTAAAATTCCAGGCCACGATAATATTTCATATCCTGATCACAGATATTTATAAGTTTATCAAGGAAGAGGCCTGTCAGTCCTTCACCCAAGGAGTTAGTTGCCTGATTATATGCAACAAAACACCACTGCTCATTGATATGATCTTGAATGTCGACAAAATACCATTTCAATGATAGCTGCTCAACATGACTCACATCAGGAGTACAGTCCATTATGACAGAGAAATATTGGGATACTTTTACCTTTGATGAGATCTTTTTTATCTCAACTACAAGCAAGCCAAAGAAATCATTTTGAAAGTTTTCGTCCCAATAATGGACTTAAATCTAACTATTCACATTAGCCGCTCTAGTACAGCAGCCCACTATGTTTTTTCATCTTTAATAAGTTTTTGTAATTTCTTGTTTATTCCACTGAACTGCATTAGTCTTTTCGAAGCGTCTAACCAATTTTCCATGAAATGTCAATGTTCTGGTGACTTTTCACGACTTCTCAGATGGGCTTATAAGTAATTTGTTGTCAAATTNTTTCCATGAAATGTCAATGTTCTGGTGACTTTTCACGACTTCTCAGATGGGCTTATAAGTAATTTGTTGTCAAATTCTTCTTTTCTTGTGCTTCAGTGGAAGCTTCAACCGAACAAACAACAATAGAAACAGTAGTGTAAGAATAAGGAATAAATAAGCAATTGTCTTAAAAAATTTCTCCATTTGGAGTACTCTTTGCAAATGAACTGCTCTGGAGCCGGCCCTGCTTGTCGGTTGGAGTACAAAAATTAATAAATATGTGAAACAAACCCTTATGGGTTCAATTTTCAGTTTATANTTTCCATGAAATGTCAATGTTCTGGTGACTTTTCACGACTTCTCAGATGGGCTTATAAGTAATTTGTTGTCAAATTTTCTTCTTTTCTTGTGCTTCAGTGGAAGCTTCAACCGAACAAACAACAATAGAAACAGTAGTGTAAGAAAAATAAGAATAAATAAGCCATTGTCTTAAAAAATTTCTCCATTTGGATTACTCTTTGCAAATGAACTGCTCTGGAGCCGGTCCTGCTTGTCGGTTGGAGTACAAAAATTAATAAATATGTGAAACAAACCCTTATGGGTTCAATTTTCAGTTTATAAAAAAAAGAAAAGAATAAAGCTTAAAAAATAGTATTTATCAGTGGTTGCTGCAGTTTTTTTTTTGTAAAAATAAGGCACTAGAAGAGTATAAAAAATGTATGCCTGATATACTAAAAAAACAAACAAAAACAATAATATGAAAACTTTTATATCTTTTATTAAAACTAGTTTCCTGATATATGCTTACTTAAACTCTGTGTGCTCCTTTGAAATTCTTCCTTGAGCCACCACTGCTTTTATTCAATTAGTCATTTTTTATTTATAAAATGGTTAAGCCATAAATTTCTAAAATTTAAAGGACTAAAAAGGTTTTATTTGCAATTCAAACATTTTATATATGGGTATTTGAAATAATAGTTCTTCCAGAGTAGAAAATAAAAAACAATTACTACTGTATGGCAATTTTTTCTTGAATACATGTTAAGGACTTAAATATGGTGAACATTTTCTTCAATAACGTCCTCAAAAACAACATATTTTTCAAAAACTTTAAGCATCTCTTTGTTTTATGGGTCATTAACTAAACATAAGCTGAAAATTTATACTTTAAATTCAAAATATGGGAGTAAAATTCTAATACACCTGGATATATATACACAATTAAATATATAGGATGTACAGCAGTTATAAAATGGATTAAATAAAAATTTACTTATTAAAAAGTTTGTTTAGAAATATTACATTATCACAACTTCCACAATAAACACTTGAGATTGTCTCTACAAAATTCAAAATTTCACACATGGAGTCACACACAAAAAATCACCCATAAATTCAATTCCAGNTGAGATTGTCTCTACAAAATTCAAAATTTCACACATGGAGTCACACACAAAAAATCACCCATAAATTCAATTCCAGTACTAAGAGCTAAATTAATAATCACACTTTTAAAAGCCCTGCTAAGTTTCTACTATCAACCCACTGGTTGCGTATCTTTCCATGTACCTATCAAAATAAACACTGTCATGTGACTTTCAGCTGNGTTGCGTATCTTTCCATGTACCTATCAAAATAAACACTGTCATGTGACTTTCAGCTGGTATTTACATCAAATAGAAAATAATATTGGTCTGTGAGCATTGATTTGATGTTCATAATTCTTTTTCTGTTTAGATATAACATATATATATATATATATATACACACACACTGAATATGTACTATATATATATATATCTGCCTTTAACAATTGTCGTTGTACGTCCTCTGAGTCACGAGATCAAATCTGATACTCGACTNTGAGATTGTCTCTACAAAATTCAAAATTTCACACATGGAGTCACACACAAAAAATCACCCATAAATTCAATTCCAGCACTAAGAGCTAAATTAATAATCACACTTTTAAAAGCCCTGCTAAGTTTCTACTATCAACCCACTGGTTGCGTATCTTTCCATGTACTTATCAAAATAAACACTGTCATGTGACTTTCAGCTGGTATTTACATANACTGTCATGTGACTTTCAGCTGGTATTTACATAAAATAGAAAATAATATTGGTCTGTGAGCATTGATTTGATGTTCATAATTCTTTTTCTGTTTAGACATAACATATATATATATATATACACACACACTGAATATGTACTATATATATATATCTGCCTTTAACAATTGTCGTTGTACGTCCTCTGAGTCACGAGATCAAATCTGATACTCGACTNATATATATATATATCTGCCTTTAACAATTGTCGTTGTACGTCCTCTGAGTCACGAGATCAAATCTGATACTCGACTGCCCACGCAATTCATGCACTTGTGCGCAAAGCACAACACTTCTGCAGTACACAGTTCACACCCACACTCGGCCTGGCCGCACGGCGGCTGGACAGAGGCCAACAGACTGGAACAGCAATGGACACCACTAGGTTCCTTCGACCCACATGGTGATTCACGTATCCCGGGAACAAATTGGGAAGATATCATGAACATAAGTGGATTACATCATTAATTAGCATTTGACACGTGCGCCACAAGTCACTGGAGTTTTTACGGGGCATGATACAGAGCGCTACATAATAATTGTACAAAAGTATGTAAAATTGTACATCACAGCTAGAACTGCTGTGGGCAGAAAGTCTTAAAAAATATTTTATAAGGAATTATAAACATAATACAAGAGTTGCATTAAGTTTAACATTTTAGAGAGAATTTTCATGGCCAGAACGTTTAGACTCTGATAGCCTCCAACCACACCCCTTTTATTTTGATTTTTGTTATATTAAATAAACATTTCTGTAGACTTTTCAGAGCTATATTTTTTCTTACAGACTGCTACAACAAAGGTTAGTGCGGAGTTATTGTGTGCAATCGTTCTTCAGTGCTTTGTAATTTATAATTAAAACATTGTAAGTGAACAACTCTCTTGTCTAGCTTGTTAATTACTATCATAAATTCAGTGGCAAAGTAATTAGTAAATGTGTTTTTAAATTTAAGATTTTTTCAGGGCAATGTTTTGTTGATTGTAAACTTAATTGAGTTTTGAGCGTTACGAGACAACAACGGGTATAGCTACCTGGCATGTCAGACATTTTGTCAGTCTGTTATAGGCCGAGGTTAGGGTAGGGCATGTCCTCATGCGGCAGACATTCATACTTGTCTTCAAGTGACAATTAATTTCTGTACTGTTAATTTATACCCAGAACCTTTTTCTTTTTACCTCCCACGCTTATTCTGACCTCCTGCTTGCTACATTTACGGCGCAAAGGAGTATAATTTTTACAATTTACGGCAACAGCCGACTCCGTCAACTTCAATCTTGTAACATCCACAGGCCAGACCTGCTTTTCTTAAATTCTGTTTTATCGAGGAAAGTGGAAAACAGTCCAGTTTCCCAGAGGATAAGCATTTATCATGCGGTCTAGTGTTTTTCATGTTGTATTGGAGACAGAGTTTTTGTGTGTGTCTGTACCTCATGTTGTTCGTGAATAAATTTGCAACAAATGAATATCAGTATCATCTCCATTCTTGAGAAGTGGTTTATTTAGGCGTCATCACCAGGCAAGGCACAAGGGGCAGTGGCGTTTCCGTGGTCAACAATGGAAAGTAGTGAGTTAGGTACTCTACGCCATGCATGCAGTCATGTGTACCATAATTGTGTTGTTGAGGGGAAAATCACTACACGGTGGAACTGAGACATGCCCTGGGATAAAGAGTCTCGACCCTCAGTGGAGGAATGCACTGAGCGGCGGCCTTTTCAACATCTAATTACTGATTTCACACCACGTCAAACCCCTTGACACGTTACAGTCTGCCTACTGTCCCCTCCTGGCGGCCAGTGACACGATGGGGACAGCAACACTATGGTCAACCCTTCCAAGGTCATGAGAAAATATGTTTAGTTTAGGTTCTCAAGAGAATAGCAGAAGAGTTAAAGACGATTCTCTTTCCCTATTATAAAAACAGCACCAAGATTTTTTGAACATTCACCTTCAAAAACTGTGAATAACTGCTCTGCTTGCCCAATAAAGAAAGGCATACTTTTAGAGATTACGGTGTAATTACTCCTTAATACTGAAGACAGCTTACCTTAAACAATTCTTAAATGACCAAAGAATCATGTTTAAATTTTATTTGTAGAATTATATCACATAAATACATTACGAATCAATATTTTAATACAAAACTACGAACAAGCAAATGGTGGATGTTGCCAATATATTACAAGTAAAACAATATATATGAAACTCAATGGCTGAATAGAATTGATATAATTTTTACAGCATATTTCCACAATAATATTTGTCATTTGGTGCAAGTTTCGTGAAAATTTGTCAAGCCACACAGTTTTAAAGCACATAACACTAATGTTTGTTAAGGCCTATCAAAAGAATGTGCACTGAAGTGCACTGGAAAATGAGTACAGAAAAGCCTTACTTGCTAATTTATAAGCACGTGCATAGGAATCCACTGCAAAATAAATACATAAAAGACCTGACATACCAACATGAACCCTTTTGACTGTTGGCTTCAACCATAAAGCCTAACTTCATTGCACTTTACACCACATGCAGACACACCAAACACATGTAGCACATGCATCACATGACCCTGCGCCTCATGCACACATGACCCATGACGGGCTTCCGCCGGCCGAAGAGCGAGGTCGGATGACAAGTTCCACAAAGTGTCCGAACGATGGGTGCCATAGCAGTTGACTCCAGAATTGAAACTCTGACATTTTGACGCCTGTGGGGAACTTTTTCTGCGCTATGAAGCAGAAGGTGATGCCTTCCTTGCAAGAAATGTTACTGAAGGCACAATCTGGGGCCACTTCCACCAAACAGAAACAAAGAGAGCAAGCCAGGAATGACACTATTCTTCATCACCAAAACCCAAGAAGTTTCGGACACAGCCATCTACAGGAAAGATTATGCTGACCCTATTTTGGGACAAACGAGGCATAGTCTTTGAGCACAATGTGTCTAGGGGGACCACTGTCACCAGTGCCGCATATTCAGATGTCCTGATTAATCATTTTTGACCCACAATCAAGAAAAAGTAACATGGAATGCTGTCTACTGGTGTATTTTTGCAACATGACAATGCTCTGCCCCATACTGCCCATTGCAACAGTTGTGACCATTCAAGACCTGCATTGTGAGTGTATTCTACATCTACCATATTCGTCCCAGTGAAAACCATATGTTTGTACCACTGATGGAGGCAATGGGAGGAAAGAAATTCCATTCAGATGAACAGATACACCAGACAGTGCAAGAGTGGCTGAGCAGAAAACCAAGATAATTTTTTTTAGAGGAATCCAATCACTTTGTAAGCACTGGAGGACTTGCATTGAATGTAATGGACACTGTGTAGAAAAATGATGCAGTTGTATATCACTTATGCTCTATAAAATAGAAAAAAAAAACATTAAGGTTTTCATTTGACTCATCCTTGTATATTTATGAGACAAAGGTTTTAGTACACACGTTAAAATAAATTATATGTGGTTACGGCAGGGAGAGAGGGGAATACGGAGAGGGAAGACAAATGTAGTATGGTTTCACTTCACTGCATAAAAACACTCAATTAAGTACATTGAAATTTCTAGTACAAGGATAAGACAATTATTAAAAATGTAAATTAATTAAAAATCAAAAAGTATCAACTATATTAAAAATAATTAATTTATACATACCATAACATTCTACTGTTGGATTACCCCAGTAATTGGCCTGGCATTGATTACATTGACGTCCTCCAAAGCCTGGTTTACAGTCACACTGACCTTCATACTGAAACAACATTCACACATTACGAGCGTCAAAAAAAATGTCAAGCACATTAAATAATAATGAAGAATCACCTAAGCAAAAATAACAATCATAGTAATTTAACTGCCACAATTACATGACTATAAATAACTGTGATGATAAATTTAGCATTAAATCACTAATTTGCAAGAAAAATTAATGACCATGAACGAATTGCGCGAGTACAACGAATATTGCCACAGAGTATCATCATAATCTGACATGTGTCCCATTTGCGTTTAATACGGTTTGCTTTCATGAATTTTCCACTACGGGGCATATATGTCTCTCCATCATTCATAGCTGCAAGACACAGAAAATTGCGTTAGTAGCAGTGTGAGCCACAGAGCCAAGTTCAAAGAACATGCAGCATGCCCCGACGGCACATTCAAAAAGTCTTTTTCCAGCTGGATGAGTCTGAGAGAGGCTGCACCTTCGTCCTCCAAGAGGCAGGTTGGACATTTCTGCACATTGCTTGCCACTTGAACCTTTTTGCCTACACTGTGAGTCGGTGTTGGACGCAGTGAGAACAGAATGGTATACACACCCATCGAGAAGGCTAGGGTGAACCCCAGTGTACCACCAGCAGGGAGGATCATTTCCTTGTGTGACAGGCTGTAAACACTCAACGGGAACACCATCCAAGGGCAACTTTAGGCAGCTGGGGATACGCATGTGACCACCAAACACATTAAATAACCAGGCGCGGCTAGCAGAGCGGGATCTGTCGTCATGGTGTCCTCTTTGGCATCTCATTATGACCTGAGTATCGCTGAGCACGTGTGACCTTCTGTCTGGAATAGGCAGCATGGTAGCTTGCAGATTGATGATGAGTGTGGCATTTAGCAACAAATAATTGCTTTGTCTGGATACAGATGACCGCTGAATTCAAGTCTAGAGATGTCCTAGCCAGTACAGAGATCCACACTTCATTGCATTGAGACACACCGCCCAAATGAGAGGTGTCATGGTGCGGGGTCCCATTTCCTATGATTCCTGCACCCCACTGGTGGTGATTGAAGGAACCCTGACACTGCAGCAATACGTCCTGGAAATTCCATGACCATGTGTGCTCCTCTTTCTGGTGCTGCTTGCAATGCCATTTTCCAGCACGATAATGCCCTGCCTCACACTGCACAGTTATCTCTGGCCTTCCTTCATGTCATCATGATTCCCAGGCCAGCAAGGGCCCCAGACCTCTTGTCCATTGAAAACATTTGGGACCAGAATGGATGGCAACCTCAACCAGTAGCAACTACAGCGGATTTGGAAGGTCAGTTGCACCAGTTGTGACAGAAAAATTCTCAGGAGAACATCAGATGCCTCCATGCCAACCATATTGCTGCCTGTCTCTATGCTAGGGGGGAGGATCGTACGGTCACTTTGGTGGGAGAAGCGTAGGTTGGACGCTTGAGGCGGTGTGGCAGTACTAGGCTATAGTAACCGAGTCCAACCTACTTACTGGTTTCCGGAAAGGATGGGTGATGCGTCTCTTATAGCCTCTCAACATCCATGGCAACCCAAGGCTTCTTGTGCCACCCCTGTTTAAACTAATTGGGCTCTGCCGCCCAATCCCTATGGGAATCAGCTTCCTCGCGGCTGTATAGGGGTATCTGCCGTGATGGCTTGGGCCGATAGATAGTACCAAGGCCCGACCACTTGGCGGGGTGTTGGACCTCTTGGCA
>NQII01000129.1:298321-373782 GCA_002778355.1 Clitarchus hookeri | reverse complement strand
GGATGATCTGTTTGGCCCATCCAGAGGTACTCTCTGGTGTACGGATCAGTCGAGGTTGGACTCGTGCTGGCAGTGGTTGACTCCGCATGCTGGAGGAGGCTCGGAGAGATTCCCCCTCTTGTTGAAGAGCCCGGCGTGAGCAGGCAAAGCTCCGGAAGCGTCCTCGATAAGACGCTAGGGGTGTGGGTAGTGCTCCGGCTCGACCACACGCTTGGTAAACTGAGTGCTAGGATCTCAGGCCTTGTGGTAGGACATGCCTGGTGCGATCTGATAAATCAGATCGGGGCAAAGCTTGGTGCGGTGTGATGAACAGGTCGGAGCAACGGGTTTGGTCAATTTTGGAAAGCGCTGGTCATGTCTGCGATGAGAGGGCGTGATCCCTCTTCCCCGCCTACTGGGAGGCCGGGATGCGGTATGGCCTCGTGGCTAAGAGCGCCTCATTAACAAATAAAAGCACAGCTTCGGTTGTGATCACATGTAACATGTCTCTATGCTACAGGTGGTCCAACACCATACTAAGTGCATCCTGCAAGTGTTGGTCCCCTGCAATACATGTTTGGTGTAGTACAATATTTTGACTTTTTCTGTATACATACTACCATTTCCTGTGCCTGTACACATTTACATGCCCCTGCGATGGCACCCTCAGGGTGATCAATATATTTTGCAAGTGAGTATCTAATAGGGAGGCCACACAAAGAAACTTTTATACAAACCTGTAACACAGTTTTTGCATGTGCT
Source organism: Clitarchus hookeri (assembly GCA_002778355.1). Classification (NCBI taxonomy): domain Eukaryota; kingdom Metazoa; phylum Arthropoda; class Insecta; order Phasmatodea; family Phasmatidae; genus Clitarchus; species Clitarchus hookeri. The sequence goes on along the minus strand of NQII01000129.1, from coordinate 373,041 downwards.
ATTGTGTATGGAAATAGACTCCACATATTCCACTGCATATTAAGAATGGGAATCATTTAATTTTTATGCACATAGGTACCCATTAACAGTTTATATAATACGTACATACATAATAACATAGTGTGACCATCCAGTGTAATAATTTGTCTACCTTGCCAGTCAGGTTGAAGCACAGTTGTCACTAAACAATAATAGGGCAATTGTAAGACATTAAAGATACGAGTAAAGGTAAAGATTCTCTTACATTCAGTGTTACATTTACATAAACATGGAACAACTAAGATAATTTAAATGTGTGCACTACAAATATAATAAATAGTACAAAAATCTATGATATTAAAATTGTTACAACAAATATTTTTGTTCATCAGTCAACTGAGAATGTGAAATTGTTAGGAACCTAAATGTGTTGCTAATATGCCAATTTCTACTTTAAAATTTGTATAATGCAAAACACACCAACTTGATTTGCCATGAACTTTAACATTATACTCTCAATATGTCAAGAGTCAGAAAAATAATTTTACTTAATTTACTGTCAACTTAACTGGTAGTCAGCATGTAGAGTAGCAGATATTCAGTTAACAGTGATTTTTTAAGATGTTGATTTCAAAAGTGCTCACTTTACCGTGAACAGCATATGTGCAATTTAGATAGAACAGTTCACTGGGTCATGTGTCTGCCTTAATATGCCATTTCATGAGTGTGTTATCGGAGATAATGTTACAAAATAATATATACTTGTGGTACGGCTGTTAAGTCAGAAATGGAGACCTTGTTGAAGACAATTCATTATGAACGGGAAAAGACTAGACATTATTCTATTTAATATATTGCTATGCAAGGAGATGTTTGATGTTGTTTTTGTGAAATGTAATGAAAGCTTCTGTTGTATAAACAAAAGTACACTTAAAATGTGTGTAGATTCATGTAATTGTTGAGTACCTTTGTGTAATGGCATTGTAGTACTAATTAATTTATGAGTATTTCATGCTTGCACTGTAGCAACTTTCATCCAGAAAATATCTTCTAAATGATAATGATTATTATATATGTTTTGGAGAAGAGAAACCATGACCTACTGAATCATTCTGCCCATTAAAAAAAAAACAGTTTCATTAGGCTACTACCAAGTATAACAGTCCAAACCTGCCAACTTTAGGAAATCATAATTAGGAAGATTTTGTAAACACTATATAATCATTAAATTTTTAAAGAAAAATTACACTTAACAATGCAGGTTTACCACATATACTACCGTTTAACATGAAAAAGGCCCATTACGTTTGCTATGTTGGTGTATTCTGCTGTTTACGTTGAAATGGGACACTGTGGTTTTAAAGAAGCACCTGTGGCTTTCTTGGCTTTCTTTAAGAATTCTGCAGTAAAATTTTGTTCATAACATAAGCCTGATTTCCTGCATTTCAAAACCGAAATTGATTCTATTGTGTCATTAGACATGGAGGATCTGAACTGGGTCCTGTTTTTTTCCACCAAACTGAAAACAAACTCGCATTCTGCATTGCTGTGTGGAATGTACAAGATGGACAACATTATTTTACATATTCTATTGTATTTTTAAATGTCATCAACACCATGAATCCTGGATAACTTGGCCCACTTAACATGATCACTATCTCCTCTAGCACTAAATGCTGAAATGTCGTCTATCTGAAGAGCTGAGAATTGTTTTTCAGTTTCGTCCATAGCTGCCTCCCTAGTTTCACCTTCTTGTACAGGCAAATTGTCACATGCTTTAACAAAATAAGTGCTGACAGATGCAAAGAAAACTAATTTTCCTTTTCTTCAAGTGTTTTCACAATGTTTGATGCTTTACTTCCTATTACTAATTCAGTGTTGTCATTCTGATTCTGAATAGAGTGATAGTGCACTTCAAATAATGAGCAACTTTTCACAGCTTTTGCTGTCACAAAATTTGATAGCAATGCTTCTAGAAAATCAAGCAACAATTCTCTCAAAATATGAATGTTTGGAGATGCTGACTGAAGAATTACATTCAGTTTTTCAAATGTTGGGAGGACACCTAGAAGAAATGCACAAAACGCTTTATTTAGGTCAGAAGAAAGGAACCTAAATAGTTTTTCTTCCCGATTTACAAAAGGACTTGTAGTCTTCAGAATAGGAGCATCATTGTTTACTGATGTCAAAGTAATTCTGTTTTTGCTGGAATCAGTAGCAGAACCCAAATTCTTCCTTTTCTCATTTATATTTTTCTGACATATGCCATCAGAGGTTGAACAGGATGATGATTGTAGTTTGGGAATTTTGTAAGAGGTGAGACACCAAGATGGAGGTTTCTCATTTACAACTTCTCCTTTAAAGAAACTAAGAATGGTTCCCACTGTTCAAAAATCCTCAACAAACTTCTTCCAAGAGAAAGCCATCTCGAACAGACATGCTTGAGTATTTTCTTTGCTTCTGTATCATGGAGCTTTTGAAATTTTTATAACCTTTCTTTTCTCTTTGAACTTTTTTCCAAATAATAAAAAATGTCCACAAGGATATCATCAACTTTTACTGGCAAAGCAGATATAGCCTTTTCTGCAGATAAATTTATCAGGTGACAAATGCAACCAATCACAATAAGACCAGGGTGTTTCTCTTTCAACACTGCTGCAACATCATTTGTATGGCCAACAATTACAGCTGCATTATCTGCACAAAAAGCCATGCAGTGTTCAACAGGAATGTTATTGCATTCAAGCTGTGCAATCACTAAATTACCTATAGTCAGTCCAGTAGAATCTCCTTCCAAGGCAGGGGTAGAAAGAACCGAGTTCACAATTTTCTCCTGTGTATCATCGTAAAACATCACTACAATGGGATACAATTTTGAATTGGTGTTACTGCTTCCATCAGTTGAAACAGAAAATGGTGCACTCTGCAAACATTGTACTACACTAGATTTTGCATCAGAAGCCATTTCCTTTACAATTGCTGAGGTTTTTGTAAAACCACATTCATACTTCTTTGCAATTTCCAAGTCCGGGAACATTTTTTTTAGTAGGAAACCTGCATGATCTGCAGCAGTTAGGGGAATGTTGTGCTCTACCAAAAAAGAAGTAAACAAGCATTCTGCTCGTGTAACGTCCGAATGGGCATTTCCAGGTTTTGCAAAGAACTTAGAAATCTTCTGATTTTCTTCCTGGCACTTTATGTTGGCGACATGCTTCGTGCTTTTAATGTGTACACTTATATCTGTTTTCCCATCATGTGCAATGTTTATGTCACATCGGCATATACTACAAAAGCCAAACCTATCGCCCTTGTCTGATTTTATAATACATGGAAACTCTACACTGTATGATTCCCGGAATGTCTGGTAGTAATACTGCTTTTTTCTAATCATCTTTAGTTTTAAACTTTGCAGAGTTGACAATAAATAACCTAACAAAACCTCACAAAAACATGGCTGGCAAGAGACATAATACATACCACATTGTAATCACAGTCCATATGTAGTTACATACAGTTTTTATCGCACTAAGTATTAAAATCCTTTAACACATGTTTCAACTAGACTTCAAATTGAAACAGTTCGTGGTAAAATAAATGGCCACACGTATTCGTATTCACAAACAAATCCGGTGGCTATCAAAAACTCCACACACAAAAAAATGCAACTCCAACAAACAACAGATATGCGAAAATCGATTGTCGCCCTCTCGTAATGTGATCTCTTGGATGCAGGCAAATCAGTATCGATCTATATCATCACAACACTACGGTTTCTGTGTTTTAACGTAAAACAATTGCAAAAATAATTTTTTACTGCATCAACTAACTAAAATTTGGAAGAATGTACGTATTTCTGGAAAACAATATATGGCAGCTTTTTGTGGAAGACTTCCGAAAAAATTGGAAAGGTTGGCAGGTACGTAACACTAATACCACAAAGAAAAAACATTATAAGACAAATATAAAAAGGTTTAAAATATGTCCTTTCGTCCTTATTTTCAATCACAGAAAATCCACTAACGTTAAGAAATAAATGAAATAGGCTGCTTGTTCTTTTTAAATAACTTCATAACATATATGACATTTTGTATACGAAAAAGTTTCTTCTTTAACTACCATGCTTCCAGACAAACAGTGATACTGCCGAGTTAATCAGTCAAAGGGTTTCCAGACACAGAGAAAAAAGAAAACAACATAGTTAGCTATTTTCTTTCTTTGCATGTAAATGCTTTTAAGGGCTCCATCATCTTGTTTTTACAAGAAGTACAGATGTCAGCTAGTACAAGAACCAGGTCACCATTTATCAGGTTAGCATTCATCATACAATGTCACTGCTCTTCCTCCTTTTTTTAACATTCACCATAAATCAAAATAATGTCTAGGTTTTCTTCATTACTAAACATGGTCATGTCCACTATTTGAAATATGAGGAAAAAATCATTACAAGAAAATACAGTTCTAAAAACCAATAACCAAACTGATATCTATGAATATAAAAATCATAAATTTACTAGTATAAGCTGACAGAAGTACAACTGACGAGATCAGGAGACACCAATACAATGAGAAGTGGCTTGTGCTATCGTATCTTTGAGTGGGATCAAACACCAAATAACAGTACCATATACACCTGAACAAAATGGTGCATCTGAAAGAGCAAATAGTACAATTGTGGAGAAAGCAAGTATAATTCTCCTGTGTGCAGGATTAGGGAAGCATTTTTGGGCAGAGGCTGTAAATACTGAATACTGTTATCTACCTTCAAAATTATACTTTAACTAATGCAGTGAAAGGAGTTCTTCCTGAAGAAAAATGGACTGGTAAAGCAGTTGATCTGAGTCACCTTAGGGTTTTTGGACCAATTCAGTTATCCAATAAATGAAGACCAACTTACTAAGGGAAATGAAGCAGTGAGTGTACCTTTGTCGTATGATGAAAATACTAATGCAAGTCCAAATGAAGAAGATGTGAAACAATCGTCCGAGGTGGAGAATGAAGCAGAATCGTTTCATGGTTTTGATAAAATTAGTGCTGCTGGGGAGCAAAATGCAAGAGAAGAGTCAGCAGACCTAACAGAAAAACCAAGGTATCCAACGAGGGACAGACACCCTAAGGAATATCCTGATTTTGTCCCCTACAGTGAAGTTTGTGAAAAAGTGAACCAATGACTGTTTGTGTGGTACTTTCATGTAGTGCTAGTGATATGTGGAAGCAAGCAATGACAGAGGAGTATTCATCTCTTGAAGAAAACAATGCGTGAGTTCTTGTGGATTTGCCTGAGGGCAGAACAGCAGTGCAAAGTAAATGGGTTTTCAAGGTGAAACGGGAAGCTGATGGAAATATAAGTACATTTAAGGAAAGTCTTGTAGCAAAAAGTTGTTTTCAGAAATATGGGGTAGATTATAAAGAGACCTTTCCCCCTGTTGTTCGTAGTTCTAAAATTAGGTTGTAGTTTGCGACTGCAGTGTAATGGAACTTTGAAATTGATGATATGGATGTTACGACAGCTTTCCTTAATGGAGAACTTGTCATGGAAGTAAACGCCGGTGCGGGGGCTGCAAAGGAGTGATTGTTGGGAAAGGTTACCCGACTAGGTGCCAGACACCATTGGCAGGCGGTGTCAAGGTGAAATTGTTGATACTCTCAGGGTCGTGCAGCCGACCGCCAGGATGTACGCCATTCCCTCGATGGTTGCATTGTTGAAAACACCCCCTATAGTGCTGAAGAAGGCAGACTTCCTCGTGCTTAGTACTAACGTCTGAATGAAGTGGGCCTATTAAAGTTGACCCACATGCCTTAAAATGTGATGAGCACTGAATGAAGTGAATTGTACGTACTTAGGTGGTGAAGACATATTTGGTTACATGTTGTAGGGAATCCATACCCTGAAATGCCTCGTGGGCAGTGCTTGAAAATGAAACACATGTTGTCTGAAAACTGACGTATATTTGTCCTTGCACGGTACACTAAATTCACTACAAAGTGAAACTTATGCGGACTCTGGCCGCACGGGCGCCAGATGGTCTAAACTGCTGAAAAAAGTGTGAACGCGTTGACACGTAATGCATATTGTAAGTAGAAGAATTGCTGACATTCCCCCACCATTTTATCCCCCCCACGAGCGCCTACAGTTGACATGCGCCATGGGACACGTGTGGCCAGGGCAGATTGACCCGAGAGGACGTAACAGTCATTAACGCGTGCCGAGGTCAAGCCGCGGTAGGGTAGCACTTTTCGCCCACGAGAGAATTAAGACACGTGCTGAAGGAGAGATACATCAGAAAAAGGCTAACAAAGCTTGGCAGTTGTGACATGAGTCCTCACCCTACCCTAGCAAAATGCAGGAAAACAGAGACATGCACCACGAAAATGCTGATGCACGCTAAAGTTGCGCTAACGCAGCGCGAGTTAGCCGAGGGAGAAAGGCTGACAACATTTGGCCATAGGGCCGCAGACCACCCCCCCCCAAACACCCTCCACCCACAAGAGTCATGACACGTGGAGGAAGTGGGTGATTGTTCGGCACCTTCCACCCCCCTTCCCTTAGCGAGTGAAGCCAAGTGTAAGGTTATAAGGGGGAGTCCAGAGTGTTTAAAATCCAATTTATGGGATATGGAGGGGGGTCAGTTGCATTAGATCAGTTGAAGTCAGTCGGGACGCCGAGAGGTATACGTCGGGTGGAGGGGCTCTCCGGAGCCCCTCGTCGGGATCAGTTGAATCGGGTCAGTTGCATCACATCAGTTGAAGTCAGTCATGGCGCAGAGAGGTGTACGTCAGGTGGAGGGGTTCTCCGGAGCCCTTTGTCGGGATCAGTTGAAGTCAGTCGTGATGCCGAGAGGCGTACGTTGGGTGGAGGGGCTTTCCGGAGCCCCTCGTTAGGATCAGTTGAATCAGTTCAGTTGCATCACATTAGTCGAGTGAGTCGTCCTCCGGGACGCCGAGAGGCCGGGGATCGGACCCCGGCAGAGTCAGTGTGTTAATGGGAGTCATATCACCACGCCGAGAGGAGAGTCAGTGATGTAGACAGTCGTCCAGTAACTCCGTGCGCTGGGAGGCGCCGGACGTGAGGCAGTGTTAAGGGGTCAGTCATATCGGGACAGTCGTCCAGTAACTCCCTGCTCNAGTGCATCAGTTGTGTCAGTCGAGTGAGTGATATCGCACACCAAGGCCGGAGTTCGGAACCCCGGCAGAGTCAGTGAGTGTCATATCGCCACGCCGAGAGGAGTGTCAGTGATGTAGACAGTCGTCCAGTAACTCCGTTCACCAGGAGGCACTGGACCAGAGTTAGTTAGAGCCAGGAGGCTCTGGACCAGAGTCAGTTAGAATCAGTCAGAACAGTCATATCACCCAATCGGGACGTGAAGCGCGAGACCAAACCAGGGAGTCGAGTGGTGGCATCACGAGAGGCACCACCCCAAGAGAAAGTAGACGGCACCGGATGGCGACGAAGGAGGGCGATACCAAAAACGGAAGAGGAGAGAACACGGAACAGCCAGTCCGAGGGCCTGTAAAAGGGCCACCCAACTCACCAGACCTCAAACTACCGCCGGAACAACAACCCAACAACAAATACTGATAAGTACCAACGTCACCACTCAGGGACATGTCCCCCAAGACGTCAGCAACAGTTAACGAGTATGTTAATCTAGCCCTTAAGGCTCCCAACTTGCAAGGTACCACATCTCAGTGATATGTATTCATTATTATTCCAGACAATATAACCTAGTACATTTGAAACACTGAGTGACTACATTATTTTTCACCCTATTAAATCTCCAAGTCACCCTATAGTCTGTGCCTGGTAAAAATAACTCAGACCCTATGACCCTCCCTGTACATCATATCAAGGAGGCGAGTAGCGTCAGCGTGGTTAATAATTAGGTGAAAATTTAAGCTTCCCCAGGCGATGCTAATCCCAGGGAAGAAGGGGTGGCATCTTTGGGTGCGAAAATAAAAAGGTTCCTGTAATTTACTAGGTCTATTGCAAGCTACATGATTGACGTGAAAACATGATTGCACCCAAAGCGCGACGCAAGCAGACCCCTCTGACTGCTGGACAATGACTCACTATGGCAGGCACACGCAGCTACGGCTTGGCGGCGACTCGCTTGCCGGAACTACTTGCATGCGACATGAATAAAAGAATATACACATTTGCTTTTGCAAAACATTTCTGAAAAATAATAACAATAAAATTTACGAACATAACACTTTGCAACAATAATCAATGGTGGGGTGAAATGAAGGTGATGTCATGAGGTAAACACAAAAATCTTACATAAACAACAAACAAAACTGAAAAAAACACTTTGGGGGCGTCTCTCACGTTTTGTACATGTCCCCACGTCTCTTATAATTAAAATATATTTCCTTTTTATTTGCCCCACGAATTTGGTTTGAAAATTCTTCCTCGCCACCCATCTCGGGAAGAGGGGAGAGGAGGGATAGGTGACACTTCCTTGCTCTCACTTGCACTACAACACTTACTGACCCTGCATGAAGGAATCGTGCACGCCATGCATGCTGATACTATGAAGTTGGGTGCACGGTGTGGCAGATAGTCTAGAAGGCAGGACGCCCCCCTGCATCAAAGTGTACATGCAACAGCCAAATGGTTTTGTTACTAAGGGTAAGGGAAGTAAAGTTTGCCTTTTAAAGAAGGCAATATATGGTTTAAAGCAGAGTATATGGCTCTCACACAAGGTACTAGGAGGCAATCTATCTTAGAAATGTGTTGTATAGGTTGTTTAAGAAGGAGTATACTCCTCTATTATATAATGACAGTCAGTCTGTGCTGAAATTGGCAGCAAATCACATGCTTGGCCATTGTACAGACATATTGATATTCAGCACCATTTTGTATGGGAAACTCTTGAAGCAAAAGAGATCTGACTTGTGTACATATCAAGTGAAAGCATGGTTGCTGATATTCTCACAAAGTGTTTAAGTTGTCCTAAGCATAATTTTTGTTTGGAAGACTTGTGTCTTGTGAATAAGATGTAAATTGCTTAGATTAAGGGGTAATGTTGGAAATGGTAATCAACTAAAATTTTACATATTGTGACTTGTTCTTGAAACTTTGTTTCTTGATAATTTTTTTTTTTTCACTTTGTACATTGGCACCATTGCTATTTCTTTTTAGTGACCTTTTGTCTATGTTTTTACTTGTTCGTTATGTCTTGCTGTCATGGTGGTTGTGTGTAATAAGGAACAGTGATGTTTGTTCTGTCAAATATTGGGTGTACGGTTTTTGTTCTAACAGAAACGTTCCCCAGACCATCATGCCAGTAGTAAGAGACATCTGTTGCTGTGAAGTGAAGCAGGGATTTTAGTGCTCACCTGTGGTCCTGCAAACTCGGGCATAGTGGATATCACTTCAAATAAAAAAATTATTTATCGCTAAATACATCATCAGTCCATAGCATTCCATGTCATTCTCTGCTAATATCACTGCAAACAAAGATGATGGTGTTGAGAAGTTAATGACAGACACCAAAGTCCCTGTGATCACAGATCTGTCTGTGTTAAGCATTTGGAAATGCTTCCGATAGTGATACATTAGTGAACTACTGAAGCTGGCATACATGTCACTAGATAGTGGATAGGGAAGCCGCTGGCTCTGGCTCTGGCTGTGGCTGACTGTGTAATGGTTCTTCCTTCTGGGGGTTTGTAGGGGTCATATAGAATTGATCTGTACTGTATAGGTACGTTCACATGTCTCATACTCTCAACACAATGTAACTATGAAGTTTGAATGGTCCAAATTATAGGCCATTTAGCACACCTCCATTTTCCCTCTCACTGCTCTATTATCCTGTGTCTCTCAAACTCCATCACTTATTAATATTACTTTCTTGGTGTTATCTCTGATCACATATTGATCATTAATTATGCCCAGCAAGAATTTTGCGTGTCACATTTAATGAGCAATTCTGAGAACAGTTTATGTATTTCATAAAAAGAGGGAGAGCAGCACCCATTTCACTGTTTGCATACACCACCATATGATAATAAAATAGGCTGTATATAATCCATTGCTGTATCTGATTACCAAATTCCATGATTATCAAATTATATTTTCAAGGCATCTAACTTCTTATGACAATGAGTGTATTTTTTTAGGTAGGGTTTATGTTAATGTGTAAGCCTTTTCTTTTTTAGTCACAATGGCTCTGAATAAACTGATAACACAATTATTTAAGTTTATCGAAACACAGCTGGTTCCTGAAGATGTGTGACAGGGTTGGGAGAGACATTCCACATTTGGGCAAGCCATTTGACAGGGATCGGAGTGTTGAGTGGCCGGGACATACGTGGTAGTCCGGGCGGTAAATTTAGACAGAGCACTATGGTGGGAAAGGTATGGAAATTACCCAACCAGGTACCAGCCACTGCTAGTAGGCAGTGACATGAGAAATGAAAGTCTTGGTTTCAGGGTTGTGTGGTTGAACTCCCGGACATAGAGTTACACCCTTGTTGCATGGTGATGATTGTTGATGAGCTCCGAAGTTAGGGGTATTATGTCTCCCCCAAACCAGTAAACTTATGTACCCTGAATAGTTGCAGGCCAATTAATAGCTGACCTGCATACTGGAAAATTATTGATATTACTGCGAGTTACTGGGGTCCCATGACCCGACATGCCTGAGGGCAGAACATGAAAGAATACACACAGTTATGAAAAATATGCATACATTTTCTTGTACTTTGGATACAATTATACACACCACACTCCCTGTAACATACTGAAATGGGTCCAGGGCCTAAGCCTGTCTGGTAAGCTGAACAACAAACAATGTTGTGGGCAAGCAGCCACACGACAATGTGAGTTTAAGTGGAACTAAGCCTCACCAGGCAATGCTACTTCGCGGAGAGGTGAGATGGTTTCTCCAGCACTAAATTAAAAAGGTTCTAAAATTATTAAGATGCTATTACAATGACATAATTGGTCAATAAATGGCGAAGACGACTGAGGGACATTATATCCTGCCTACCTTGCACGAGCTGTGATGAGAACAGCAGGCTGTGGCATGTGACTAGGTGAGGTCACGCCAGATGCATGCCCAACTACTCAAGTTGCTACCAACACATTGAACTCTTAAACAATTAACATAAAATCACTGGAAAATTAAAAAGCAAGATGTTACACTCGCATTAAACATTATTTAAATGTAATTTAAATGAAGTGAAAATTTAGAAATCATCCCAAACACAACAAAACACTTGCAAATATATTAAAAATTACACAAAATACTTTGCACTAATATTCCAACGTGCCTCACATGTGTCTTTTAATTGGATTTATTTAAGTTTATTTGGGCCTCATGCACTGAATTTTACTATAAAATGTTCTCATACTTTGTGCAGTAATGGATGTAAAATATTTTCATACTCTGCTTGCCAGACAGGTTTAACCCACCAGGAGGGGGTGTACGACACAATGATCACTACCATACATACTACACTAGGTGACACTGTACTGCATGGTGTTGTTTGCTGTATTTTTGTTGTGGCATTAATATTGTTGGACAGAGAGCACAAAAGATGTTGTGACAGAAGTGCGGGCTATGTCCCGCGTGAAAGCCCCCCTCTGCAGATGAAGTTTGCACATTGTACTGAATCTAGATGCAGCAAGGAGGGTTGGCAGGCCTGCGCTGCACTGCCTAGGTCCCAGATATTAATGCCCCCTGTAGCTGGCATTGTGCTCGCTGGTGAGGGGCTGAACTATGGTGAGCGACCCCGTGGCAGTGTGAGGCGCTGTGAAGTCTCAGCACGCATAACAGCCATGCCGGTAGTGATGGTGAGGCAGTCTGAAACAATTAGGGGGGGGGGAGGAACTGGCTGCATTGCTGTCAATGGAACAGCTAGATGCCTGCTGCATTGAGTGCTGCTGGGGGAGATCCAGGCTGGCAAAGAGTGAGGGAGGTGACCACCCTGCTGTTTTCCCTTTGACGCTGCAGGTGTCTGGGCTTTATTGGCTTCATCCCAGTGCATTACGTTCTTGTCAGAGGTGGATATGTCCAGGGAGTGTCCTGACACTGTCGAACTTGTGTCAGGTTCCCCTGTGATGTCCCGGTGAAGGGGGAGGTGTCCCGCCATGGTGGATGCAGTAACGCAGGCAGTCCATGCTATGTCGCTGTCATGCTGCTGCCATGGTGTAAGCTGCCTAGGTGAGGTAACGAGGGTGTCTGCTGGTGCCATGCGGTATGTTGTAGTCCTCTACCCACAATGACCTTTAGAGGATGTCAGGATGCTGGGAATCGCAGGGGGAAAGAGGTGGCCAAGGAATCGCCCGTGGGTGACTCTCCTGCCAACTGCTTGCTGTGTGCTGTTGTCATCTGCATTGTTGCTGTGTGAAGGCATTTCAACACCTGGGGTGGCAACAGAGGTATTGTTGTCTACTGGGGCCAGATGAAGGTTGTCCCTGTGCACATGCACATGCCTATATCGGCTCATCTGTATGAGGTAGGTGGTGGGACCCAGGGCTTGTAGAAGTACGTGCGGTCCACTCCACTTAGCAGCCTCTTCCACGCAGAAATTCTTATGGGCTGCATGCAGACTGTGGGTGGAGGTGGACGTAAACTTGTTGCCCTGGATGCAAGCGGGACAGCAGACGAGTGGTACTGGGAAGCCACTTTTGAATATAGCAGTGCTGGTGTGCATGTATATCCTCCTCCACTCTCTCCTTTCACACCTCACGCTGCTGTTATCTGATTTGTGGCTGCCAACTGCCTGCAGGCAGCTGAACTCGCCAGGCAGCATAAGGTTGTGCCTCAATAACACACTGATGGGTGACTTGCTGGTGGTGGTATTGACATGCTGGTATGCCGGCCACCCACATGGAGTTGTAACCGTATCTCGAAGTCTTGGTTGCGGCGCTCCATGGGGTTAGCACACGGGTTGTATAGGACTGTCTTCAGATGGCATATACCTCGGTGCATGAACAAATTTCTCCATTTGCATCACGTAAACTATGTACCACTGTCAGTTAGAAAAGTCCGTGGGTGTTTCCAGCATGTGAAAGAGTCACTTTCCAATGCTTTGGCTATGTTCTTTGTATGCACACTTGACACTCTATGGAATTCTAACCACCATAAAAAATTATCAGTGACCACTAAAATGGACCGCAGTTTCCCTCTAGGTTTCATAGGGTATGGTCCAATGATGTCAAGCAATCCAGTCTCAAAAGGCTTATGTGGAACATGTGGCTATGTGTCCTGAATGAATTGAANCTATGTTCTTTGTATGCACACTTGACACTCTATGGAATTCTAACCACCATAAAAAATTATCAGTGACCACTAAAATGGACCGCAGTTTCCCTCTAGGTTTCATAGGGTACGGTCCAATGATGTCAAGCAATCCAGTCTCAAAAGGCTTATGTGGAACATGTGGCTATGTGTCCTGAATGAATTGAACTGAGTACTGGCAGTCCTCTACGTTCAGACATTCGACTCTCGTACATTGGCTTCTTACACCATAAATTCAACGTCGCGTGTTTGCTTCATACTTTCGTACATAACCAAAAAACATATTGTACACATGCCTCCATCACAACAAACGGAAACATAAAGATAAATGGATTGTTCATATTTTGTAGGTTTTGTCTTCGCAAATAATATTGCAGAAAAGTTGATTTATACATAGAGAGAGACCTCTGGTGTTGATATATGTAACTATGTTTTCGATATAACCAAACAAGATTAATATACATGTGCAGTTGTATGTAGTCTGACATGTTACCATGCTATGGTGAGTCTACATATTAATAAAGTTCTTGTTTAGAAATTCCATTGTTTTTATTATGGTGTTTAGTTTCCTTTGAGGTTAATTTTCTAACCAATTTTTTTTTATATTTATCTATTGGTGCACGCAAGTAATTATTTCACTAAGCAATGAATAAGAAACGTAAAAACAAAAGTTATGAAGAGACAGTGTGTAAGAAACAAAGAAAACATGTTGTAAATAGCGTACAAATGAAATTAGAAATTATCGCGCATTCAGAAAGTGGCAAACCATTTGCAGCTATAGGACAGTCTTTCAACCTGAGGCGATCCACTGTGTGGTTCCATTGTGAAAAGTAAAGACAATGTAAGGGATTAGGTTATAATTTCAGGAAATCTTTCTTCTAAGATAAATTCAAAACAGCGGGGTGCAGCGATGGAATGGTCTTTAAAAGTGTGGTTAGACGATTAACACCAGAAAAATATCCCCATCAGCCTTGCAATCATTCAAGGCAAAGTTCTCAGTTTATATGAAGATTGGAAAAAACAACTTGGTGAGTAAGCTGCTAATGCTCCAGAGTTTAAAGCGAGCAAAGGCGGGTTTGACAAGTTTAAGTCAAGGACAGGCCTGCACTACATAAAATAAACAGGCGAATCTGCCAGTGTGGATACTGAAACTGCCGAAAATTTTATTAAAACTTTTGAGAACATTGTTGACTAGGTAAATTACTCATCTCACCCAATTTTTAATGTTGATGAGACAGGTTTATTCTGAAAAAAAAAAAATGCCTTCAAGAACTTACCTGGCAAACGAAGAGGCTGTTGCAATTTGGACACAAGGCATTTAAAGACAGACTGACACTTCTACTTGGTAGTAATGATGCAGGTGATTGTAAACTAAAACCTCTGTTAGTGTACCACTCTAAGAATACCAGGATTTTGAAAGGAAACCCCAAAGAAACACTGCTAGTCACATGGAAATCAAACTCAAAAGCTTGAGTTACTTCAGCATTATTTAAGGACTGGTTTGTGAATAATTTTGTTTCTGAAGTGAAAGATTATTGTAAGCAAAATAATTTGGCATTCAAGGCACTGTTACTGTTGGATAATGCACCTGGACATCCACAGGCATTGCAAGATTTATGTCCAGAGGTAAAGGTCGTATTCTTGCCTCTGAACACCACAAGTTTAATCCAGCCAATGGATCAGACTGTGATTTCAACTTTCAAAAGATATTACATGAGGAGAATAATCAACAAAACTGTCAAGGCAACAGATGGTGATGGAAGACCCACTATAAAATAATTCTGGAAAAACTACAATGTCCTCAATGCTGTCACCAATATTTCTCTCTCTTGGAAAGAAATAAAGCCATTTACAATGAGTGTTGCTGGAATAAGTTGAGTCCTTACATGGTGCCAAATTTCAAAGGTTTTGAGGAGACCCCAGAAAGTGCAACAGAACAAATTGTTGAAGTTATGCATCAGCTGGATCTTGAGGTTACTTCTGAAGATGATGATGATCTGATGGCCTCACATTCAGAGCCATTGACAAATGAAGATCTACTTGCTCTTCAAGAGGCAAATTCATCAGCATCCACAGCTGCTCAAAATGATGGCTGTCCAGAACAACCAACAAAAACCCTTACAGGTAAAAAAATTAACGATGCTTTAAAAAATCTTAAAAACATTTTAAACATCATTAAAGAAAATTATCCAGATGAAGAGAGAAGTTCTCGAGTTCATCAAGCTGTTGAAGCAGCTACAATGTGCTACATACAATTGTATGAAAAGAAGAAGGGTGGAGTTCAACTGTCATTAAATAATTTTTTCTCCAAAGCTGATAAGTCATCTACACCAGGTCCCAGTGATTGTTAAACAGGCTACATACTATTCCAAAGAGAGTTGAATCTGTATGTATGTATGTATGTACCCACTGTAATTATTTGAATGTTTATGTGTGTAAAATGTGTCTTTTCAATTGTTTTAACTGTTGGCTATATATTTAAACACCTTTAAATAACTTTTATGCATAGTCTTGGTTTCTTAGTGTGTTAATATATTGTTTTGAATATATTTTTTTGTTTAGTTAAGTTTTTTTTTGCTATCTAGGAACAAAACCTCATTTATCACATTAACATACAGGTTCTACTTTCATACACAAAATTTGGAACACATTATGTCCGAAAGTAGAGGACTGCCTGTACACTTTTCACACTGCCTCACAAACTGTCTGAAGATTTGAGTAAGACCAGGGCAATAGAAGAACTGTACACTTTGCGTAATGTCGTTCCAGACCTGGATGATCTGGCAGTTCCAGACTGTGTGTGTTGCACAACACAAGCTCTCTTGCCATGGAGATAACAAACATGTGCCATACATCTTATGCAGTAGGTGAACACAGTTCAACATTCCCGTCCATCACTCTCCAACATTCAGGGTCTTGTTGCTCAGAGCATTTGTGAGTTGAGTAACACCATTGTTGAATGACGATTGTTGATGAGCTCTGAATTTCGGGGTATTATGGCTCCCCCATGCCAGTAAACTTACATACCTGAATAGATGCTGGCCTATTAATGGTTGACATGCAGCCTGAAAAAGACTTGAAAATTCCTGCAGGTTACTAGAATCCCGTACTCTGACACACCCGAAGGCAGTATGCAAAAGAATATGCACAGTTATGACTGCTCTCTATCTTGATGGCTTGAGGGAAAGTCCCAGTTTCCTTGATGTAATGTAGTTACTATGTGTAACCCTAATCACCCCACACTGAGCCATACAGCTATTCCAACATATGTTTTGGCTTGTGATTGTGGGCACATAGTACTTCGCATAATGTTGTCTTAAAGCATTATAGAGTGTCTATAGTGTTGGATGCACTGGGATGTATGGGGTCATGATGATGAACACTGTAAGTGTATTTAGAGCATGCAGGCATTACAGGTGTTCACTGCAGAAATGCACAAGGCTAAATCTCTACTGTGGTCAGTGTGCCAAAAGTGATTTGGAACATTTTAATTGCTATGTCTGATCTCAGTCATAATCCATGGAGAGCTAATTCGTGGGTTTGTGGAATCTTGGGTTAAGGTATAGAATTTTTTAGCTGTGGCCTTAGGGACCTCCTCTAGCACTGACTGCCAGAGTTCCAAGTGTAACTTGTGAGTAGGAATATATCTTGGGGCATGGGCAGTGATTTTGAGGAATGTATTTTGCATTCATTGTAGCTGGTCAGTATCCCACTTTGTGCAGTAAGCCCAGGCTGCAGCTATGTAAAGCAGTATAGGGATTTATAGAGAATAAAAACAATATTTGTAGGGAGTCTACCTTTAGCATTAAAAGCAGGGCAGAGGATCACCCGTCAACAATAGATTGGTGGCATTTTGCAGTAGAATGACATCGTCATGTCAACCCTCTGTCCATGATCGCAAAGAGGTTTTTTACCTCAGTCTTATTGGGAATATCTCTCTGAAATTATGTGAACCACGGTACATTTGGGGGCAGGTGTTTCTGTGTAAAAATTAAGACTGCATTTTCTTACATTAATTTTTATTCACTATTTACTGAAATATGCTTCTAATACATTTAGATGGTCCTGTGCATACCACACACCCATGTCTAGGTTTTAAGAGCAGGTAGATAAAATTACATCATCAGCACAGATGCCGAGTTTGGCATTTTATGATGTGAGGTGCAGGATAACATTAAGTGTACAGATTGTAAAGTACTGGATCCAGTATGCTACACTAGGGGGCATCTGCTCTTATGGTCTTGTGTTTTATAAGTGGCTCCTTCTACTGAGCTGGGCTGCCAGGATATGAAATGACACCTCGGGATGTGGATCACAGTTATAGGCTATATGTCAGGCCTTTTGAGTTGTGGTTGCTTGAGATTCATGGCCTCAGCTTGAGTAGGGGAGGCTTGATTTGCCCCAGCAATTTTAAGTTTTTTTCCTGTTTGCGGATGCTGGGGTACAGGGTGTGCACCTTGCAACGATTGCTAGTTAGTTTTACCCCTTTTAAGGAAAACACCTACATTATGTTATAGTAAAAAGTGTCCAAACACCCCGCAAAATGTGCGTTTAACAAAGGGTGACACAGTACTACCATCTACTGCATGGAGCATATGGTCAGTGGTCACGGTAGGCAGCAGACAGCGCAAGACAGCAGAATGGGATGGTCTGGGGAACTTGCTGACTTTCAAAGTGATCAGGTGGTTTAGTGCTACTTGTGTAAGAAACACATGCTGAGATTTCCACCCTCCTGAATATCACTATGCCTATTGTTCCCCATGTTATAGTGAAGTGGAAACATGAAGGGACCTGTGTAACCCAAAAGTGTAAAGGCTGACATCCCTTGTTGACTGTCAGAGACCATCAAGGGTTGAAGAGGGTTATACAGCATAATCGTCAAATTATCCATCACCATCACACACAAATTCCAACCTGCATCAAGATCTAATTCAAGAACCATGACTGTTTGATGCGAGGTGCAGAAACTAAGTTTCCAAGGCCGAGCAGCTTGCTATAAGCCACAAATCACATAGGCAAATGCCAAACGTTGTCTCACATTATATAAGGAGCATCAAAACTGGACAATAGAACAGTGGAAAACCATTATATGGAGTAATGAATTATGGTATACAATGTTGCGATTTGATGGTAGGGTGTGGGTGTGACGAATGTCTGGTGAACAACATCTACCAGACTGTATAGTGTCGACTGTAAAATTCAGAAGTGGTGGGGTTACAGTGTGGTCATGTTTCTCCTGGAGGGGACTTGACCCCCTTGTTGGTTTACATGGCACTGTCAAGGCACAAGTTTACATTGAAATTATAACTGCTTTCATGTTGCCTACTATCAAAGACCAGTTGAGGGATGACCATTGTGTCTGTCAACATTACTGAGCATCAGTGTTTAATTTACTTTTTTGCACATCTGTAGCAAACTGCTATACAAAATTTTGAATGTATAGCATTAGAGGCAGATTGTGTAGCTGTTTTCACGCAAACACCAACCTCAAGAATTTAAGTGAAATAAAAAAAATTACTTTTATTTATATATTTAATCCTAGGAAAATCACCAATAAGGTTCTTGGTACTACATCTCATGCATTTTCTTTGTTTTCTGGGTATATACTACTGTTATAAATGTGATGTTGCAATAAAACATATTCTAAAGACAACTTAAATAATTCCTTTAAAAATTATATGAATAGAAGTCACAGCATTAACATTTTGACACAATAATATGGCTTGGAGAAACAGAACTGTCTCTGAAAGTTTAATTTTCTGTCTCTTAAACCACTGTCATCAAGTTCACATACATAACTCTCCTATGATGTGCATGGTCGTGATGTGTATGTAGTTGTATCTGGATGGCAAGGTTTTTTGTTAAAAAATATTTCTGTAGCCTCTTTAGAAGAAAAGTTTTTTTAACTCAGGATCTTCAATAGAAATTCTCATCAAGTTGTCGAGGGTTGCAGTTTTCAGCCTGTTCCGGTAGTCAGTTTTAACTTTCTTCATGGTAGAAAAAGCCCTCTCTACCTTTTCATTTGAGGCAGGAAAGAGTCTCAGAATGCAAATGATATGCACCAAATTTGGGAAATGTTGTTTGTAGTTTTTACAAACCATTGTCTAAATTTCATTTCCTGTTGTGCGCCTCACGTTAGATAACCAAAACGTTTTGAAGTCTTTCCATTCTTCACATACACCATCTGCTATAATGCGGTTTTCTTCTAACACTTCCTTGTAATTTGTGCACAACAAATTTATTTCTTCATCACTATAAATGCATAGGTTCTTTTCGTCAGTGGGCCACATTTTATAATGTAAAATTTTCATTTCAAATTTTATGAGATCGTTCTCATGTAGATCAGAAAATCTTTTCTACACTAAATCATGCAGTTGGGTAAGAACATCATTGTAACTGTCCTTAAATGTGTCATTTGAAGAGCAGTGTAGCAAAGAAATTCCCTGGTAAGCGAGACCACCATCGTCTTCCATTTCCACTTTAGGCTTGAGAAGTTAACTCAGAGCATCACCGAAATGGCTATCTGTCATACTGGCAAGTGATGAATATAACTGTTTCAAAATGGTCAAAGCATACAGCATGTCAATGTCGTCAGACTGAAGTGCCAATAAGAGTTTTGACAAATGGTTTAATAATAAGTCTTTAAAAAACAAGACCCATGCAACAAATTTTGCACTTTTCATTGTTTTTACTTTACCAGACAGCTTGTCAGACTGAGGATTATTTCTTGTAGCCCAATTTTCCAACTGACTCAAAATAACATTGTAGTTTCTTACTAAGACATCTAAACATTTATTTTTATGTAAAACAGATCTTACACCTTGTACTCTGTTGGTTGGGACTGAAGTCATATTTGTTTCACCCAAAATCATAGCTAGCTCTTGAAACTGATGAATGCAACTAGGGCTATTTGAATAGACCTCATGAACTTCACCTAGTATTTTAAATTCATTGGTGAGATACATTGTCTGTATGTAGCATTTTACACTTAGCTCAAGGTGATGGCTAAGGCAATGGATTGCCAACAGCCATGTGCATAGTTTTTTAAGTTCAGGAGAAACATCATGCATATGTCCAAAATTCACAGGCACTCCACCTGCCAGAAAAACAACTTTTTTTTTAAATTTGCAACATTAAATTCAGTCAACATTTCTTTCACACTATTGAAAATTGCAAAGGCAGAGGAGTTAGGTAAATAAGTAATTTTCAAGTATTTGAACTCAAGAGCAGAAGTATCTTGGTTAATAAATATCACAAAAACAATTTCTTTGTCAGCAACACTGACATCAGGGAGCCATCACAACAAATTGTTAAGTAATCAGTATTTCTCAAGTTATTTATCAATTAATTTTTCAATGTTGTTGCAATACAAAACGTTTTTCTAGTTCAACTAGTTTTGGAAATTTATTAAATACTATTTCTTCTTGAGCTAAGACATACGCAATGTCTACAAGTTTTCCGATGCAATGTTTTGTTTCACAACTAACAGATGACATTGCCTTCCCTACAGGTGTTTTAACAAAGAATTCTTGAATTGATGCAGGTTTAATAAAAATGTTAAGAGCATGTTTGTGTATCTCTGATTTAGCATGTTTAACACAGTTGTCCTATCTTAGAGCAGATTCTTCAATACCCTTTATAAATGCTGTGTTAAGATTGCGCAACTCAGAAAGTGATGTTTCACTTTTATGGCATAATTCACAATACACACGTTACATTTCCTGCATTTTCTTCACATTTAAACCACGTATTACAGGGACTCAGTTAATTTTTCAATTTCTTAAAAGTACTATACTGCACGCCTACAGTACTATTTGCCATTTTACACAACAGGGGTCTATCATTGAAGATTAAGAGTTGTTTGCACTCAACACCAGGCTCGTACTACCTACTATTTTGTTACTACACCGCAGAATAAGAAGGCAAATACACACAATTGTGATGGGTCAGCCTCTGTCATAATAAAGAAGACTTACCTCTGGCAACCACTGCCGCCCGAATGGAAACCAAGTAAAAAAAACTACTTTTCACATACTCAACAATTCCCTTCTTCCCGCTTCCTCGCCCACCCTCCTACATAAGACTATCTTCCAACAGAGGCGTGGAGCGGTGTAATCAGTAACATTAAAGGAAAAAAAACATCTTTCAGTGAACTTTGCGGCATTTAGTCACGTATTTGTGCCCTTTCAAACAGGGGCCTGAACATAAATACCGCAATTCAGCACTTCTCGAAACAGCTTAGTTCAAACCCGACTCGCTTGACAAGTCCAAACTTTGTCACTTATGCCACTTTCTACCGCTGTTGTTTACTGTTTCGCCCTCCGCAGCCTGCCCCCGGATGTGACTGATGAGGAGTGCTGATGACGTCACTTTTTTTTGTCCTTCCTTCGCAGCGCCCGACAAAGCAGTGTGGCTGTGGGAAAGGTACTGGTTTGTAAGATGAAAATGACAGCTCAGTTCCTGTGCATATCTATGTTTTGTAGAATGCATGGGATTAGTTAACTCAGTTTCATTCAAGCAATGTGCCAACCTTGAGCATCATGTGCCGAACATAGCTGCTACAACATCGCAATTCGCGATGCAAAATCTAATTTACGTCGCATTGTGAGAATTTGGCATCACAAATTGTGATGCGATACCACTTAAATTAAACACTGCTGAGCTCCTATCCTATCTATACTGCAGGATGTGTGAGGGAGTGGTTTGATGACAACAATGTCCCACTAATGGACTGGCCTGTGCAGAGTCCTTAGTTGAATCCAATAACATCTCTGAGATGTTCTAGAACACTGACTTCATGCCAGACCAACCCACATCAATACTTTTTCTCATTTTGCCAGTCTACGAGGAATGGGTTGCCATTCCCCAGGAAACCTTCCGCCACCTGATTGAAAGTATGTCTGTGGTAGTGTAGTCTGTCATCAAAGCTAAGGGTGGGCCAACACTGTATGGACTGCCAGTTTTCCCAATGCAGGGCGGCACAAACTTGTACTTCATTTTCAGGTAGGTGTCCAGATACTTTTGAACACATAGTGTATCTTTTCTCCCTGTTTCCGTGAAGATAGTTTTCCCACCAAACTACCTTTGCTGAACATCCTCCTCTACCAGAAGCAGGTCTCAGCTAATTCAGCAAGCTGTAAATTTACTAGCTAATCCTAGCTAATACCAATAAGCTAATGATCCCCTGGGTTCTGAGAAAAGCCAGTCTACTTCCTGCATAGCCATGATGCAACACAATTATATCGCTCACCACTCTCCAGGATAGGCTTTGGAGGCTTTCTGCTTCTTACTGATGTTCATTTGCACTGAGCGCTGGTTGATACATCTTCTCTTCACTGCAGCCACTGAAGAACTCTCCTGAGAATGAGAAATCTTCAAGCCACGATGCAAATTACCTTGTTTTAACTCTTTAATGTGAGTTTAACAGCATGATTATGATTTGCGAACCTGACTATAGTTGTTATACATTTCATTTTTCTGTCCTTTGTCCTAAAATACAAATATCATTACAATTCTCTTAACTCTAAGTAAACTGTGTAGAGCACAGCAGTTATAGACTACCGTGTGCAGTTAAAGTATTGCCTCCGCGATGACAATATTGTTTTCTGGCTGACTAGGTGGCACGAGTTATGTTATTTAGTTTAGGCTGTCATACATTTTACACCACATAAGGTATTTTGTTTCCTTAAAAATTATAATTTGTGTGCCACTATCATAATATTACAAGGCATGAGCAATTATTTGTGCCATCAGTTATATTTATTAGTTAAATTTTTATTGACACTGTAAGAAACATATTTTACATTTTTTTTACTTACAATTTTATTCTGAAGTGGGATTAAAGAACGAGTTTGTGGATAGCAAAGGATTTGACTACGAAATGCCATAGCAGGAAGTGAAAGTGATTAACTCATTACCTGGTAAACACATGTAAGTTGTTCACAAATAATGGCAACAAACTCTGGCAAGTGATCCATCGAAAAAAATTTTTTATGATGGATGTAAACATTATGCATTAATTTTTCATAATTAGTGCAGTCTAGCATAACAACACAAAAAATTATTATTTTTGTTAATTTTGAAGTGCTTTTTTATTATTTGTCATTAATATTCTATTGGTATTTTGCATAGTAAAATTTCAAGCAGCAACAATGTAGCAGCACCCATTATTTTCATGTCTTGTTATGACAAAGACAGTATTTTCTATAGATGTAAATCTTCGTTTAATGACACAGTGCCCATAAACTTACAATTTAAATTATTTCTAATGCTAATCACAATAAACCAGTCTTACCATCTCTACTTTTAAAGGCCTGTAGGATCTTTCAGAAGTACATTAGGCTATACAAATGTACTGTATACACATTTTGATTAAAGTATGTGAGGAAACACTTGCCAGAGTTTGTAGGTGTTATTTGTGAACAGCCTGTATGAATTTGTTTAGCATTATAACAATTGGGTTTGTACAATAAATGCCTAAGTTAATTTATGATAGAAAAATTAATTTAAAAAATCATATTTTATATAATATAATATAAAATATTTGACAAATTCTGTTAATTATATGACAAAAATACTCTTGGAAATTGCATTTAAATAAAATACTTTAACGTCAAAATTTTGAAATATGTATAAAGGATTCTTAAGACATTAATATAAATATATACAGTGTTTGGGAGGTGGTCATCATATTGCTGTCAGGAGACATAGTTTTTGCATACCACTAGATGCTCATATTGGTATATGTGCAAGTGTGTGCATAGGTGCACATTTGCATGTGGGAATGCCTGCACATGTGCATGAATGTGGGCATGTCTGCACATGTGCATGCATGTGGGCATGTCTGCATATTTGCATGGATGTCTATAACAAAATATAAAAATAAAGCTACTGGATTTGCCAAAAATTTCTACTTAAGAAAATATTAGCATATTAATGAGAACATAGAGTATTTAAAAGCAAACTAAAATAAATCAATAAACAATTCCATTATTTATATAATTTAAACAATAATTTTAAAATCTTACCAAATTACACTGGTCACTGTAAGAACCAACATGATCACAGTTGCAAGGTTCACAACCAGTACCACTGGCAATCTTCCAGTGATTTTCAGCACACTCGTCACAGCTTAATCCAATGACATTTGGAAGACAGGGACACTGCCCTGTCTCACGATTGCATGGTCCAGAATTCTTGTCCGTTCCCAAAAGATCACAGACACATTCTAAAACAATTAGAAAACTTGAATAATACAAATTATCTTAAATGTTAAAATTACATGGAATATACTGTAAAGCAACGTCAATTTTTCTATTTTATGAATTTTCCAAAGAGAATATAAACTGTAGGCCTGTAATGGAAAAGGGCAAAGTACCAAAACTGTAAATTACTTTTCTAATCAATCGAATATACAACATAAATGAAGAAAAAAGAAATTTATTTAATTTTATATTAAGACTATACCATACACCAAAGTACCTCAATGAGTTGCTTTATTTAAGAAATGGTAATGTGCTAGCATATTGTGCTGTCATTTATTTTTATAGTGGCATGTGTCAGGCAGCTCTTTGGCTACACTACATCGTATGCTGTTGAACTTATGTTTTTGTGAGTGTTCAACAACACACACGTCATACAATTTATTGAGTTAACTGTGTAATAATGTCATCTACAATAACATAAATTTTCAGATAATGCGAAAAAAAAAAAATTGAGAATAACAGGAACATAGTCACATCATACTGCAAACAGGTATTAGTGACTAATTCAATTGGCATTATGGTGCGTATGATGAACCATCTGAAAGTAAAATATCATCATCATTTGATTATATGAGATGAAAACCCACAATAAGAACACTGAAGAGCCAAAAAAACTGGTATACCTGCCTAATATCGTGTAGGGCCCCCCCGCGAGCACGCAGAAGTGCCGCAAGACGACGTGGCAAGGACTCGACTAATGTCTGAAGGTATGCAGGAGGCAATTCACACCATGAATCCTGCCGGGCAGTCCACAAATCCATAGGAGTGCGAGGCGGTGGAGATCTCTTCTGAACAGCACGTTGCAAGGCATCCCAGATATGCTCAATAATGTTCATGTCTGGTGATTTAGATGGCCAATGGAAGTGTCTAAAGTCAGAAGAGTGTTCCTGGAGCCACTCGGTAGCCACTCTCAACGTGTGGGGTGTCACATTGTCCTGCTGGAATTGTCCACGTCCGTCAGAATAAACAATGGACATGAATGGGTGTAGGTGATTGGACAGGATGCTTACGTATCTGTAACCTGTCAGGGTTGTATCTAGACGTATCAGGGGTCCAATTTCACACCAACTGCACACGCCCCATACCATGACAGAGCCTCCACCAGCTTGAACAGTCCCCTGTTGACATGTAGGGTCCATGGATTCATGAGGATGTCTCCATACCCGTACACGTCCATCCGCCCGATACAATTGGAAACGAGACTCGTCAGACCAGGCAACGTGTTTCCAGTCATCAACAGTCCAATGGCGGTGTTGACAGGCCCAGGCGAGGCGTAAAGCTTTGTGTCGTGCAGTCAACAATAGTACACGAGTAGGCCTTCGGCTCCGAAGGCCCATATCAATGATGGTCCGTTGAATAGTTCGCACGCTGGCACCTGTTGATGCCCCAGCATTGAAATTTGTGTCAATTTGAGAAAGGGTTGCACGTCTGTCACGTTTAATGATTCTCGTCCATCATTGTTTGTCCCGTTCGTTCACAATCTTTTTCTGGCCGCAGCGATGTCAAAGATTTTATGTTTTACCGGATTCCCGATATTCACGGTACACTTGTGAAATGGTCGTACGCGAAAATCCACATTTTATCGCTACCTTGGAGATGCTATGTCCTATCTCTCGTGCGCCAACTATAACACCACGTTCAAACTCACTTAAATCTTGATAACCTGCCATTGTAGCAGCAGTAACCGATTTAGCAACTTTGCCAGACGCTTGTTGTCTTATATAGACGCTGCCGACCGCATTGCGTTACTCTGATTGGTTCAATACCTCTGTTATTTCCATACACACGCCTATACCAGTTTTCTTGGCTTTGCAGTGTAAATCTATACAATGAAAAAGTTTGTAATAAAATTTTCCCAATATTTAATTTGATTAAAGATGACCTCAAAGTTATCAAAAGTGAGACAAACTCTACAGTTCAAAAAATTGCTATAAAAGACAAAAGTTAGTTTTAATTCGCTTAGTATTGAAATACCAATTGACCACATCTACGCAAACCCATTTTGAAATGCCCTATTATTCAAGGTAGCTTTTATGTTGAGAGTTTTTGCATGTACAATGCGACTGACAGTAAATCATGCACGTGTAAATAGGTTACAGCATGAAAGTGGTAGTGGGCATGGTGGAAGTGAAGCTGTATCATGCTTCTAAATGTTAGGTCATCTAGACATATTTGTATGAAAAATATATGTATCTACTGAAAAATGTACCTTCCAAAAAAAGTGTAATAATGTCACTGATAGAAACTGAGTCAGGTATAAAGAGTTATCCTGTTTACTGCAAATTAAACAGTGTCTTGCAACCATCTGTGTACATATGTGAAGATTCAATCACATGGATGGCATCTGAATATTGCTGTTCATACAGATGATGTGCTGCTCTTGCATTACTGCCCACAGCATCATACATGATAAGCAATATCTGCCATTTCTGTGTATGTGTAATATCTCTTCATGTTGGGACCCAACCGTGTAATGCCGCTCACACAACAGCCTGGCAACACAGGTTGTATACCTGGCAGGCAACCTATGGCACCCATTCAAACATTGTTTATTTTCTTGAGAACTGTTCACCTGAGAGAGTTACACCAAGGTAACATTTTGTGTTCTTTTTATGCACACACATTTGATGGTTAATAACATGGCAACTCCTAATTTCATAACCACAGGTGATATCACCCACCAAATGTTCATAGATGGCAGATATCAAATCAGACTTACACAATTAATAAATTTGTTGTTTCATCTCACATAGTTCCTGACATTTTACAAACAACTACTCTTCATTTTCAATTTTCAAGGGTTTCTCTCTCCCCTAATAATTAATTTAGATCATTAGTCACATTATGTTTTCCACCCCATTTTCCTTAACAGATCATTTCACAACGTTTGTATGTAGAGTTCAGGATAACTCTGTTGATTTGGGTTGGCTGAGTTGAAAATGTTACTTAGTTATGTAGCACAGTTTTATGGACTGCAATAGAAACTTTTAGTTTGACCTAAATAAAAAGTCACTTCAAGGCAATGGTTTTAGATAATAAGTCTGCTAATCACCTTCAAATCATTTCACTTTGAGAATCTTGTTTAAAAGACAGGACTGTGAAAATGTTCTTTTATAAATGCATATCCGTATCATTCTTTTGTTATTTACATGGAAAAGTAACATAAAATCACTGACCTCACTAAGCAGTACATTTTCTAGAAATGGAAAACAATGTGTCATATTGCCATTACAAGTATTACTGAAAAAAATAATAAGCAAAAGGTATGCAATATGAATTCATGGAATTCCTGGACAAGAAAAACACAAGATCTTGTAATGGTGATTCTTATATTATTGGTGCTGAGAGCGATGGTTTAGAAAACTGTAACTGCATTATTGACATGAAATATATAAAAACACACAAACATACATATATAGAACAGTATAAATGGAAATTTCCTTTTTAGTTACACCTTATGCTTACTATTAAAGAATTTTTACCATAAATGTGATAACATTAAAATGAATAAAAAACTATTATTAACCTGCAATGTATTTTATTTAGTTTTTCAAATTTTTCCAATGTTTGTAGGTAGCATTACTGATACATTCAAACAATTAAAACAAATTATTGAAAAAAACTATAAAAGTCTTGGCTAAAATAAAATTAAAATGTTAAAATTATGTTACTTTTGACACTTTCACCTTCACATGCTAGTCTCCAATTACTTGATCCAGATATCTAAATGATAGCCTCCATGGAACAACCAAATATAATTTCTGAAATAATGATAAAATATACATCAAGGATTGCTAAATATCATCACACTTAATACAATTTTACCAAGCACTTCATAAAGGTTTGCTTAGTGAACTACTCTACAAGTTTATCCAAGGGTGAATCCAAGACTAACACTCGGAATGGACCGTTTGTGACAGTGGGGAAAAAAAAATGTAATATAGGAAGGCATACAATGTAAATTATATAACTTTGGAGAATTATGTTTGCAAGAGGAAATGAACAATTGTATTAGAAAGACATTGTAATAAAACCTCACTTACAATGTAAAAGCTTCAAGTACAGTAATCCCTCGCCAACAGCAGGGGATACGTTTTCGAAAACCCTGTGGTTGAGAAAACCATGGTAGGAGAATACAGGTTCTTATAGGGTACAGAGGGATATGTCATGTCGGTTAACTATTTGACATATCTGCACTCAAGGCTTAGTGGACTGTTAATAGTAACGACAGAACTTGTACACGCACAATACTTAAAAATAACAAAGCGTTCTTAATTTTACTGATTGGAAATAGCAATTTGCGGCCTGTGAACCACTCAACCAGATACCATCAGTAAGAGGGCAGTGTCTCGGTCGCTGAAGGGAGACACCAGCATTCAAGCAAGAAGGACCCAAATACCATGTTTTTCATTCAAAAGATGAACTTAATACACCAAGCGCTGTACTTTTTGCTGCATGTTTGTGTTTGCCACAGGGATTGGAAGTGAAGGGTTTCCCCACTGCTGTGGGAGGAAGTGAGAAGGAGAAAGGAAGATAACACCCAAAACAAACTAAACACAAGGAGTGCTACGGCAGCGAGAGCGAGGCTGGCTGAGTTGGTCAAGGTTATGGCAAACATAAAGAAAGAGGGGAGAATGAGAGCATGAGGAAGGAACAAAAAGTCACGCTCATAGAAAATCAGCGTTTGACACATTTAGGATTGTTATATTTTCTTGCGACAACTCATTTTCCAATCTGTGCTGAGTAATTAATCACTTTTAATTTGAACCCGACAGTGTAGTGGCACTTTTTTCCACCCATTACTTTCCTTTGTATGTCACTGTATTGCACTTATGAAATAAAAAGTTGATGAACAGTGCAGTAACAGTGTAGCTACGGCATCTTGTAAAGCAAATGTCACTGGTCGCCTTCTTTTTTTCTCTGCATGATATAAGGCTCGCAGCGACAGCCAAACCAAGCACTCACGCCCACCTCTCACCCACCCCTCATATTCTTAGTGCCTTCACGGCCCAACGGAAACATCAATCACACCACACCGCCCCTCCCTTCAGTCATGATCAATACATTTTTCTTCTCACGGGCACACGCACACCCAAGCGCACTCAGACACAAACACACACTACTCCAAACAAACTGGCGGCTTTTCAACACGTTCCCGCAGCTAGACTACTACAAAAAAAAAAACTGGCAGGAAGTAAACAAGCAGCTCCAATTCCAAGCGGCTTGTTTTAACATCCCCTAAAGAGTGCTGGTGGAAGAGAAAAAGGGGGCGGGGAGAGAAGGCGAGAGCAATACGTGACATAGACAAAACCTGTTTTCTACCACTGGTCCTCGTCCCAATATCAAGCCACTGGCATGGAATATTTGTTGCTTTACGCTGCCCGCAACAAAAAAAGTGGGATGGTGACAGCATTGTGAGTTACAACCGTTTTTTTAAGAAAACAGGAAACCCAGCGCATAATGGAATCCTTGTACTGTAGTTGAGGAAACTGTCTACAAAAAAAAAATATGCGGATAATTGAAACTGCAATTAAAGAAGCCGTGGTTGACCAGGGATTACTGTACTAATATTTTTGATAAAAAGATATTTCTGCAACACAGTTTTTCTGTATTAATGTCAGAATCTTAAATTAATTGTTTTTGGTGATCATAAATAAAAAATGAGAACTAGTGTATAAAATAGAACAATGGAAGGTGGGAGGTACTGACTTAATATATTTTAGAGCATAATTATTAAATAATTTTTTTTCTTATTCTAACCACAACAATAAATTAAATAAATTTGCAAAAAAATTATGTGCTTAATGATTTAAATAGTGAAAACTTTCTAAGCAGAAATTTGTCGGCCATGATCTTTACGCCTTCTCACTCATGTGACATGGATGCTGAACTAGTTGATGGATCAAAATCAACACCACATGAGACTACAAACTTTAGTTTTGTTTATTGTATGCAAGGATAAATCTAACGTGGTCCTAAAATGCAATTTAACATGAAACACTGGGTAAAAATAAAACGTCTTGAATAACACTTTTTCCACCATAACTCTGTCCATACTGCAGAATTGCAGAAGAGAAATATAATCATTTTAGGATACAAAACTGATTTAATTTGAAAGAAAATAGCCCTGAATACAATGAATGAGAAAAATTGTGGTTTATAAGCCAATAAGTACAGCAGCATTTACTCCTGGTCCTGTAATTTTTATTGATTTTCTTTTTGAGTATATTAGCACTAAATATCTACTTGCACACAATGACTTACTAAAAAAATTCCACTGCTTTTTTGTCAGTTTCTGGTAACTTACGTCAATTTAGCACTAAACTTCTGTGAGGAGATTCTGGGCCCAAGTAGCAAGTGAAGAAAAATTGTTAGGTACTGGCAATATTTAAAGAATTTTGGAAAATTATAGCTTATATGTCGTTGATTCCAAATACACCAAGAATGACAATGGATGAAGGTGTTTGACTCATAATGTTGAAGGAACGTAACTGCCACTGTGGTGTGACGGGTTGTCACATTTCCCCGTACAAATTTTGAACCATCAAGAATGATCGCCATAAATTACCACATCTGGTAATGAAATGGGACCCTCATTGGAGCAGCAAGGATCGCGTCTAACTGCAGAGCGGGTTGGACAAGAACTGGCATGTGGAGTGGCGATCGCCCCCCTCTCATTGCCCTTCTACGCCCACTCCAGAAGATGACATTCCGGCTACTGAGCACAGCAGTGGTTTGAACAGACCAATAAGAAGAGATTGAAGACACAAGCGCTTCTAGAATACAGGAATTCTGTATAAATAGACATTTTCGGGGCTTATGGAAGACAGAGAGAATCTGACTTTGGGGACAGATATTTAGGGGGAATTTTCCTCCATTTGAAATAGCTATGGGGGAGGGGTGACGTAAGAAGGGAGAAAAATTAAAAAATATGGACTTGTGTGTTTTAATAGTTTTTAGTGAGGTTTTGAGATAATTGTAAAAAATAAATATTAAATATTTTTGCAGAATTTATATATATATATATATATATATATATGTGCGTGTGTGATAACCTTGTTGGTTATAGATAAGTTAATGTAGAATAATTGAATTACATAAAGTTACGGAAAAATTAAAATTCTTGGGGTTCTCCTTTATACACCACACTTACTTAGAGTTTGTTCATCGCCTCCTGATGGTTGTTTCCCGTCAGTGTGAGCAAAGTCAAATTTGACATTTTTTTTGTGTGGTTTGTGAAGGACGTTTAGGGGAAGTGAAAAAACTTTAAGTTTTGTAACTGCAATTGCTAATACCAAGGATGCTTTCAGCTGGTGTGAACGCTGTGAAAACAACCTGGATACAGTCTCTTACCAAGGAATCGCTTTAGACTGTATTGAAGGATGCGGGCATCGCGTATAATGCAAATTATTCAATTTATGTTTTGCGGCAGTCGGTGCGAGGACTTGTCCGAAAGAAAGGTGTCGCTGGAGTTTCTGAGGGTGAGTTTACTTCTTTTTTAGAATCACTTAAATATATGCCCTATAGTATAGAAGAAATGCTAACATCAATAGCAGTAGTAAATGTAGATAATGTTCTTTCTTTCCTAGTAGGATTTTCCCGGATGTTGGCTCTTAATGTATGTGCTATTAGTTTAATATATGCTCTGCCCTTATTCAGAGTTCCTGAGATTTTGCACCCTGTTAAGGAAAGGTAAAACAGCAATGTAGCATTTGTTTTCGTACAAATCATACCACCAAAAAATGCTTTTATAAAAAAGCTGAAGGAGAGGTAAAGCCGGTGTAATCAAAACATCAGTATAGTATTTGTTTTTGCACAAATCACGTTACTGAAAATCTGTTTCTATAAAAATAAAGGTGAAAATGAGAAACTCCACGTATTTCCAGAATAACCTGATAAAGGACAGGAAAATCAAAAGGATAATGTAGGAAATGTCAAGGAAGAAGGCACTTCAGTAAAAGAACAAAGAGTTATTACGTGATTCAGATGTAAAAATACGGGACATAAACAATTTCAGTGTCCTTTACAGAAATAATCTGTGGGAATAGGTCGTGTAAATAATGTATTTCGGCAAAGGGAAAGTTTACTTTATGTTCCGGAAACAATAGGGATCCTTGAAGTATTATATTTAATTGATTTGGGCACTTCCGTATCACTTATGAGCCATGAGTTTTGTAATACATTGATGCAAGAAAATCCTGTGGGAACTGTTATAATAAAAAGGGGGGAAAGGTAGTTTTCTCACTGACCAATGGAGAATTGATCCGTTTGTATTTTGTAGTTGTCGTAAAAATAAAAATTGAAAATTTCTTGTGAAAATTACAATTCCATTTATTAGAAAAATTGTCTCATGATGTTATTTTAGGGCTGAAGTTTTTGGGAAAAACTCAGGCGTGTATTGATGTAGCAAAAAGGTGCTCAACTTTTAGTTTTGCTTCTGATACTCCTGTTAAATTGGTAAACTACCCTATGTATGTGCGAAAGATTCAGTTACTTGAACATAATGACGGAGTTGAAAAAGAAATAATGAAAATAAAAGCGGAATTCAGTGATTTTATAACAGGTAAGCTAGGGCTTCTGTTCACAGGTTCCAGTTTGTTTAAATTTGAAAGATAATGAACCAGTGGATTCTGTTACCTATCAGGTTGCTGCACCGAAATTTAAAATTTTCAAGCAGATAGTATTAGATTTTCAGGAACAGGGAATTTTTGAGATGTCAAAAAGTGTGTATGCTGCTAGTCCAGCTTTTTTATTGGGAGAAAAAAAAAGAAAAAAAAAAGCCAGGTCAGTAATGTCTTATTTGTGATTACCGTAAAATCAATAAAAAAATTGTATGTTGATGCTTACCCTATGCCAGTAATGGAGACAGTATTTCAACATTTAAGTAAGGCAAAATACTTCACCATTTTGGACTTAAATACAGCTTTCTTACCATGTGAATTTCACCCTCAGTCTAGGGAACCCCTTGCCTTTTGTACACCTTGAGGATTATTTCAGTGGACACGTCTTCCAATAGGTGTAAATATAGGGCCTCAAGGAATGTTATGTGTGTTAAATCATGTGTTGGGTAAATATCATTATATTTTCACGTATATTGACGATGTGTGCATTTATGATTCCACGTTAGAGCAGTATATAAAGCACATACCTATGATTTTGAAGGCTTTACGAGATACTGGGTTGACTGTGAATTCAGATAAAAAAAAGTTGGGCCGAGCAACATGTTCACTACTTAGGTTTCATAATTTCAGAAGGCAGTTTGCGTACAGACCCAGAAAAACTTAAGGTAAGTATAAATTTTCCACAGCCAAAAATTTATGCCAGATTTTTTACAGTTAATGGACCCTTAAAATAAGTTAAAACAAAAGGGGGTAGAATTTGTATGGTAAAAGGAACAACAGCAGGCTTTTCAAAAGTTGAAGGAATGCTTGACAACCCCTCCTGTTTTACATCTGCCAAATTTTGAGCAAGAATTATTTTTGCATTGTGATGCAAGTTCTATCGCTTTAGATGCAGTGTTAAGCCCAAATGAAAATGGACTTTATTTACCAGTTGCGTATGCTAGTAAACTGTTAACAAGTGCAGAAAGAAAGTATATCATCTACGGGAAAGGATGCCTTAGCTGTATTTGGGAGATGCAGCGATTTGCTCATTACCTAGATCACGCAACCTTTAATTTGTTTACAAGTGTTAGTTTGGTTATAAAAATCTCAAAAAACTGCTGGACATCTTGCTAAATGGTTAGTGCGTTTGTCACATTTCAAGTTTGACGTACAACATATAAAAGGCACAGAAAATGCAGTCACGGATGCACTTTCTCATATGTTTTGTGTGGATGAATTAATGGAGTCATGCAAGCAGAATTAAATGTTGTAGATCAGATCAATACAACTGAGTGCACGGATGAGGTGGAAATAAATACGGTTCAAAATTTTCCTTGTGTGTGTGTGTGTGTGTGTGTGTGTAAGTGAATATCAAGGAATATCAAAAAGCTGACACAGAGTGTCAACAAATACGTGCTGAAATAATACAACAAACAACTACTTATATTGTTTTTAAGGGATTGTTAGGCAAATGGACAAAAAAGGGGAAATTTAGAGTTTTTGTTCCAAAAGAATTACGCTTTATGAATATAAGTATTACCATTAATTGTATTTTGGAGGACACACGGGGTGAGACAAGACCATTTCACGTGTACTAGAATTATTTATGTGGCCAGGAGTCCGAAAGGATTTAGGAGGATGGGTTAAAGTGCGTGAAGCGTGTCAGCACGCACAACATAATAATCAGAAACCTGAAGGAAAGTATGCAAGATCTGTAGCTTCCTATCCATGGGAATGGGTATATTTAGATGTTATGGGACCCTTACCTAGAAGTACCTCTGGTTTTCTGTGTGTGTTGGTAGCAATAGATAGTTTTAGGAAATTTTGTTTTTTCTTTCCCTTAAGGTCAATAAAAGCCATTGAAATTTGTAAAATAATTATGCAAAGATAGTATAGTGTTTTTGGTTTCCCTGTGTTTGTTGTAACAGATAATGCCACTTATTTTCTGTCACGTGAGTTTAGAGACCTTAATTTTTTGTGAGGTGTAAAAATGGTGCAGACATACCCGTACTATCCACAAGCAAATTTAGTTGAGCGTGTTAATAAGAATATTAATATTACGTTACGCAGTTTTCAATCTGATACTCAACGTCATTGAGACAAAGTTTTATATCTGTTATTTTTATGATTTAATAATGTAATTAATTCCGCTCATCAATTCACGCCCGCTTAAGTTTTCCTTGGTCCGCGATTGCTCCATCCTTTAGTAAATGCTTGGTGATTACAAGAAATTTGTTTGAAGAATATGGCAAAAGGAGACCTAGTAACCATATGGAAAGAAGTGTCAGGTACTTTGGTAGAATACCATTAAAAAATGAGTGATAAAACGAACACGTTGTATAAAGACGTCAGTCTAAGGCCTGGCTACTTAGTTTTAATTGAAGCTCATCACCTTAGCTCCAAAGCAGACTATTTAAGTTCTAAGTTGGCCGTAAATTGGAAAGCCCGTTTAAAATTGTAAAATTTTTAACTCCGGTCACGTTGCTAATTGCTAGCACAAATTCTCCAAACAAGACTGAAAAGGTGTATATTAGTCAGTGTAAAATATTTCATGTTCAAAACGCATAATTTTTATGCACTTCCACCCATCCTTATAATTTATTTTTAAGGTTCTGTTTCTATGAAATATCAGTATAAAAGATAAAAAATTATCCATATATTTGTAATAAAAGTTTGAAGAAAAAAAAGTAATAAAATTATTATGAATATTCTCTTGTGAAAAGTTTTAAAAGGATGAATAAGTAAATGGGTAGATTTTTTCATAATATACAAGTATTGGTATTTTGTAATGAATGCTTTAAGAAGCTATGTTTTTTTAGAGTTTTAAGGAGTTTATTCACCTAGTTAAATGTTCACATTATTTACAAGGGTTAAAACAGTTACATGCTTTTATAAAGTTGTTATTTATGTCAGGCCACCTATGACCCTGTCGCCATTTCCGCTTGACCAACCACAGCAACAATGAGATCAACACCAAAGATGGTTCCTCACCACCTTGCTGTGCTTAATATGGCTACACTGCACCCAGACTGTGCCCTGCTCAGCCTGTGGAAGCACCCCACCTCCTACTGCAATTGCTCCTGCACTGCCACATCAAAGCCACTGCCCCATTCCTCCATTGTCTGGCATCGTACTGCCTCACATCCAGGGGCTGTACAGCCTGTGGCCATGGAGGGGACAGCTAGCACCACCACCCTGTTGCACCTGACAGCATGGTGGGGAGACCAGCAGTGGAAGAATTACTTCTAAAAGGGGGAGTGGGGCATATGACACCTGAAGCTTGTTGCTCTCGTGTCTATTCATCCTGTTGCTGCATCAACACCTGCACAAGGCTAAGGATTATCACGCCCTGAATGGGCAAGTCATTGGCATGTTAGAAAATGCTACTGGAAAGCCATGCTAGCTAGCTACCGCAGAAACAAACAGACTGCACCACTTTCATTACGGGTAACTCTGGAGGATGCCAGATTATTTCCCCCCCCTGTATCAGTGTGATGTGTTAAATATTGAGTGCCATCCTCCTCTAAATTAATGGCGGTTAAATTGCGTCAGACATCAGATAACTGGAATAAGAATTCACCACAAGGTTGGGCGCCAATATGATGCCTGTTAAATTGAGTAGGAAAAATGTTGAAGAATGAGGGTTTTCAGCAGGAAATGGCCCCACAGAAGGGAGAAAATTTAATGCCTGTTCGCTGGGTGGTGTTGAATTAAGGGAAGTTTTGAGGGGCAGAGAAAAACATTGTTAGGTGGGTTGGAGTTGGATACCTGACTAGGCGCCAGACACTGTCGGCAGGCGGTGTCGATTACTGATGCTGATGATCTCACGGTACAGCGGGCCATTCGCCCGGCCGTGCGCAGTCCCTCCGTGAAATTGTTGGATGAGCCCTTCTGGACAGGAAAACCAGTTTTCCCTACGCCTGATACGTCAGAATGAAGTGGGCCTATTCAGGCTAACCCACATGCCTTTTACTGATTAAAGCTAGGTGTTGAGCATGTTGATTAAGGTAAATTACGTGAAATTATGGTGAAAGCGGGTTATAGGGGAGCCGGACCCCAAAACGCCTGAAGACAGTACTGGAAATGAAAAACACGAAGTCTGAAAACTTGCATGTAATTACTCTTGCAGAAAACTTTACATCACTCTACATGAAAACTTTACACGGGTTCTGGCCTGTGGTCTGCCAGATAGGCAAAAATACAAAAGTACACAGGTGTGCAAAACAATGAATTACTGGTGTGTTAAGCTTCCCCGGGCGATGCTATTCCCTGGGAAGAAAGGGTGTGTCTCGAGGTGCAGAAAAGAACAGGTTCCAGTAAGTTACATCAGACTATTGCAGCTAAAGATGATCAACATGAAAACGTGGAAGCACCTGGAGCGCGACAGCGCATGCTGACCCCTTGAGGCACTCGACGGCAATTGAATCTGGCAAGCTCGCAAGAGGCAAACTATGGCGGCATGCGGCTTGCCCTCCACTACTTTCTGTTGAACTAAAACACTTGCACAACTAAATGGACATGAACACTTGCATAAAACATGAATAAATAAATACAAAATATAATACTGNACATGAATAAATAAATACAAAATATAATACTGCACATGAACAAATATAATTTAAATTCAGATGGCATGAAATGAGGGTGAACCAACTCAGGTGAAAAATACGTGAATTTTCAAATAAACATAGTTAAACCACTGAAATGCTTCTAGGGGCGTCTTTGAGCTCCACACGCCTCGCGTATCTTTCTTTTGCTTTCAATAATTTGATCTTAAATTGCCCTATAACTAATGTGTGCAGAGTCCGTCATAATGCACTCTCGCCCGCCTGGAGAAAGGGGGAGGGGATGCATTTGCACAGCACTACTCTGCACATTATTATTGCTGTCGCAAAACACTGCACTGTGCACTGAGGGCACACTGTGCCGGTCGATGCGGTGGACATGCGGCGTGGCAAACGGTCTGGAAGGCAGGACACTGTCCTGCGTCAAATACCCCCATCTTGCTGAAAAAGTTTGTTGGCCGCGCATCTTCAGGTGCGGCAGGGCGTATGGGGTTTTTGGGTGGCCTGAACGGTGCTTGTGAGGATGCTACTAGTATTGACGTGGGTAGCCTTCTGCGGTGTGGTACGCGGTGGAATCACCGCATGTCAGGTATGCCCGCGCTGGTTGATGTCANGGGGAGGTGAGCTCAGTGCCTCGCTGCTCTCACTGCTGCCATCACTGCTCCTGCTGTTGCTGCTCCGCCGACCTCACTGCAGCGGGTAGTAATCCAGGCTGGCAGCGACTGAGGGGGGTTGATCACCTGGTGGTGACCCCTCCACTGGCAGCGGCGTTCCTGCTGTGACACTGCCCCGGTGCATCACCCCCTTGCCAGCAGTGGACACCACTGGAAGCCATCCTGATGCCGCCAACAGTGCGTCAGGAGGTCCCGAGGTGTCACCTGTAGCGGGCTTGATGAGGGGGAGGGAAGGCCCCCCCCCATCGAAGTGGCTGCCTCGATGCCATGCGTTATGATGCGGGCAGGCTGTGGTGCTGCCTCCTCTTGCTCATGCTGGTGGTACACCTGGGATGGCATTGGCGCAGGGACAGCAATGCTGGGTGGCGCTGCGCGATCAGCGATGATGGGGCCCTTACCTCAATGATCCCTGAGGGGCGCCTGGACCCCGGGCATCGTCGACCTTGTGGGCCTTTGTAGATGCTCATCCGAGGGAGGTGCTGAAGCACCTTCCTCTTGTATGGGTGGTCGGCGGTCCTCGACATCGGGGTCGCTGTCATGGGGCACATGGGGACCTGGTGCTGCATCATCGTTGACATCACCTGGTGTTAGGCGTATGTCACCCCGGTACATCATGATAGACTTTCTGCCAAGCCAGACCAGGTAGGTGGTGGGTCCGATGGCTTGTACAATTGTGTGCAGCCTGCTCCATTTCACCGCAAAGTCTGCGCAGAAGTCTCTGCGGGCTGCAGACTGCTGGCGCAAACGGACGTAGATGTGCCGACCGGGTCGTAGTCGAGGTGGTGGTCGGCAGCCAACGCGTGATGTAACCTCGCTGGTGAGTGCATACCTCTTGGTGTTCCCTCTCACGCAGCTCACTTCAGGCATCACTGCTGACTGGGTAATCACTGTCTTCTGCCCACTGGCAGTCAAACTCACCAGGCAGGGTGAGGTTGTGACCCAGCAGGACATTGGTAGGTGACTTGCCGGTGGCCGCGTTAATGCGCTGATGGAGGGAGAAGAGGGCGATGGGCAGATGGTCAGCCCAGGTGGTGTACTAGTCGCCCACACGGAGCAGCAGCTGGGTCTTGAGCTCTTGGTTGCGGAGCTCCATTTGGTTGGCACGTGGATGGTAGATTGCCGTCTTCAGGTGTCGCACTCCCCAATGGGTACACAATTCTCGCCATTATCGGTAAGCAGGTTCTGGGGATATCCCCACCTGGGGAAGAAGACTGTCTGCAGGACCTTGGCAACACTCGTGGCTCTTGCGCTACTGATGGAGTATGCCTCGACCCACCTGGAGAAGTTATCGGTGACCACCACAATGAATATCTTCCCTCTTGAGGACCTTGGATAGAGACACATGAGGCTGACGGACATCATCTCAAAGGGCTTATTGGGCAGTCGGGACTGCTGTTGTTGTACCCCGTCAGCTCACCATGCTTTGAATTGGTTGCATTTAACACATTGTTACACGTACCTGCGTGTGTGCTTAGTTAGTCGGGGCCAAAAGAAAGGTTCACGCACATTGTGAATTGTTTGCTCTGTCCCTTGGTGTCATGTTACGTTGCTATCGGGCTCATGCCTCAGTACCTGCTCTCTAACACTGGGATGAACAAACAGTCTCCACACGTCATGGTTACTAGGTGAACATGTTTCTAAATGCACCAACACTCGACAGCTTGCTGGGCGCAACAGTCTTTCTGTTCACGAATGAGTGCGCATTGTAGCTACGCTTGCACCACGTCACTGTATAGATAATGTAGAGTGAGGTCATTGTTAGTGGCATTGATCTGGTGAAGGCTTACCTCACTCAGTGGTTCCTGCATTGTTGGTGGTAATATCTCCTCCCACTCTGTCTCGTCCTGCATCACGATGTGTCAGCGCATGGTGACCTGGATAGTGCATCTACTAGATGGTTGTTGCTGCCCGGGACATGTTCCATGATGAAGTCGTAAGCTTGAAGAAGCAATGCCCACTGGGTCAGCTTGCTGCATGCCCCTCACGCATGGTGTGGAACCAGACTAAGCAGCGGTTGTAAGTGCAAAGCGTGAAGCGCTGCTACTCCAAGTAAGCACTGTACTTCTTTCTTGATAGCCATACCAGAGCCACGCATTCACGTTCATTGACGTTGAACCTCCACCCAGTTGGTCCGAACTTGGCACTAGCAAAGTCGATGACGTGACGTTCGCCACTGTAACCGCACTGGTAGAGTACTGCACCAAGACCTTCTTGGCTGGCATTGGTCGCCAGGTAGAGGCGTTTTGTGACATCGTACCTCGCCAAGGTCGGGCATACTTGGAAACGTGACTTGATTTGCTGGAAGGTATCGTCGGCAGGGCCGTCCCATTGAAACCGCCGCTGAGTTAACAGCAGTTTGGTGAGTGGTGCGGTGATGACGGCCAAGTCCTGGATGTGCTCCTCGAGCCAGTTTATTAGCCGAAAGAACTTTTGGAGCTGCTTGCGTGTACATGGTGGTGGGTACTCGTCAATCAGCTGCAGTTGTTCAGGGTTGGGTTTGTTGCCTTCCTTGTTGATGATATGCGCCAGGAAGTTGATGCTGGTCTTTCCGAGGTGGCATTTTTCAGTTGTGCACATGAGGCCGTTGATGGCCAACCTCTCGAGCACAACTGACAGGCGGTGTTTGTTTGTTTGTTTGTTTGAGGTGGGGATTGTTAGGGCATGCACTGTGCCAATGGTATTCCTGACCGTCACAATAACGGCACGGAGTTGGCGGAATTCAAACATACAAAATAATACATTTTATATAAAGCCATTACTAACGTAAATTATTTTGTGAATTATTTATTTTATATTTTAAGGCCTTCAATGTAAATTTTAGGTACTTACATTAATTTTATTTTAATCTGTTTGCAGAAAAAACATTTTCTGTGGAAGATTACAGTAACTCAGATTGGGTACCATCTCTAAAGATGGATTACAAGAATTTGTTTTTTTTTTTCATTAGAGAGGTAAGAAGAGAAATTTGACTGCATCATTAGATCTTCCCACAATTAGCTCTGAACTGCAACTTCCTGAAGGTGATATGCTGCCAGTTACCACAGAAGGGAAAAATGATGAAGAACACAAGCATCTTTTGTGCAAAAGTGGTCAAACTAATTTTTTTTTAGTATGCTATGTTAATGTACAAACAGAAATTTTCTGTGGTAGATTTTAGTAAACTAAAAGCTAGCTTTGGTGAAACTTACTGTGCAGTAAAACCGCTGGAAAATGTAACATTATCGGAGTAAATGTTTCAGAGTGATAACAAGAAAAAGCAGTTTTACACTGGTTTCCCAGGTTTAACAACTCTCATGCTAGTAGCTCCATTCATCGCAGTTAGGTCTGCTACTTTCTATGGTTCACTGAACTTATGTTTTCAGATAGCTTGAGGAAGTAATATAATATTGCAATACCACACAATTTTATTTCAATTATATTTGTTGTAGTGCAAGAGAATTCCATTATAGAATTTACGATGTTTTCCACTGTTTTATAACATTAAATTGTATTAATTTTATTAAAATTTGGATGAGAACTGTGATTATTGTAATTGGTGTATTTTGTAACAAATAATTTTTTAGCTAGTAAGATAATTGCTGGTAATTAAGTTAATCTCTGCTATAGTTAATCAACCTAACAGGTAAACGGCAACTATTTTGTTTTAATGGCAGCTGTAGGCCTACATTGATAATTATGATTTACAAAGAATTTTGATACATTACCTTGATGTAGATCTTGCCAGGAGATAAATTTTTTCTGGCAATGAATGTGAACTTCGTTTTTTGAAAAACTTTGAGATTTAAAGTAAAATGTGCATACATTTTTTTTTTTTAATTTGTGATAAAAGTTGTACATGTGTTAACAAATAAATATGAAAACTAAAAATTTCACAAAGTTGGCAGTGATGAATTATGTGCTTCAAAAGACCCAGTTTTATGTTGAGTGGGAATTATTCATCTAAAAATGCATGTTTGATACACATCAGTTCGGTAACTTTCTTTAGAATAAGAGAAATAATAAACTTTGAATTTAAATGTAGTGACAAATATTTTGGCTTTGTACTGAATATTCCAATTTTGTGTTTTACTGTTCAAGCCTTCAAATGTAGTACAGTAAGACCTTAGTTTAAAGTACTTTACTTTAAAGTATCTTTAAAATCCCCTGCAGGTGTACCTAATATAATTAAATATATATTCAGTATAAAGACGCTAGTATAAGATTCCAAAGCCATTTGCGTACTTTTGTATTAAGATTCTGCTATAGGTATATCTCAGAGAATTTTAGGCATCTGGTTCAGTCCTTTGAACCTTAGAGATTGTTCACCGCTGGTTGAACCAAATCCATGCTTCTGTCGTAATTGCTGAACATCTAGATTTGAAATTGCCGAAAAGTGCAATTTTTTAAATGTATAAATTGGACATGATTTGGTTTTATTTAACACCAACATTTTATGATGGTGTTATGTATGAAGCCACTCTTCTGCCATCATTGTTTATATCCACAGAGTTTTGTTTTCTAAACACAACATAAATTAAACTATTTTGGCAAAATGGAGGTTTTCATGGTAAGTGCTTAAGGACGCCGCCTACGTGCCGCATGAACTGCATTGCAGCGTGTTTGAAATCAGAATTTTTTTAAAAAAACCACTTAACATGTTCTCATTAGACCAATGTATGAAAAGAAAACACACTTCAGACAAGACACATATAATACTCTCAATACAAAATTCATATTTTAAATGCTATTCCTGAGCCCTCCAACATAGTTAAAAACAGTTTTTTCACACTGCTGTATCTCATAATATACTGACCCTTACTGCATACTTTCCACCAATAATATAATAGGGTCACCGCTTAAAGTCCCATAGGTACATGCAGGATGACACAAACACTGCATGCCAGTTCAGCACCTTGCAAGTAGGAGTGATTGGGCACAAGGCGCGCATGTCAGTGTTGCCCTTATCACTCCCACGCTTTACTGGCTCAAACACGCTTAAAAGCTCCAAGTAGGTGGCATCCTTAATGTATCACTTTGGTCCGTTATTGACAGCACATATGATATTTACATTTAAAATTGCTGTTAAAACTTTTTTCTAGAATATTTTTAATCAGCTGTGTTTGTAACTTAAACACACAGTATAACTATAATTTGTTCAGGAGAGCTTTCATTATTTATTTTCTTTAAAGTTTTAATTTTGAAATATTTAGATTTTTACTTTTTTAAGAAATAGGTATATTAATCTGAGAAGTCCAGTCATATTTTTATTCCTGCGTTCTGGCTAGACTGTTAAAACAGATTATAGCATCTTAGACACTTATATGTGTAACAATTTGAGAAGTCAAAGAGGCCTGATCATATAATTTAAGTTTCGGTAATTCTTTAAGGCTCAATATGGTTCCGAGTAAACAGCTGTTGTAGTTTCTCTGGATACGCTGTTGAAACTTACCTGAAAGATAACAGCTTACATGCAAACTGCTGATCCACCAAACATTTTAAAGATATTCTTGAATAGTTTTTCTTTCGCTGACCAATTTTTTGATGTCTAAAATGAGTGATGTTGTTTTCCATACTTATTAAAGTCTCTTGTTTTTAATGGAATAGATGCCAGTGCAGAAATGCTATGTTATTTCTAGTTAATATTATTGTGAAACTTTATTCAAGACAGCGTTACGCCCTTATAGTAAGCACTGGCTAAATTTAATGCTTACACTGTACTTTGAGGTAACTACTCTCAGTTATTCACATAATCTATTCTACACTAAAACTATAAGGTAACTGGTATCTTAGGTAACATTTTGGTCTCAATTACTTGTCAAGTAAAAAACAGCTGGAAAGCTATTTTATACATCTATATTTCATTTAGGATGTAATTCTCTTGCAGCATTGCATTTCGAACATTCCAAACTTAACAACTGGCACTGCCATAAAAACTCAGTTATATCAGTGTCACTGTATTTCCAACATTGGGGTATGGTTTTAATTTTTTCATATTTTGAGAATACGCAATGTGGTTTTTGAAAACAAGCCCCAAATATTGTTCACTTGCTTACAATAACATTTTCAAGAAAGGAAGTACAGCTTATACAGAGTTGAAATGTATATAGCTGATTGTGCTTGAGATAAAATAAAAACTTCATATTATGGTGTTAACTGTGTGTAGTAGTTCAGTATTTTGTCTAGGTTG
Organism: Clitarchus hookeri; assembly: GCA_002778355.1. Lineage (NCBI taxonomy): Eukaryota > Metazoa > Arthropoda > Insecta > Phasmatodea > Phasmatidae > Clitarchus > Clitarchus hookeri. The sequence goes on along the minus strand of NQII01000129.1, from coordinate 328,540 downwards.
TGTGTCATTAAATATTTCTATAATATTGTATTCTTTTTATAGTTTACTGTTATGTCCACTGTGCTAAATGCTAGTTGTTCTAAAAATATTGAAAGTCAAAACATCAAAGTTGTACTTATGTGTATTGATAATTAGCATTGAAAGACATAAAAAATAATTTTTGAGGTTTATAGTTATGACGCATCCCGCGTCCCTAAAGACAGTTTGTTCGTTAGAAGACACGCTCTGGCGAAACTCGCAGGCGGACGACCGCAATAAATACTAAGGATTTGGCGAGAGTACCAGCAGAATGATGCCAGGAAGGCGCAGCTGCGCTTCGCAGCTGCAAGGCGTGCTACCAAATGTTCCTGCACGTGCAGAACGGAACAATAAACTTCCATGCCAGAGTCGAGGGGCAACGCCAGGCCCACGTGCGAATAGCTAGTGCGCCGAACACGTGTTTTAAGACACAGGGGACACAGCGGTCAGCCCGGCCACGTGCAGAGATGATGCGAGCGACACGATATCCGAAGGCCGCGGACAAAACACGTGCGCCGACCAAGGGACCCACCAAGTAGCACGTGCAGGACGAAGCACTTAAACTTCTAGGCCAGAATCGAGGGGCAACGCCGGACCCACGTGCGCCGGAGTGCTGAACACGTGTTTTACGACCCAGGAGGACGCGGCGAGCAGCCCGGCCACGTGCAGAGGGGATGCTAGTTCAATATGGCGAACGAGCATACAAAACCATGAGAGAGAGGAAGGAACGAGGCAGTCGGCCGTAGTGAAACGCGGAGTGCGGAGCGGAGTCTGAGAAAACGGCAGTCAGACGTCGTCAAGTGAGGAGTGTGGACCGGAGCTGGCAAAAACGAGTTCGCGAAAATGCATCAAGACGTCAACGTCAGTCGAAGGACGTCAAGCGAGGTGTGCGGAGCAGAGCCAGTACGAGAGGAGGCGTCGAGACGCCAATGGCAGTCGGCCGACCGGAATCGAGGAGTGCGGATCGAAGTCAGGAAGAACGAGTTCGAGAAGGCGTCGAGACGCCAACCGGGAGGACCTGTCGCAGCCCAGACGTCCCAGTCTGCCTACTGAGTGACGAAGCAGTCCAGAGGTCGCCGGCCGAGAGAAGACCAGCGCCTCGAGTCAGATAAGTAGAGTCATACAGGAAGTGTGAAGAATCGTGCTCTCCACGACGCAAATCGCAGCGTCAAGCAATACGTAGCCTACGTAGAAAAAGGGGAGGGGAGAGTTGTCTCGTGTGTACATGTAGAAGTGACCCTGTTAAGCATAAATAAAACTGACTTATGGTAACTCGCAAGGAAGGTGAATTTATTTGGTAAATTGGGCCTAGGGATAATAGTGTCAACATATTCCTATGCCCTAACACTGAGGGATAGCATCAATTGCTGGCGCCTTACGCAGAGAGCAGATTCCATACCTACTTAGAAACCCTAGCATTGGGCAGGTATCAGTTTATTGGTTTTACTGCTGTGATTAATTTTCCTACCCTGTTTTATCATCCAGTGAATGGTATTTAATTTGAAAATAATGAAACATTGATTCATCAGTGTGCTAGTACACAAAAATATTTAGTATTCATGATTCTGATGTTGGTGGACGAGGAGTGGGGCAGTTTTGCATGTTGATCCCAACTATTTCTGCTTAATAGTGTCTACAAGAAATGTGTAAATAACTGATAGACTTCACCTAAACCCTATCAACGAGAATAACATACATATACAGATTCTCTGCTTAGTTAGGATCGGTGTGACAGGATTGGAAAACCATTACATTAACTGCACCAACAGCACATTTGTTACTTGTTTCTTAGAAATTAATTAGCAGCAGTGTTGCCAGCAAAGTTACTTTTAGAGCTCTCATAGCATGTTCCAAGGGAGTATCCATACCAAATGTTGAGAAGAACTTGGACTGTATTAAGGAACAATGATGTTACTGTGTACTACAGGCAGATTCAGAGAGGTTTTACTACTATGACCAACAGGAAAAATGAAAATATGCAGCAAGAATTTGTTGATTTCTAGTCCCTTAAGATATCCATAAAAAAACATGTTGCAAGCTAGAACACACATCACTTTGTTGGTTATTCTACATTGAAATGTGACAAAAACACTTAGTGTGTTGTAATTTAATAATGTGAACTTTTTTAAATTTAGGTTGCTGAAGTTTAGAACTTCATTCTGTTCCAGTGAAAGGCTATTGTTTCTTTGAATGAAACAAATGCTAGTGAACATAAGCTACTATTGCCATTAAAACTACAATTTACTACTTTTTCTATCCACCGTGAACTTTCTTTAATTTCTCAAATTTTATTAAATAAATGTAAATTTTTCAAAAAGCACTTAGTTTTTTCCAGATTCTCAATAGTAAAATAATTTAATTTCATTATTTTCTAGCAGCATGTCTAAAGATATTGAATGCTTAAACATGAATACAAATTTCAGTTTTCATTTGAGCGTTGATTTGTTGTATGGGAATATACAATGCCCTTCATGAGAATTGGTCAATAGATACCATAACTTGGTGTTCAAATACTGAATGCTAACTCATTCTATCGAGGGGAAAAAATATGTGTTTAAATACTAACACATATGCACTCACTTACTATTAAGGAAACAAAAATATAACGAACTTAGTGTTCACTTTCAGAATGTTTTTTAATTATATGCTGTGCATCAACATAATTCATAATAGCTAGACGAAAGCTCATAGGTAATACATTCCCACTTTTACTGAGGATATACAGATTATATAAGGCTGATAAATTATGTAATTTTGTAAATGTATTGGTTTTTTGTTTTTATTATAAATTACAATGTAATTTGTGAATTGGTTAACATGTATCATTAAACTTTACAATCAAACAACACATTAGGCATTTTTCAAATAATGTTCGCTGTAAATAAATTAATTATCCATATTCATGTTACATACAAATTAGACTGTACCTGCCACCAAAAGAAAAACCTCTGCTCAGTTATGGATTTTAATATCCAGCATAAAGTCGTATTGAATACTGTAATATATCTAGTTGTTAAATGAACATACACTGCCTTCATAAGGCTAATAATACCAAAAGAGATTTTTGCAGCCAACAAATTAGCCTATGTATTTTTGTAGCACACACCAATTAATTAAAATCATTTGTTTAAAGTTACAAGAACGGTGATCACTGCCCTACATAAGTGGTATTAAGGATGCTCATTACTAGGGTAGATCTTATTGTAATTGATCATTTAGTAGGTTATGTATTGCTGCTTAGTTTATCTCAAAAAAATTATTTTGATGTATGGTGGGCTATGCATATCGGTTTCTAGGGAAATTTTGCATAGAATTGATATTCGGTTTTATCTAACACACTTCCATCTTCATTCTGTGAAGTTTCGTATGAAGAAGAATTAATATAAATTTGTGTCTTCGGGAATTAATTTTTTTAATGAAAAGTAGCTATACACATAATAGTTTTATTTGTTCTCAAGCTCATGACAATACAATATGAGCTATAAACAAACAGATACAACATATAAGCAATATATTGGGGTAAATTTTAATTGTTTGAGTTCACCCTTCCTCAAAATCAGCGAGTACGATGCTATAACCTTCACCGCGACATTTCGCACCCACCCTTTCAACAAATACTATAGCTATGCTTCCATTATTTTTAACTCTTCTAAATCTCCTGCAGATTATGGCCCTGGAGAAAATCACAGTATTTAAAATCCACAAAGTCAAATCCTGATACTTCAGCATCTCGGAAACATGTTCAACTGGCCATCAACATTGTACGGGTTTAAAACATCCAAAAAAGTGATTTTTACCAAACTTTCGCTCCCATATTTAATTCCTTAAACTTATTTATTTCTAAAATACCAGCAATACCCCTTATTTCGTACATTCTGAAGCTTTAATAAATCCTGCACTAATATCAACAATGCTTACCTGGCATAAAGATACATCAAATATTCCTCTCTTTGCCATCCAAAAATTTTGTTTACAGCAAACATAAAAAAAAGTCATATGATGCAAAAGGGTTAATTGGTGAGGCACTGTTGAAATTTTTGTACTCAATCAGCAGGAACAGGATAAATCATGAATCTATAATTTTTCATTCAAGGAATAAAAAGAAGTAAGCTCATTACAAATTAATTATTTAAAAATATTTATGCAAAGGATGTATGGTGTATGTTTGGATGTGATTACTATAACCTCAACGCTTTGCCAGCAGTGGTGAGCATCTGTTTTAAAGTGCGTGTAAACCAGCCTTAAAATACCATTTAAGACTGTAACTTAATGCTACTTTCTAATAAGATAACCTTAAAATATATATGTTTATGTTTATTTATAGATACTGCTTTGTTCATGTAGTTATATGCAGCTGTTCCACATCCTTTCACTTGCCCCTTTCTCTTGGGTGTGTTAAGTGCAGTGCTCCAAGAGCATCACTAGTAACTTTAGAAGCACGTGCAGAGTTACAAACGAGCTGTTGCTTAACACTGACACATGCTGTGATAAGGCTATTGGGACTGATGCCACTCCCATCTTTGGAATTGAATGTCTTGGGTAGTTGCAAATATATTTTGTGGTCATCACCCCCCCCCCCCCNTCCTCTTCAGCTCGACTTAGGGTGAGAAAAACCTTCTGGGCTAGGCCAACTGAGCTATAAAAGATACAGCATACCCGTGTGTCGGTAGTCTGAAGTCAAGGACAACCATTAGCGCCAGGTATGTGGCACCATAGGAACGATGTGCGGTGACACAGTGACCAGAGAATGAAGTCTGTGAGCGCTGGGAAAGTAAAGTGTGAGACTGACCGGCTAGACTGTAGGAAAGTGGGGCTTGATGCGTGAGTGGCAGACATTTGGTACAATGTTAATATATGGCAATAGACATTTTGGTTGTATATATGCAACTAATGAGTGAGGGTTAAGTGACTGTAGTTAGCAAGCATTATACCCGCCTGCCCACACTTGAGACATCGAATGGGAACCAGGAGTCATGCCTCTCTACTCATCAATCTCTGTTTGTATCATCACATCTGAATCTGCCGGGGACAGAGTGTTTGAAGACAACTCATACCCCAAAGGCCATTTGCACTGGCAGAGTCCAGGCAGGATATCTTACCCTGCCCACCAATATCTGTTTATATCACCACATCTCGATCTGATGAGGACAGAGAAATGGGGCAAGGGTGAAAGTATCCTACCAATCTCAATCTTACACAAAAGGGAGTGTAGGGAAACTGCATACAAAAGCTTTGGGGACCTCCTCTACCCACCTAACTCACCACCTTGTCAACCCTCTACCTACCACCTCACCCCAACCTTCTGCACTGCCTACCCTGTGCCTTATTCACCTTATACGGGAGTCTGGGTCAAGGCGGCAAAAGTAAACCTGTGCCATCAGCATTGTCACAAAACAGACCTGCCCAAAGCAGTGATCAGAAACAAAGAGAGGCACCAGGCACTTCATCAGGCATGCCTGTGGGCAAATGCCAAACCAGTGTGGCCCACACATATTTTCACCCCTCCAGTCAAGAATTTTGCAACTAACTTTACAAGTCTGTTTAGGAGGGCCCCAGGGTTTATACCCAACCAACAAGACTTGGGTTTTATAGACAAATAAAGATACCACAAGTTGAACACCCAGCGAGCTAGAGAACAGAACTTCCTTAGGTTGAAGACCCAGCAGAAGAGAAGGCTGCTAGTGGCTGAGCCACCAAAGCCTACAACCTCCCTATTCACCACGTCTACAAAAACTCCTGTGAAATGCAATCCCTGGACAGGGTCAGTGCCAGTATAGAAACTGCCAAACTCTTGGGCCAAGCGGAACCCAGCCACCTGCATATAGGCTAGAACCAAAACCATGGTGAGTGTGTTGTAGTCGAAAGGTATAAATTCAGGGTACGCCTGAGGTAATTTGTTGTTCAATTCCACTTTCACACCTAGGCACAGGCTACTCCAAACCATGAGGCATCAAGTTAATTTTTGGCATCCAACGTGGAGCATAGCAAAAGTTGTGTATGCTACGGTCGCCGGACAGACTGCTCTACGACCCTGAGAAATGAACGTCTCAATCTGGAACGATAGTGGATGTGACTTTGGGGAGTCTTAAACAAAAACCCTTGGTTCCCACCCATAACCAAACCAATATAAACTAAAGATCACGTTCATAGAGCATGGAATTACAAGCCAGAGGCGAACCGAAGGACTGAAGTCCAGAACAGGTACTCCTGGAACTATGTGTTTACCCCAGTATGATGGAATGGGCCTCTACACCATAAGGTGTACCCACTGCCCACGCAAATACTGCTTTATCTGTCTGAGATGGCCCAATCATTACTTACTCACCTGATGGATTAGAATACAGTTGCCTGTGATGTTGTACCCGACAGACTAGGTGCAACTTCCTAACATGCCAAGTACGGGGATCTCACAGGATAAGTTGCTAGACATGCCCACAAACCTTCCACCACCTACGCTTGGGATGGCCCAATATACTGTTTTTTACCTATGAATGGAATGTCTTTCCGGTACCCTGTGTGCCTACAGAGTGACAATGGCAGAAAACCCCCACACCCAGGACACCATTGCCCACCAGTTGTACCCCATGCTACTTAACCGGGAAGATCTCATGTTACCTGAATTTGCGGAATGACCGCAGGAAGATCAGGAACAGTTCCTGTCCACCTACGAGCAAGAGTTTGAGAACAGGAAAATCCTTAGGAAATAGTGAGTAAAACAGGTAAATAAGCAATTCACAGGTGCCGTGTTACACTGGCAGAAGCAATATGGGGGTTAAAGACCACATGGCATGAGTTAAAGACCCGACTGAGAAGTAAATCCGCAGAGGAGCATGTATTGGCCACGCTGACCCAGGAATTTTACAGCCAGAAACAGAGGACCAAAGAAGATGTTGAAACTTTTATTTGTAGCAAAGCCCAAGTATAAAACCACATAGCACATAACTGAACTGAGAGTGAAGGGGTACACATTATTACCAAGTTACTCCTTCTAACCATAAAAAACCTCTTAATGACCCCCGTGCCTCCACTTTTGAGGGCGGCATGTGAGGTTGAAATTTATCTCTTCAAGATTGAGGAAGCAAGGAGAGTAAAGGCTGCAATTACCCAACCGGTAATGACATGCAGCTCGCTGGCTACCATAGGAAATAAGACCATTAAAGGGGAAGCTGCCTCTTTTATGCCTAAGTGTTGGCACTGCCCTGGGCGACATCTCCACAGGGACTGTCCGGTAGTAAGGGAAGGGATATAAGAGCAAGGATACGAGAAGCGGAAAAGGCGGACACCAAGGGGAAAGAACTACCGCAAGTAAAATGCTATGGAAACGATACAGCTGGGGGCGCGGCAAACCCCGGCAAAGTAAATAATGGGGACCAGATGCAAGTCATCATAGGCTCATGGCTTACATCTCATGCATCCTATATTTCCCTAGTTTTAAATGGTAAAGAATATCAAGCAGTTCTGGACAACACCACTACTGCAAACTTTATCCGGAATGTACTTTTAGTTTGCGAAAAGCAACACCAATTGAAGGCTATTGTCAGGGAAATCCAGCTAGCCCAGCAGGGGTTGAAACTCCACACAGACATCATGATAAACCTCACACTGCAGACAAAACTGAGGCAATTGGTATCCCGCCTTTTGTTGTTCCGCATCTGGGGGAAGAAGTCATCCTCAGGCACCCATGGTTATCAGAACAAGGCTGTATCATATATTGTGGACAGTGCCATTTATACTTGGCTAATCAAGACCGCATGGCAATGTACTGGGAAAGCCCCACAAATCCTGTGCCACTGCAGGAAATTATTAAGAGAGCCCTGGAACAATTGGAGAATTTGTTACAAATTCTAAATATACATGTATCAGTATTTGAGAATGCCACACCCCTCGGGAAAACCTGTATCATTACTCACAAAATCCAGTTAAAGCACAACTATCCAATATACTGCAGATCCGACCAACCATCTGAACCCTGGCGGAGGATGACATCAAACAGGTGACAGACATGAAGACGAGACAGCCTGTTGACTGTCAGTACAATTCCTGAGTTGTTTTAGTCCCCAAAATGGGTGGGGGGTTAAGATTCTGTGTAAATTACCAAGCCCTCAATGATGTTATCCATCCTATTGCTCCCCCAGGTATTAACGTTATACATACTATTCAGGACCTGGGGGAAGCAAAGATCTTTATAACCCTAGATATAAGAAGTTCATACTGCCAGATACCAGTACACCCTGGCTTGCGCAAGTACACCACATTCACCAGGCCAGAAGGGGAAACACTACAATTTAGGGTAATGCCACTTGGACTCAAAAATGCCCCAGCCACTTTCAAAAGGCTGATGTCCACCATCACAGTTAAGAATTGCAAATTCTGCTATGCCTATTTAGATGACTTATAATCTATTTGAGTTCATGGGAAGAGCACCATGTACACCTGCAAAAAGTCCTGGCACAGTTTGCCCTACATGGCCTTAACTGCCACTGGGAAAAAAAATGCTACTTCTGCAAAACCAGCATAGAATACCTAGGGTACGTTATCACCCCCCAAGGGAACTACCAGATGCCCAAAAAGTTCAAAGAGGTAACAGAAGCAGAAACCCCTACAAACAGATGGCATTTAAAAGGGATACCTTTTGTCTCTGCAACTGGTTGAGGGACTTCGTAGAGGACACAGGCCTTTTAATGGAACCCTTCTAAAACATACTCCCTAACACCACAAGATGGAAGTGAACCGAAAAATACCAGGAATCATTCAAATCACTTAAAGAGCTATACCACCACCTGCAAATGATGCATCCAGCACTAGTTTCAATAGAATGGAACACCATTACCACATTAATGAACAGGAATGTTTGGCAGTTATTTGGGGCATCTGGAAGTACCAACACCACTTAGTTAGAAGACCATCTATTCATACTGTGAATGGAAAATAAGGTGCTAACATGGCTACAGTCCAGTAGTAGCGAAAAGGCCAAACTAGCTAGATGGGCCTTATTCCTGATGGAAATTTTGTTCAGCATAAAGCAATGCCCAGGCAAGAAGAACAATTTACCCAATGTATTGTCCTGCTTCTCACAGCAAACCGATACAATGCATGTGCCCGAGGATTGGGAGAGAATGCTACATACAGCCTTCACCCCAACTGCAAGCTAAGCAGAGTCCAGAAGTACAACACATTCGGTTCCAGGAGAGCAAACAAAACTTCTTGGACCCAATATTAGATATATGACGAGGAAACACAACAATTACCACCTGGATAAGGAAATAGTGTGGGCCCAAACCCATGCACAATCGACAGACTCTCTGCAAGAGTGCCTGCAAGTACCACCACGACCATTCACATGCCGGCCATCCCAGGATTAAAGAAATAATCAGAGAACTATCTGACCGCTATTAGGAGAGGTATTAACCCTAATGACTGAAAACTGCCTGGAACCACATTATCGTCAACATCATGGGGTCATATTGATGTAGTCCTCAAGGAGAATGTTTCCTCTTAGTAATGATGGACCAGTTCTCCAGGTGAGTGGAGACATTCCCTATACCCAATTAAGAGGCCTCCAAACTCATCAAGATAATGGTGAAAAAGATATTCCTGAGATGGGGATATCCTACATCCTATTCACGCTGCATCCTAGATACAATGAGGCTATTGGGACCTCTCCCAGCCAACTGCTCTTAGGGCAGAACATCCATTGACTTAGAGAATGGGAGCGGGAGGAGAACCCCACCACCCTACCAAATGCTGAAGTAACTCATCGAGACACCCAGAAAAGGTAGTGGATGGGCCAAAATGCATTACAGAAATACAACAAATGAACATATCCAAATGAAAACCAATTACAGCCTCTATTGGAGGGTAGTGAAGCCATGGTATAGAGCCACCCCTCGAGCAAAGCTAGCAAGAAGTTCCATGTAGGATTCGCCCCCATGCGGGAAGCACCATGCAGGAACGTCAAAAGACAAGGGAACGTCTACTGGGCAGAGGAAAATTGGGGACACATCAAAAAGGTCACCCGGAATCAAAACCAATCAGCCCTCGGCACTTCCAGGAGGCCCAAGCTGCATGAGGAAGAAACACCAGAGGCAAGAGACACATGTTGCCCTCCACCTCTCACCTTAGATGGGGACCCCAAGGATACATAGGGGATGCCAACATACTTATAGCCATTGAGCTAGGCTTCAGATGCAAGAGCAGGGACATACCCCGCTACCAAAGAACCTGATGCCACCATGATCTGACACAGAGATGAAAAAAATCAGGGGTAACTCTTATCAACTGAATGGGAAGTTCCTGCACCACCATCTGAACTAAGTAGTTGGGGCGAGGCAAGCGATATCCTGGTTGACCCACCATCGAATCAGGGAGCCCACAGCCCCTTACCACAAGAGGCAGCGGAGGAGCATCCAGTTATCACATCACAAACTTCAGAATCACTACTGCAGCAGATGTTGCCATGCCAGACGAGGTATGCTACTCCTAGAACCAGTATGCCAGCCAATTTGACTAGGACCCCAGAGAGTCCTAGGCAGTCTCTAAACCTGCTGATTGTGCCTGTCCTATCAGGGCCGGCACTGTAGACATCCAACACCATGGTGCACTGGCCGAATTGGCCCTATAATACTCAGAGGGTACCCAACAAGACCCCTCCCCCCAGTCTCCCTGAGAATCCAGCTACAGTGTAAGCAAGAAAGCAAGTGATTGAGCGAGCAAGCAAGCAAGTCCTCCGACGGGACCATTACTGAGGCCCCAATACAATTTGGAGATGGCAAGCGACAACAGGATGAGAGGAAAGAGGGCAACCTGTCTCTGTACTGCCCCCGAGGGCTGAGGGCGCCTCCGCCTCAGCCGTCCACACTGCAGACACCCTAGGTCCCAGTCAGGAGGGAACAAACCGGGTGTAGTTGTTGAGGGACATGTCTGACGCAGCCAACCTAGGTTCTAGCCCTGCGAGAGCAGCCATTGCGCCACTGTAGAGACGGGGCAGTCCCTTACCAGTTTCTACAAAAAATTTACCTGGCACCACCCACCACTGTTCCAGTAGACAGCTTGCCAGTCCAATGAACCAACAACCCCTGGGATCCCCAGAGAAGCCAGTAAGGTGAGAGAAAGTGGTCCCTTTAATTGATCATGTTAGTTTTTTGTCCTAAGTGCCATAAGTGAGTGAAGTACCAGAAGAAAATTAGCTTTGTAAGACCTGCATCTCAAAATTTTAATGGTCATTCTGTCAAGCAGAGGCCTTCCACTGCCAAATGTGTCTTTGAGGCAAAGTGTATTCTTTAGGGAAAGGAAAGAATGAATATTGAAATATAGAGGGTATGGTCATTAACTTTTGTGGGGAAGATACCCCAATGTTGTAACTAAGTAATAGTGTTGCTTGCAGAATGCCTATGAGCCTATGGCTGTCCCATATGATGATGATGCACATTCATGGGAATGGTGGAAGCACAGAAGAAATATTTGAACATAAAAGTTAACTTGGAGTTAAGGGTATGTATGTAAATATTTTTATCAGAAAATGTGTCATGAGTATAGGGTCTAGCGTGTAAACACAAGGGGATACTAAACATATAAGATAAAATTAAAGATTCTTGTGTTCCTAATATGTGAATGTACGTAAAGTTTCATGTGTACATAGCTTGGAAAGTGTAGGCGGAAATTGGGATTGACTGTGAAAATCTTTGCTTAATTGATGACTGTAAATACTGAAGCCTTCAGTCTGTGCTGTTAGGATGGAAGAGAGACACAGCTACAAGACAGTGAGTCAGCGACCATTGATTAGGGTAGGTGACCTGTGGACCCGGGACAAGAGAGGGAAAGCTGACGAACGGACTACCTGCAAAGTGGGTGGCTCTGGGCACAGAAGAAGGGCAGCTACAGAAGCANATATAGCTTGGAAAGTGTAGGCGGAAATTGGGATTGACTGTGAAAATCTTTGCTTAATTGATGACTGTAAATACTGAAGCCTTCAGTCTGTGCTGTAATGCAGTGCTGTTAGGATGGAAGAGAGACACAGCTACAAGACAGTGAGTCAGCGACCATTGACTAGGGTAAACAACCTGTGGACCCGGGACAAGAGAGGGAAAGCTGACGAACGGACTACCTGCAAAGTGGGTGGCTCTGGGCACAGAAGAAGGGCAGCTACAGAAGCAAAGCAACACCCTGCCTACACCAAAGAGACCAGCCAAGAAAGAAGCAGCAAGCTGCTGCCAACACCTTAGTGACAAGATAATTCAGCATTGCACTAAGAGGAGTGAATTGACACATGTTGCGCTCATGACATTTTTACTCTGTTACAGAGATAACCTCGCTTCCCAACACATCAGTAAACCACACATCAGGCAGTCTGCAAGGGAAGGATAGGTGAACGAGTGTTGACCCTATGTGAACACTGATACTTCCCACACTAGCTTACTTCCCTGAGAGCCAGCAGGGCTGGCTGGACAAACCACCCAAAGCCACCCAGTTTCATGCACAATCTGGCCATGCTGCTTCCGCAGAGTGGGGATGGATGTCCTAGCGAAGACCCCGCACACCCTTGGCCCAGCACAGCACCTATATATAATGCTGTGGCCATAAAACAGCAGTTGTTAGGTTAACATTATTCTGACGCCTTTATGAAACATGTTTGTAGATATAAACATTTACACGTCTTTCAACTTGTGAAGGAGTGATATTATAAAATATATCAGCATTATTTTTAATATCGAACACAATGGTGTATTCAAAAATTATCTTTATAGCAAATGTGTCATTTTAGCTCATACTAGTTATGACATGGTTCCACTGCAGTAGTATGTAGCTAGTTTGACTATTATGAACTTAAAATTAAGAACCATTTCATCACCTGACAGGTGCATACCTTCACGAAAATTGTTAGTTAAGTTGGTTAGTTTCGTAACTTAGCATAACTTCAGCTACTGAGAAATTATTTCTATAATTAACTTAGCATTCATGCTAAATCAGTGTCAGCTCAGAAAATATAGAAAAGGATTCTCATTTTCACTTAAACTGGTACAACATATTTACTGGTGGAATATATTTTTTAAGTAATGCAGAGCTTTATAAACTTACATTTTGAGTGGAAATTTAAGTATTTTTAAGACAAAACAATGTAAAAATGTTTTAAACCTTGGATCTCCCGAAGCTCTACAAACTACGAGGGGGAGGGGGATGACCACTGGGCCCGTCTTGTTGCTGTCTGTATAAAGGTTTAAATATCTGACTTGCAAATACTGATGCCAACATCACACAGATAATCATTTATGCATCACTGATGGTAATAAATAAGGCTCTTATCCTAAACTTTCATGGTATTTGAAGCAAGGGGGCTGTTTGACTTCTAATGCAATTTGTGCAAGGCACATACCAATATATATTTAAAAAAATGTATATTATTTTTATACAATACTATGACTTAATAATGCCTTAAAAATGTCACAAAAAATAAACTAACAATAATCTGTACAGTATTTGTACTCACATATAAACTTCACAGACTGTACAACACTTACCCTAAATAACAAAATATAGCATTGTCATGTTCATTCATGATTTTCATACATTTAATTTTCTAAAACATTAACTTTACCTCTACATGACTGATTTCCTGCCATTCCATAGTAGCCTGCCTTGCAAACCTCACAGCTTTGGCCTTCTGTGTTGAAAAGACATTGCAAACATTTGCCTGTACGAACATCACAATTTCCAGGTCTAGAGATGTCAATGTTGTTGTTACAGTTGCATGGTTGGCAAGAACCTCCTGGTACATCTGGATTCCCATAATAATTGTCAGCACAGATGTCACAACGAGAACCTGGAATTAAAAACATACATATAATTACTTCTAACACAAATGTATATGCTCTGAATACAAGAAATATCATACTCGTCATTAATTTCTCTTGGCAATATTATTATCAAGTCTCTTCATTGACACCTCATGTTTCTTGAATACTGTTAGGCACTTAGACACTGAAAAGTTGACTGCAAAATATAATGCAGCGCATATGACAGAAAAACTTTGACCAGTGCCACTTCTTAAAGTTTATTAAAATTAGAATAAACAAAAAGGTTAGAACACTGAACCAAATGCTAAGCATAGTTAAGCCTCTCAATCTGCCATATTTCCACGTTCATTAAATATTTTCGTCTCCCTCTGATGTAAAAATGCTCCTTCATTGCTTGCTAATCCCTTCCTTTTCTAGTCGCACAAGTTTAATACTTTTCTCTAGCCCTTCCTGTTATTGTGACTGAAACTATGCCTGGGTGATGTCAACCAAGACAGAAAGGGGAAAGAAGAGGAAGAAAAGTGATGCATTCACATTTCCTTCATATGTACAAGAGAGAAAGAAAATAGGAAGACTGGTTGACATTTTTATATTTCTGTTCACATTACATATTTCCAGATCCTAATGATAATATTACATGATGTTATGAAAACCCACGAGGGTTTTTGTAACATAGATTAACTCAACTGCAACACGCACGCATATGGCCTAGCTATTTCCATCTGGTATTACAATATCCAGAGCCAACTTGCTGTCCAATGATGTTGGGAACCAGACAACGCGAATCCAGGTTATGGGCTGTTGCAAGGTAAGACCATACTGGCTAAGTGTCCCAGAATCAGCACACTTGCCTGCTGCCCTAGCGCCACATCACCAAACACATAGGTTATTCAATGATATAATAGCGTAAGAAAGACGTCTTTTCCTCGTCTTCAGAACTAGCGGTGAGACGTGCATGAGGCCAACATGATTCTGGCTTCCAATAAGCTGCCCCTTAGCTCATTCATCCTGGTCGAAGGCATGCCCATGGACATTAAGATAATGAGTGAAACTGTTTGACAGACTACCTAGCAGTACAAGTATGTTTTGGTGAGACAGGAAACTTGGAATAGTTAGTTTAGACCCATCTATTTTTGTGTACTTTGAATTTATGAGAGTAGGACTCAAAAAGGAGATAATATAAGCTAGTAAATGAAGAAATTGTTATGTTGCTGAGGGATCATTGAATAAATTAAATTCCAAGGAAATATTGTATAGAGCAGGGCATGGAAATTAACGTCTGTAGGTACTAGCAAGGATAAAATCATTGGCCGCTACTATTTTATATTAATGATGATGTAAATCTCTCATCCTTTGCCAAGCGCACTATTACAGTACACTGAAATATGAATGCACATTGAATGTTAAAATAATAATTAGACAGTACATTATGCTACATAAATGAAAATAACAATAGATATATTACGCAGGTGAAAATTACATCATTGATACATCATTATGCTACTTTTTAGCTTACTTTTGCTAGCCAAACAAGTGTATGCATTTCACTCAGCAATATCAAGCGATCAGCAATAATGGGCAGTCTGTTAAATCAAAGTTTCATTGTATTTTCTAGTTGTCTGCCTCTAATATTTTGGTCGCCAATGGTAATGTGGCAACCAGAAATTTTGCACCATGGCATTGACAGTTGTACTGAGTTTAATATATGGGTTATAAGTAGAAGTTAGAGATTAACTTTGTATACAGAAAAGAAGTCATAATATAGATTTTTATATTTTATTGTTTATACAAAGAGATGAAAATTCCTGCTGAGTTTCGAATTTCTTACCTTAAGTTAGCCCCTTGAGGAGAGTTAATAGTTTGCGACTGCAGCCATTAGCTGAAGTCGCAACAATATCAACACATTTTAGATTGTGGAGTGAGATTTATTCTGTTATACCTGACAAGAACAAAAAAGAGAGAGATTTGAGCGGCACTTAACATGAAGGTCTTGAGAGTAGATGAGGGTGAAGTGAGGTGAGTATGGATAGAGCAGTGTCAGAATACATGCCGACCAGCGGCATCGTCCGGCACGATTCAGTATCTCTTGGGGCTGAACACACTAAGGTCTGAGTCTGGTGTCGCTACAAAGTCATTGCCATCAGAATGCACACTAAACGCCATCCCCCTGATGACCTGTTCAAAGTATGTGCTGGCTCATATGAACAAGATATAGTGAAAGTGTTGTGCCCAGCCTAATACACAGTCAAGTGGAAAGGGTAAAGAAATTATAGTGCCTCGAAAATTGGCATAGTAAAATATAGTGCTTAATATGTAATTTTCTGGCACTTCTGCCATTTATCCCACAGGCCAAGTCGGAATATGAAAACTTATCAGCAGTAAGTTTCTTATACATATTTAGTATAATATTAATTTCAGTAGTAATCAGTCTAGTGCAATGTTAATCAATTAAAAAAAACAATGTATTTAATTTGCTAGAGTATTGGAGCTTTATTAACAGTCTTAGTTACGTATAACAGCTACCAACAAACTGCTTTAATTACTGACAGGGAAAGAGTAAGTAAATATAAAAAATGTTATCATGTAATTCATCAAGGGTTTATGTATTGTTTTTGTGCAGTTGCTTTAATTATTTAATGTATTTTTTTTTTTTTTTTTTGGGAGACTTGACATGAGTAAGTGGAGAGATGCCACTGCTCATGCCAAGCCATGTTCAGTCTGTGAATGGGCCATGTTGGCGCACAGTTCCGGGGTACAGCATCTTTGTTTTACCAAACTTAACGTGCAATAACTTCAATGAACTGGAACCTTTTTAACTTGATTACTGAGTACCCTAAAGTAGGTCCCCTCATCTCTGGCTGGCTAACAGTCCCAGAGTATTAATTTAACATATAACCCTTTCTTTGGTCTTACCATCTAATGGGACATCTTTGTGCTTCAGCATCACATGTAACATTGTCAGAGAATAGCTCAAGAGTTTGCAAGTATAAAATTTGTTAAATGTTCTGCTATAGTACAATTAAATCTACGTGATTTAAATAAAATCCAGTGTCATGTACTTTATTTAACTATTAACGTACTTGCCCGGCTCGGGTATTTCTTTTGAGTGCATGACAGGGCTCATAATGCCCCATTCATTGCAGTGTAATCTGTAATATGTGAAATTTAATTAAATACTCTACCCAACTGGTAATTATGTTCAGAGTGAGTGACATGGCTCCTTAACATCACTGTTAAACAGTGTTTTGAGGCTGCAGAGTCTGTTTGGGATGAACAGACTTGAGTAGGAGGCAGTGTTACATGTTGCTGGTCTGCATTGCTTCCCTTGCCCCGTCCCGCTCAAGCGAGCAAAAAAGTGTGCCAAGGATAGAGTGATAATGAAAAAAGAGCGTGGCAATTAACAAAGGTGAGCCACCACATATACCAGATAAGCCTATCGAGACCTGTGCACTCCTGAAATTCAGCAGATTAAATTTCCGAGGTTATCTTTGAAAGAATGTTCTAGTCATTCCCATAGCAAAACTACTTAAGCCATAATTGGCCTTTGAGCTGACAGTGTAGAGTTCGGAGAGTTGTACGACCTTAAACGCCAAATGTACAAAGGCAGCAAAGTGACAAGACAGCAGAGCATCAAGTGGCGATGAGTCACCAGCGGGAGTAAAGTCGGCAGACTGCAAGCATTTGGACAGTGGATAGTGAGACTGACAGGCGGGTCTATTTAACTGGATGCGTGAGTGTAAGATATTTGGAATGATGGCAATAGACAGATTGAATATGTGTAAATAATGAGTGTGAATTAAGTGACTGTAACCAATACAGATATATTGATAAGAACCTAAATGCAGAGGAGAGCATTCATGTAAGAGTGAATGAGGGTGATTCCCTTCTTTGTCATGATTCCTCTGGACTCCTGTACTCTTCTCCTGGCAGTTTAAAATGCTAAGGAGAGGGGTTGTCGAGTCTAGATAAGGTGTCCTTATTTGGCCCTGGATTCCCCAGTGGTCACATCAGCCCCTGTCATGTGGCTCTGGTGGTCTGAGATGCAGAGAGGCCTGCTTTATGAGCTTGGATCAATGGTCCAAGTCCTGTGTGACCATCATGCACAGCAACTGAGGGCATGGTATACTAAGCCAGGCCCTGACTCTCAGCAAATTGAGATGTGGAGACGCCAGCCCAAAACTTGGATCTGTATTTTGATCCCTATATAACTATATAACTGTTGCACACAAGAACAGAGGGGCACAGCACATTAAGTCTGGCTGTGACTTCTAATGGCTTGATATAAGGTGAAGTCAGTATAAATTTTTAGGGCCCTTGTTCAATCCTTATGGCATTATAGTTTCTGTTCCATGGTCTTCCTTCTTGTAGCCAATTGAGAATTATCAAAGAGTGTAAGAGGTAGCGGAGGGGTAAGATAGCAGGGAGACAGTCGCCTCAGAGTGAGGCAGAAATGAAGGGATTGTTGGTTTGCAATCATATAAGTGCATTGCACAAAATGGTATGAATCCCAAGTATGTGCCCATGTAGATGCCAGAAGGATGCCATCCAGGTGCCAACATGCTGGGTCCACCGACATTTAGGTGGTGGAGAGGATGGTTTCATTGTAAGTGGAGAGAACTCTAGATGTGCAAATGGTGCAGGAGTTTCATGAGACTGATCATAGCTCTATAGACACGTCTCAGTGAACATGAGATAATTGGCGTAAGGACCCACATGGCCTAAGCTCAGGGTGTAAGGTAGGCTCCCAATGCTAGAGACTCTGCAAAACTCCCCTTCTGGGTGTTGGTCTGAGGTTTATGTACTCCAACCTAGAGTGACTAGAGGAGAGGGATGGCAGAGGCTCAGAGGTGTGGCCACTCCCTCTTGAATGCAAAGGATACGTGTTACTGAGGGTGGTAAGGGGGGAGCAGATGAGCTGAAAGACTATGTGCCACAATTGCATCACCATTTGCTTAGAAGCAGAAAAGTGGGTAGTGTCATAGCAGTGTATAAGATGGGGAGAGGCAGACAAGGGGTTACAAAGCCCTGCTCACTATTTTTGGTGACATGGCAAGTATCAGTTATAGAAACTGCAATCAACTCTTTCAAAAACATCTAAAAAACAATGCCATATAGCAGCAACTTCTAAATTCCTCTCAGTGGGCCAATAAACATCTCCATGGTTTCCTAACTACAATAAAACAGCTTATCTTGGGCACCA
Organism: Clitarchus hookeri; assembly: GCA_002778355.1. Classification (NCBI taxonomy): domain Eukaryota; kingdom Metazoa; phylum Arthropoda; class Insecta; order Phasmatodea; family Phasmatidae; genus Clitarchus; species Clitarchus hookeri. The sequence continues at coordinate 309,532 of NQII01000129.1, read as the reverse complement.
TATGGTACTGAATCAAAAGTATTAGCCTACACTACCACAGCAGACAATCCCTCAGCTGACAAACTCAGGGTTTTGCTTAAGTGGTTGGCTTTACTGCAGTGCGTGAGCAGCAAAGAAAAACCAACACTGGTGCATCTGGACTCGTAGTTACCAAGCAAGTAAAACAAGTAAATCATGAAAACTTAGACAAAACTAACAATTAATAGCAAATTGGCAGATGGACTAATGTATACTTAAAAACAATTGCTAGATCCAAAATATCTCGGCATGTTCCTGCTATGTAGAGATGCACAAATATGTTAATTGTTGCTAAATCTCATTTTGAGAAAAAATATTATACTTTTTTTTTTTGCCATTAGGGTGCCTGATGAGTACCTCTTGTGATAAGCTACAAACAATACAAATTTCATAAGTACATAACCAGCATAGATATGAGTTAAAATTAAATAGTACTGTGCAGGAACCATAATCTCCAGAGCATGAAATTACTAGAAGAGCTAAAAAGGCATATACGAGGGTGAGATATAAATCAAGGTACCAAGACCTCTCATGGATAAACTTTATTCCACAGGCAGATAAGCGGATACACATTATTTTAACATAGTCACCATGCTTGTCCACACATTTGTTCCAGCGTTACACCAAGACAATGATGCAAGCATAGAATAAATCTGCATCCAATCCCTGAAGTCACATCATGATGGCTTGCTAAACTTCAGCATAGGTTGTGAATCACCTTACCACCCAGGTGCTTCTTCAATGGTCCAAATAGATGGAAATAACTGGGTACCAAGTTCGGGCTGTAGGGAGGATGGTCCAATAACTTCCAGCGGAACAGTTCACATGTGCCTGTGGTGTGGCCGAGTGTGGTAGGACATTGCTGCGCACCATGACGCCTGTTGTGAGAAGTCCAGGTCATTTTCTGTGAATTTCCTCCTGCAACCGCCCCATTGTGTGTCTGGCAGCATTCACTGTCACTCCCTGGTAAGGCCATCAACCAGAAGCAGGCACTTGTGATCCCAAAAGACTGTTACCAAAACTTTCTTTGCAGATGGAGCTATTCTGAATTTCTCAGAAGGTGGAGACAATGTGCGTTTCCATGACATGGATGCTTGCTTTGTTTCCAGTGTCACATGATGCACCCATTAATAATCCCCTTTAACAATACAGTGAAGGAACAGCACTTGTTCCTCATGAAAATGCATCATCGCTTAGTTTAATGTGACAATCATCCTAAATCAGACTTTGATACTGTACACATTGTCATCTGCGGTGGACATGCTTGGCAGACAAAATTGTTGCTCAACTTGAACATCTGTTCTGCCCTTTCTCCAACTCTGTGCACAAAACATACACCTGTTTCCATTGACTTGACATTAGCACCATACACATCAACAAGTTGACAATGAATTTTGGGCGATGAAGTGCCCTTTAGATGCAAAAACATGATCCCACTATGGACTTCCACGTTTTACTGTTTTTCCATGAGTGCAGTTATCTTACAACTAATGTTGCACGGGTCTAACACAACATATGCACCATTTAATGGCTGTGTGACAAAGCTATGGTTTCCTGCTGTGGCTTGATAGGAAATCTGAACAGGAGGAGGAATACGACATTCATGGAAGCTCTTGTTACCTTACTTTTTGGATCACCCTCATATATTATAAAAATGTAATGGGTCTTCAAGTAAAATATGTGGAAGTTTTATTTATCATTTTATGTTCAGATAATTCAATAATTAGTTTAACTGAATCCTGGTTCAATGATCACTCAATAAATTCTCACAACTTTTTGAATTATTTCAATATTTTCAAAATGAATTATGATTGTTATCTAACAGCTCAACAACAGAATGTTGACAGGCACTGTATCAAAACGGAACCATGCAACTGGGCTGATGACTGGTTGTGTGCACCTGGCACTGTGCTGGTGACAAATCAGTAACAAGTGGAAATATGCCAAACAAAAGGATAGTACTGTCTTGAAAAACAAATGTTTATTCCTGTAAAATGAGGTAGTATTACACTCACATCATAGCAAGCATAATCAAGATTGGACAAAGCTTCCGCTCGAGTAAAATACAGAGTATGGTAACATGCAAACTGTTGGTTGGCTGGCCATGATGTGGGAATCCTTTTCCTTGCTCCATTCAGATCTCTATATTACACAGAGATGCACTTATTCCCTAAAACTCCATTAGAGAAATTACTTTGGCCATTTCGAATGACTTCACTGACCTGGGAACCACCTCACATATCCTTCATCATAAGTTCACCTACTCAGAAATAAGATTGTTTTCATTGCTTATTAATTCTTAACACAACAGCTTTCGCAGACTCATTAGATCACAGTCAGTAAACTAATGTGTTTCAGGTGTATAGTTTTGTTAGACTTGTGTATAGAAAAGTATTATTTATAGATTAGTAAACTATTGGATCTCCCTACCACTGAAGTATTCTGGACTGAGACAGGTATGATAAAGCAACACAATTTCAATATATAGTAATTTCTCAATTAACCAATGTTATGGTGGGGAGGAAGGGCACAATAAATCAATCAAAATCACTGCTAACCCAAAAATAAATCTAATAGGCATACATTCAAAATGCAAAAATTGCAACTAAGCTCATTTAGCTAACTGTGTGCAATAAGTTATGTTCATACATCTCTAATGTAAAAATTACATGTTTTGTTAATGAAATATACATTTTTAGTAATGAAGTGATGTATTTTGAACAAAATGATACCCCAGTTGTGCATAAAAACCACAAATAAAACTTTTACACAAATGAAATGCTAATATTATAAGAGATAGAAATATTCTCTTCAAAATTATTACATTCCAGGTCTCCAGCAATATGTTCACAGATAATGCAAGAATTTAGAAAAACCAGAGCACTGCACAACCACTAATAAAACACCAGGAGTGAAGGTAATTTTGAAATATACTATAACAGGAAAAAAAGACATGTATTGATGAAATGTAAATTTATTTTAATTGGTAAACTTGGTGTAATTAAAATTCAGTAAATGCCAATTGATTCAGAACAGAATTTCCATGTAAAATAAGCAGCTTTAATGAGTACTGCTTAACATCACACGACAAAACAAAAATTACAACATGTAAACAAATCATTAATACAAATGGGGTGTCACTATATAATAAAATTGTTAATAACATACTATATATATATATATCCACAAAATGGATGCCCCTGCATAAGGGTTGTGCCTGTATTTTCAGGCCTGAATATCTTCATTATGTTTTGCCTTCATATGACGGCCACACCATAATATATAAACGTTTAAGTAATTATCTGTTTTAAAATTTTGATATAAATATAGCCCTAAAAAGTTATATAAATGTAAATGATTTGCTCCATGTTCTGGGTCTCCACACATAAGCCATACACAGAATTCATGCATCACTGCATGTTCCTTGTGTCCTGTTCTCTATCACTTCATCATCCTTGCTCCCTCTCTCTCCCCCCCCCAACCAAATGCTACTACAGACACAAGCTAATGGGAGAATAGCAAAGGAGGGAAAACACTAGAAAAACTTAATTTTGCACATTACGGCATACTTTTCGTGATGGAAAGGTGGTGAAGTTTCCAAAACAATCTTCTTTTTTGCAAAAACTGCACAAATTGTAGAACAATTACAGCATTGAAAAAGGTTCTTCCAGCATATAGATGAATTCATAAGCTGAAAAATGTGTGTGTATAATCATTTATAGGTGGCAGTGATGGTGTAGTGGTCAGACTACCTGCCTCTCACCTAGGCGAACTTGGTTAGATTCTTGGTGTGACAGCTCCCGGATTTTTGCATGTGGGAATTGTGACAGATGATGCTGCTGGTCAGCAGATTTTCTCTGTGATCTCCCGTTTCCCCAGACTTTGCATTCCATTGCTGTTCCAGACTCACCTCACCCTTATCGGCTCTCAAGACCTTGATGTTAATATCTGCCAAAATCTCGCCACCATAATTATTTGTATAATCCACATTGAGTAAACACATTGTGACAATGATGTTTTGTTATTAGTTTAATCTGTCTAGAATTTCTTACTACCCTCCCTCACATTATGGTACATCTTATTGCTTCTACTCTCCGTTCCACTGCCATGTTTTGTTGCTGTCCTGTTCAGGGTGAAGTTCCATTCATATGAGTTGGAGGGGAGGAGAAAAATATTGATTGATGTCTAGCTAAAAGGGGAAGGTAAGAAACAAAAGGGAAAGAGACAATGGAACCAGACCATCCTCACACTTTTTATTTTTAAGACTTCCCCTCTAACTGAATGCCAGAGGTGGAGGCAGCCAACTGCAGCGAGTGACAGTTACCAACCACTGGCCGGCAGTCACAAGTGGTGCTTCGTGTTAAATTTATATGTAGTTTTGGCATTTATAAAGTAAATATCTTTAAATATCCAGCGTAGATTTATTGCACTTTTGAACTGAAAGGACATGCACTGAACACACTAACTGCAACAGCCCCTGAAACATTTTTCTCCTAGCACAAATCTAAACAACTCCCCCTCTTCAAGTGTCGCATAACGGGACCACTGAGCGTGAGTAGGGTTCACAATCATTCTTGTACAGGATTTTTATGTGCCTGGTACTAACCATAAAAATAAACATGGCCAAAATACAAGTTATTATTACTACAACTAAATTAAAGATCAAAAACTTTAAGAAATAACAAATGCTCTTGGACTGTAACAATCATATCAAAATGTCACTAGTAATTAACTGCTTTATTTTAATTTTATCTTATCAGATATGAATATTATGAAGGCATCAAAGTCACTAGATCTCCTTGTTATATAAGATACAGTAAACTCCCGATTTACTGGGGGCGGCTTAACTGTGGAGCCACCAGATCAAAATCAAATATTGAACAGCAGCCACCTGTCGCACGCAGCTGCTATTAATAACTCATGTGAAGGCAGTTAATTACCAGGCTGCAGACGAGTGATGCAGTGCTGATTTATTTTGATATTAAAAGTGTTTGGGTATTTTATTAACACACATTTTTAACAGTAAATATATGGGAAACTTGGAAGTATTAGGAATTCAGGGAAATTGTCAGACCGCAAATTTTCATTCATAATAATAAATTATTTAATGATTAAAACTGGCATCTGCTTATCAAAAAGGTGAGATCATGTAGATTACAGTAGTTCGTACACGCAGAGGCTATTTATAAATTAACCATGGCACCGAGTGTGAATGAATGACAAAATATCACATTAACATATATATTATTTGCAGCAAAAATTATTCCATCGCAAACAATGCGTGGTTTTAATAAATAAATAACATTTATTTTCGCTTTGTTGCTGAAGTGGGAGGGGAGTCTGGACAAAAAAAAATGTTGAGCCGGCCTCAGAAAGACTTGGGGATTGCAGGCCAAATCCAAATTATTAGCACAGAATTGCTTCACACGGAAATATGTTACGTTCAAATATTTACAGAGCCCGCGAAAAATTTCAAACTCTGAGAATTTGTTTGCATATTTGCATTTTACACATGAAAAAGAGTCATTTCATGGGACGTGGTTTCCGAAGTGAGCCGCGCACACTGGCCAACAGATGGCAGTCTGGTCACCTATTTCGCTGCTGTGTCACAAAATTATATCTAACACGTCCTTTCAAAAGTACATTTTTCATCTCGTGCTGGCTCAAAACAACTTGGGTTTGAAATATATTACGTCAAATTAATGTAGAAATATTTCGAAAATACTCTGCAATAGATGTGAGGCCTCTTCAATTAATATGAAGCATGCACATGGCAAAGTTAGCAGCAAAAACTAGCTGCAGCATATGAAGAAGAGACAAACAAAGCTAAACTATCGCATACGGTGATTCCTTTTGTTTAAACACCTACACATTATTTTAGAACAAAGTCTAATTTGTTATGCTAGTAACAGCTGTTTTGTAATGATATAAAATTAAATACATAGACATTTTGTCTACGATCTCCTTCCTACCCGCATATTTCTCCGATGTCTGTTGTGCAAATGTAGGCTGTCAAAATAGCAAACGTGAAATTTTCTTGCAATCGTCCACACATCAGATGATACAGGATTTTGTGTATATGATGACATTAATATCATTTATGACGTTGCCACACACTGGCTGAAAAAAATTGAATTCTTATATGACTATATTATTTGTTTACATAACCTACGTGTATAGTATGTAGGCCTAAAGTAAACACACCCCCACCCGCCTTTTGCTTTAACCGTGAATATCGGTTATCCGATACATACAGCCAGTCATTACCCCGGAAAATTGGGAGTTTACTATACTTAGCACCCAACAGTTTGGCACTGAATCTGAACATTGCAATAACTTGTTTCGTAAAAAAAAATGCAAAACATGATTTTAGAAACTATTATAAAGAGAACTAATGTCAACTCTAATAGGACCTCAAAAAAATTGATTGGAAACACTTATACAGATCAAAATATATAAACATGACGATACAAATGATAACTGTTAATGTTTATTATAAAAATTTATTCCATTTAAAACAAAACATGCTTCACAATGCCCACAAAATGAAAAGTTGTAAAAATTAAAAACCCATCACTTCATTGCAAAGAAGCAGCCTTTTTAAATAAATAAAGAAATAAAAATACCCACACGAGTATAGTCATGGACATACATATTCGTACAGTCCCGTGCTTTTGTGTCAATTTAATTCAGATTGTACAATAAAGTTTATCGCGAGGCAGTTTTTCTACTATATAAAAGTGTGAAGGTTGTAATGCATGCATTGAACATGGCACTGAAAATGATCTTTAGTAGCAGGTGGAAATTCAAATCATTTTCTGCAATGCCAATCACTGCACAGACAAAAGTATTCGTTGAACTTGGATTTCCACAGGAAAATGTCATAGTAAAGGCGAACCCTATCTATCCCATCCGCACCAGTAGTGTATTTGTCTTGAAAAGGGACAGATGCATTAGCCTGACCGCCAATCCTACAGAGATGGGACGGAAAAGCTGAGAAACCTACATTGATGAATGATGCATCATTATGAAGCTGTACAATGAAGGAAAATCGTACATACTGAAATTTCTGGTGTTGTTGAAAGAAGTTGTTCAACTATGCAAAGGGTTATAAAGAAGTTTCAAAGCCAGAAAACACCGGTTTAATGAAAAATAAATAGACGTCCTCATAAAATATCTGCGCGAGACAAGCGGTATGTTATTAAGACCAAGAAAAATCCAAAAATTACATCTTCAGAAATACGAGCATAATTAGGGCAATTCTGTGGGATTCATATCTCTTCTAGATCAGTAACGAGCATTCTCTATGAAGCTGGGTATGGAGCTAGGGTCCCAAGAAGAAAGCCCTACATATAAGCAAATGAAACAAAACCAATAGTTTGTACGAGCCTTTGTAGATGAAAGATGTTGCATTCTATAACAATGTTTTATTCTCAGATGAGAACAAATTTAATTTTTTTTAATAATGATGACCAGGTTTTAGTATGGAGAAAACTGAACACAGAGTACAAAGAACATCATCTGCAAACTACGGTGAAGCATGGACGTGGTGGTGTCATGGTGTGTGGGTGTATGGTGGCCGCAGGTGTTGGGGAATTAGTTTTTATTGAAGGAAATATGGACAAATTTAATTATTTAAATGTATTGAAAGGAAATGTGCAGAAAAGTATAGACAATATCTGTATGGGATGTGACTATTATTTCCAGCACACAATAATCCAAAACACACCACATAAATAGTGAGTTTATAGTTTCTTCATAATACGCACCACACTTTGTCAACACCTCCACAATTGCCGGATGTATAGTAAATTTAAAATTTATGGAGTGAACTGGAGACCAGAGTATGAAAGCACCACATAACAAGCTAGTCACATCTCAAGGAAGTTGTTCTTAAGGAATGGAAAAAAAACATTGGGGCAGAAACAACAAAAAACTTGTGATATCAATGCCTTAAAGGCTAAGAGAAATAATATATTGAAAAGGAAAACAGAATAAATGTTAAATCATATTCATTGTTTAGTTATTATTATGTACAAATACTTTTGACCAGGCATGCAGTATTATGTCAGTCACGTATTTTTGTCTTATGGCTCTTCTATAACATTATTAATTAAATTAACACTTATGTTCAGTACACTACAAGCCATAAGTTATTATGCAGTTCATTGCCAAAACCACATTATTCAGCTAGTAACTTTAAGTTTCCTCAAAGCCTTAGTTATGTACGAATACTTTTGTCCGCGACCGTAATTTTAAGAGATTTCTCAGAAAACTATACTTTAGTCATGCAAGATCAAGCACAGTCCTTTCATTGGGTAAATGCTAACCACATTACACCCATTACAAAGAAAGTGATTTTCAAAGTGTGAAACTGTTTGTGTTTTCAATGACTGTTTGACACATAGCTGTTCACACCTTCCAGAAAGTTCTTCTTTGACACTTGAAAGAAAGATTTCTGACGAGAAGAAAACATATTTTATTAATGATGGTTCAGCTGCTCAATATGAAAACAAAAACAGATTTGTTAATGTGGCTTAGTACAATGATGATTTTAGTTTGTCTGCTAAATGGCACTGTTTTGCTTCATCACAATGCAAAAGTCTGTGCAATGGTGTTGAAGGTTAGTTAAATATCTTGTGACAAAGTCTAGTTTACAATAAACTTCTGAAAACCACACTGTACCACCACAAGAAATGTTTGAGTTTCGTTCAAGCTTCTGAAATAACAGTTTTCTTTGTGCCCTCAGAAGATATTGACTGTGAAGACAACTAACTTGAAAAAAGATTGTAAGAAGGTGAGACCATTTCCAATACAAGACAGCATCACAGTTTTGTTCCAGTAGTTGAATATAATTTTGCTCTCTACCAATATTTACATTGGAGAACTATTTAACTGTAGACATTCCAAAACCACCACAAGCTATTTTAAAACCAGGCCTTAATGACTCTGTGTATTTTATCCATGAAGGTGATTGTTGGATTGTAATTGTTAAGGCAAAGAAACACTAGATAGAATCATACTCCCATAGGGGCATAATTATATTTCAATGAAACGCTGTGAATTGCAACAGTGGGAAGGGTTATGAAGATCAAGGAAATTGTGAGGTAAAATAAGTAAAACTGGGAAAAAACAACAAGACCACAAATGCCCCAAGAAAAAATAATTGCAAACAACATCCACAAATATCAACAGGACAGTGAATTCACACACAATCTTAACACCACTATGCTTTCCAAAATGTGAGTAATAGCAAGAGTGGAGCGCTGCACCAATTTACCTGCTTCACACAGACTATGTAAGAATAAGGCAAAAATGTATGAAACATGTAAATTGATGCAGCCCTGCATGTTCACTGTTGCTCATGCTCCAGATAACAGTGTGATGTTGATTTTGCGTGAACTCATTGTCCTGTATTTATAATTTTGGTCATACAAATTAACATTTAAAGCAAATTAGGGAAAAAAGGCATATGAAAAATATGCAACTGCCAACATAATGTAACACAAATGCCTCAATTGTACTCAACTATGTAAGCAGCGAGAAGGAAGTAGTCTACTTAAATACATGGTGTGTGGATTAGGTGTAACAATCACAATCATGGACAAGCAATTTTTTTCAAACTATGTGTCTTGCAAAAATTTTCTTAAAATCACATTGCACTTTTTAAGTTTCTTATTACCAAAACATGTCCTAATGAACTATTGCCAACAAAAGAATTCACTGTCCTCTGGCATTTTAATTACTGCTTTGCATGAGCTGCACCTTACCTCAATATGTTAACTCACTGTTATCTACCAAGTATTAAAGAAATGGTATAAAGAAAGTATGTTCTTTAAAATAATAATCATCCAGCTAACAACCTCCACATAGCTAACTCGCAACCCCTAAAACTTTTGCACATGTAACCCTTCATTCGTACATCACAAGCCATTACGTGACAAAATTACGAAAGTACTGCTAATGAACATACCAACACTCCACTCTCTGCAAATCGCACTACCTGGAATCCAAAACTTACCTAAACTGAAATTTTCCATACTAACAGGAATAGTGAATGTGAGTTTTCACTTTTCTTTTGATCATGGCAGTTAGCCATCATAGGAGAGAATGAACATGATTTATTCAAACAAATAAGGTTAACACCTGAGACAATACCCGAGACAATTTAAAATTTTTACTACAGGAATCACAAAATGTAATATCACACAACCACATATTTACAAAGACACCACATTTAACCCACTCAAACATTTTCTTCAGATGAGCCTCTATTCTTCAAAATTGTCTGTTATGAAATACCATAAGTTGAGCCTTAAAATGTAAAATTCTCTGTTGTTATATGCAATAGTTGAGAATTCCGTAAAATGTGTAAGTGATGTTTTTTGATGGGAAAAGGCCTATACAGGATAGTTTGTATCATGTTTTGGCACAGCACAATTCTGTACATCTTGTAACATGGAGCTTATATAACTGTGCTATATATGTACATCAATTGAAGTGTATTACAGTAGAGCACCCCTTAACCGGAATTCCCTCGAACGGAACTCCCATTATCCGGAACTAATTTTCCAAAAAAATTCAAACATCGCAAAGTTGTGCCATAACTTTCCTGTGCTCGCAAGAGGTCTTTGTTGCTCACACCAGACTGTAGATGCACGTTAGCTGGTAAACAAGCTGCAGCACGATGAAGAGACAGCCGGCCCAAGTGGCACAGCTACAGCTATGCTGCATAATGACACAAGTGACAGTGACTAATGGCAATGTGCGACACATGCCATTGGTTTTCATTCAAAATTTAGTGTTCTAACGTGTTAGTGTACATGTGCTGTATTTTGGCGTGTATAGACCGCACCAGAAGTTTTTGATGAAAAATTAGGGATAATTAATATATCAAGTATAGGCGGCACTGAATTTTTGTATACCCGTAAATATTGCCGGGCCTCGTCGTGCTAGTGCGGCAACAGCAAACTAGTAAATTTGTAGTTGAATGTTATCGTTGCCGCGCTGCCTGGCCTCGGCCTGCTGAAAAGTGGCAACAGCGCAGTATTCCGCGTAAATAAAACTTTTGTATTTATGTCAAAATGCCTCAACACTGCGTTTAAATTGCGGGACATGTGCGCCGTGCATAGCCTGCCTGCTCGGCCGACTGTTGCCGAGCAGACAATGGTATGGTGCATGTGGCGTCACACA
>NQII01000129.1:273731-297936 GCA_002778355.1 Clitarchus hookeri | reverse complement strand
AGAGAGAGAGAGAGAGAGAGAGAGAGAGAGAGAGAGAGAGAGAGAGAGAGAGAGAGAGAGAGAGAGATAGACAAACAAAAAAAAGGAGGAAGGAGGGAGAAAGAAAAGAAAGGGTCCGAGCAAGCTTACTTAGTGCTGGATGGCTGTTGTTGTGGCTGAGGGATGGGGATGGTGGTGGAAAGGAAGGACGCCAAGCGAGAGGGTGAAAGAAAAAAGAGAAAAGAAGTGCGCCACCAGAATGTCGGCTAGAGGTGATATGATACAAAGCAGAACAGTCGAGGACAGGCAGGCTGTGACCCATACACGTTTAAACACACGTGATGAGCTATTCATTTCTTATTATTTTTTTGACTTCCTTAGAAACTACATTAAAACATTAAAGCGTATTGTTCGTTGACAAATTTCTGAACATGGTTTAGGGGGAAAAATTTTTTTATGACAATATCTTGTAAATAAGCCGCACCCCACTTTTTGTCATTTTTTTTGTAAAAATGTGCAGCCTATACATGCCGAAATACGGTACTTTATGAACTTGGTCTATAATATGTCAGCCCCGCTCTTGTAAATGTATGTTGTGCCGACGTGCCATGCAGTATGGGAAAGACTCAATGGAATTGACTATACTTCGGGAAGTTTTATCATATGCACGTCAACACAAACAGTAACATGATATCCAGATCTCGCTTACTCATGCAGTCACCTGCGCGAAGAGATAAGAACCCTGCTAGAAGGTTGAGAATGAAGGTCATTAACGCAGCGCCGGGAGTTTTATGACTCACATTTCATAAACAGTACGTAGCATTTTTTTTAATGGTTTTGAAACTTTAAGGATAAAACTAATAATTTACACTCATCGATTTCTTAAGTTAAAATTATGTGCCACATATACACGAGTTCAGACTATGTGCTATTTTTCACACCATCCCACCCTCATTTCTCTTAATCAGAATTTTCCCACAACCGGAATAGCCCTTCCCCCGACGATTCTGGTTGAGGGGTGCTCTACTGTACTATATAAATTAGAAGGATAAAAAGAAGAGTGATGTTCTAGTTTCATAAATAAAAGTGTCTGTATTGAATTTACCACTTTTTTTGTAAACATTTACTGAGTTGTAGGGGTGTTTGGTATTGCCCTGTGTGCATCTATGGCATACTAGGGTGCAGAACATACTTTCGCTTAGAAAATTCTGCACCACCACCACCAATAGTTTTTGCGAAGACTTCCACCCAGTGAACGATGCGACCTTGACTCCCACCACCTTTGATTAGTGTGGAGTGTGCATTACCTGGCCTCGGGAATGCCAAAGTGTTCAGAAAGTTTAACTTATAATTGAGTTATTGGCAACTGAGAGTGTGACCATGGGATCAGTACTAGACTGTGTTTACAGTACCTGACAGACATAGATTTTAGTTGAAGAGCCATGTCATTTGGGTTGAAAGAGGTGCCCATGACCTTTCAGAGAATGATGGTCAAAGTACTGGAGGGATAATTAGGGGAATTCGTAACAGCCTACCTGGACTACATCATTGTGTGGTCAGCGGACTGGGACGAACATGTCAAGCTTTTAAATCTAGTGTAGGAAAAACTAGACACACACGATCTAACCTGCACCCTGCAAAAATGTTACATTTGAATAAGCAAGCTAGAATTCCTGGGTCACATAATGAGTGAAAATGGCAATCAAACACATCCCAAGCAGCTAAGATTGTGGAGGCTGAAATACCCACGACAAACAAACAAATCAACTACTCATTGGGTTGATAAACTGGTTGAGACATTTGTATCTAATTTTGCTGTCACCTCCGGGAACAGCAAGAATTTAATAGAGTGAAGGCCACGTTCACCCAGTGCCATACCAACCAGAACCACCGATTGTTTGTACAAATGCACACGAGTAAGCTAGGCATGGGGGTAGTCTTGTACCAAGTGGATGATGATGGGGGAAAAACTGGTGATTGACTACACAGGCATGAAGATTGGGGGAGTGTAATAGCATTATCACAGTAACAAACATGAATGCCTCGCCATAGTCTGAGCACTGAAAAAATAGCAACCCGATATGGAAGGGAAACCGTTCATCTTGTGTACCGACAACAGGGCACTGTCATGGTTGCACTACGTTCAGGGGCGGAAAGGTAGGTTAATACGTTGGGCGCTGTTTCTCCAATCATTCAAGTTAACCATTGAACATGTTGCAGGGCAAGCGAACCATCTAGCAGACAAACTGTCGTGCGACCTGGACACAGAACAGGTGATTCTACATGAGAAAGAGTGGGAGAGAATGACTTCCAGGGAAGCCACCAAGGGGAACCACGTGTGAGCAGATCAGTTTTGACGAGTAGGCAGAAGAACCACCCCCAATTTCCCTAGTCAAGGTAGTGGAGTGAGGAAGGACCAGGAGACATTAATGGAAGTGGAGAGAGATAAGTAAAAGTGCAAGTGGCAAGTGATAGATGCAGTAGTGCAGAACAGAGCACCTGGGGAAAACACTCAGTGGTGGACCTGCAGCCCAAGTAGGTCTGTGACACTGTGGTGAACTTATTTCATGATTATGATCTAGCTGGACATCCTGGAACTGACCAGACATGGAGGGAAATTGAAAGACTCTACCAGCTGGAAGGAAAAAAGGACAGAATACATAAGGGAGTACACCATCTGCCAAAAGAAGAAAGTGAGGTAACAGGAAAAGGAGGAACCGCAACACCTAAAGAAACCCAATAACCCTTTTCAAGGACATAGTCACTGACATAATGGGACCTTACCCCAGAACACTCCAGGGAAAATGCTTCTTAGTTTTGGTAGCCGACTTAGGTACAAGGTGGATGGAGGCTTACAAGACCAATAATGTCCGGGACCCCACAGTGGGGGCCGTGCAGCAGCGCCAATACTTCCCTGAGTAGGGCTACCCCCAGACCAATTCGTCAGATAATGGGATACAGTTCATGCGGTCGAAGTGGACACAGCTATGCTCGTAATGAAATGTTCATCACGTAACCACCCCCACCTACTGTCCCAGGGCAAACCTGACCGAAAGATGCAACCAAGAGGTCAAGGTGCAGTTGTGGTTGTGGCTAGGGGGCAGCCACACATCATTGGATAAACAACTGCTGGACTCTCTGTTTTGTTTGCGCAACTGGACAAGCAAGGTGACAAGGCGGTCCCCCATGGAAATGGCACTGAGTCAAAATCTGAGGTTAACAAGGAGTGTGGAATGTAGGGAGAGAGATGGGTGAGAGCTAAAGGCAAGGGAGGAGAGAAGGGAAAATTAATGGTGAACAGCCAGCTAACACCAAGAGTGCTACCACAGAAGGATCACCCCCCACCAACCAACCCTTGAAGCCACTTCAAGTGTCTGTGCATCCCCTCTCAACAGCACCCCAGAACTACTGTGCAGGTTTAGGACCCTGATGGGTGGGACCCTGGTGGTAGTGTGGGTTAGCAGATCAGTGTACCTAGTGAAGAACGTGAATGGTAAAGAGAGCAAACACCACAGAGACATGTTTTGGAGGGCCACAGGAAACTAGAGATAAAGGAAACGAGAGAATGGAAGGCAGAAACAGGGCAATGACCGGGGGTGGATGGAGGGGGGAGAGAGTTCCCCCAAGGGAAGAGATGATTAGGACCATGATGAGGAACCACCTTTCAAGTGTTGCAGAGTCAACACCAATAATCAGAAGCACTGAGGGGGGAACCCGGCAAAGCATGACTTGACACCCGGGAACAGGCAACGAATCCATCATTTAAAGGATTCCCAGTGGACAAGAAGCACCCAAGGGTGTGCATGCACCTGTTCGAGGTAGCAGCACCAGGAGAGGTGGACGTTGAGGAACTCAAGGCTAACGACCCTGACGCCAATGTGCCGAGCCCAGCTCCAGTGGTAAAAAATACAGGGAGGACACTGGAAAGACCCTAGGCCACACCAGGGGACAGGGGAGTAGGGGCACGATTCCTGCCTGACAAATGCCACCTTCATAATGGTGGTTGAGGAGCTGGAGGTACCTCCACCCAGGAGACTACAGAGATGGTGCCGGCACAGTTGTGGTATGATAAGAGAGTGAACCAGCAGAGCCGCCGCCATTCACCATCCAGCCAGCAGGGCCAGCTGCAATATAAAAGAGGTACAACCTCTGCCCCAGGCAGCTACCCTCATGTGGGGGACCTGGGGATCCACAGCACCAGGTGATCAACTGGTCCAAGGTAAGCTTGCTGACTCAACATTAACACGTCTTCAACAACAGGGTTATCCAACGCCCTAGGGGAGCACGACCAGATGGCCCCTCAGAGACTCCATCAAACCGCCATGACTGTGGCCTCTTGGGGGTGGGGGGAAAGGAGCAAACGACATCATACCTACTCTTGATTTTAGCCCAGTCCTGACAATTACCCAGCAGCATACCAAGAACACCTGAAGGGTTTATAATAGTGTAGGGCAAGGGGGAGCAGTGAAGAAAAGCAGTGGCCAGTTTAAAGTGAACGGCAGAAACGTGATGTCACAGGCTGGTACCGCGGTGCCAGAGTACCATGTGATGTCTCGTACTCTTGAACCCCTCAAAATGGTGACATCACATAATCTCGGTCCCCTGGGCAAAGACAATTCAAAGTCATTTTAATGGTTGAAACTACGCTTAACACCGGGAAAGGGTTATTTTATTTTAGGATATTTTATGTAGAAGAATTAACATTTCTCAGTTTCAATTTTGTTGTTGGTTTATGTGTTTTGTGTAATGGTCAAGGGATACCTGGACAGGTTGACTTCCAGTCAACATATTGCGAGTCTGGAAGCAGCAGCGGTGAAGGATGGATGTGTGTCTTGTGGGGGCCTACATCTCAAGTTAGTGCTAACTGAGTCTTTAATTTCTGGCTGCATTTATATTATTATGGAACCTTTCTCTTGTTGCCGCCATGCATGCTTCAACCAACCACAGACTTATTTAGCTAGTTTTTTGGCCTGAGCCATGCAACCCCGGCCAGCCACATGTTAAGTATACGGTGCTGGCCGCCTCCAGTTTTAAATCCATCGGCATCGTGACCAGCATAAATCTCGTGGGACTCAAATTTTGTGTAATTCCATAGGGCACAAACCTAAACTGGCAGCAAAATTATTATTTTTAATTTTTTTCAAGTGCAATGTAATTTTATCAAATTAGTTTTGTGCTATGTACCACGTGGTGGCTATGGCCAATAAAATTAGTACCCAAGCATTGGCACATGCATTATCATTCCATAGCAATACAAATCCATTCTTTATGTGTGTGCAGTGTGACCCTAACAGCACTGCAGGTCAAGGATTGTAAGCAAATTTATATCTTCCATCACCTGTACCCACCAGCCACACTAAATAAATGTCCCATGCCACCCTGAGATCTCATGTTTAACGCACTTAAGTTGGCAGTGTCTAACTGGCACCCTAAGCATTCAAGTCATCTTTCATACATAGTGTGATGGGAACATGGTCAGATTACTCAAACCACCTCAGACAATGTCTTAATATTTGAAATAATAAAAACTGACCTGGTTTTAAGTTGGGCAATTTGCTTAGGACAATTCAGGTAAACTTTTTGTAGATTACATTCTCATAAGTGGAAAAACAAATTCACTCTGTGATCATGGTGTAATACTGCATATAGTTGCCATATCCTAAAATATTCTCTAGCAGTTGCAAATTGTTATATTTTCTAACCTAAAAAAATAGTTACACATTTCTACGAACTTCTAAGATATGTTTCATATTTTTAAGCCAAATCAAAACATTTTACTTCATCACGTGAAATATTATAAAAAAAATTATCATTCATAAGATAAAAAAAATTATTTGTGAATAATCATAGCCAATTTATTTTATTAACACTTTTGTCATCATCATCCTCACATAAACAACTGGCATTAGAAACAATTTAAATACACATACATAACATCACATAAACCATGAATTAGTAGCAGAGAGATTTGGGCGGCTCTTAACATTGAGGTCTTGAGAACCAATAAGGGTGAAACAAGGTGAGTATAAAGCAGCACCAGAATGCAAGGGCAGGGGAAACAGGAGATCCCTGAGAAAACCCCAGTGGCATCGTCGGCACGATTCCCACATGCAAAAATCTGAGAGCGACCTCGCTAAGAATCGAACCCGGTTGGCCTAGGTGGCAGGTGAGTAGTCTAACCACTACACCACCGCAGCCCCATCAGCCATGAATGTCCACAATATTTTCTTGTAAAGGTTCTGATCAGCCCAGTAACTGAAACCTATTCTTGTGTTCCAGATAACCGTTAGTTACAGGCAAATTAAATATTGGTTATTCTTAACCATATATTGAGAAACTGATAATGTCGCCAACCAAAACTTAACTTATAATTAGACCTTCATAGGAACAAAACCAAACACTGTGAAACTAAGTCTAAAATTACTAAATGTAAAAAAAAAAAAAAAAGTGAAGGAAACCTGAAGAAAGCGTGTGGATTTGGAGCGGACAAGTAATATTGTTTCTGCAAAAGTCAGGGAGTACCTTGCGTGTAAAAATATCTTATAATAAGGATTTATATTACTTTTATTTCTGTCTACCACATGAGAGTATGATAAATTTTAAGACTCATGCCGTGGTTCTTTCTTTATGTGAGAGTGTATAACTTGAGAATAACACATTAAAAAAAACTATGATTTTACGTGAGAAAAACGGCCACCACCATGTTGATATGCCTGTGTATCAGTATACATGTTTTATTTTGTTGATTACATGCAAATGCCTTAGTAGCGAGTAATGTGTGCATTTTGAATTTTCATTACATTTTGTTGTTTCAGAGGATTTTAATGTTATTGCTGTACCATCGAACGCCAGCAAGTGTTGCATAGTTACACTAAGCAAAAATACAACAAAATTTACTCCTGATAAGATACCTATGAATAGTTTAAGTGAAAAAACAATGCGTAAAACATGCCTAAACGTAGTTAAGAATTGTAAAACACTAGGCAATTTTCGACAAAAGCACATGTTTGTTCTGTGAAAATCATTTCAGCATTAAGTAAATGTGTTTTCTTACCATAATTGCACTGACATAATCCGACACACGGTAATGTAAATTTAAAAGGCAGTGCCTGCTCGGCCAACGAGAAATTGCCTTTATGTTTCATAAAAACTGTGTGATTTACACTGTATGACAAGTATGTTTTTTTTTTTGCAATTGGTTATTAAAATATGAAAATGTCCTTTGTCAAATAAAATACAAATAATGTTATCATTGAAAATTGGTTCATAATTTTGAGATTATTTGCTGCTGTTTATGCCTGCTACTTAGGCCTACATTAAAAATATTTCTTTAATAAAACTTGTGTCATGCTAATTTAATCTTAAGTGGTTTAATCTTATCCTTCGTTTTTTATGACTAATTAAAAAAAACTGGGATTCCAAAATTACATTACTAATTAATATGAGCCTGGAAATAGAATGTTCATCAAATGTGCCCACAAAAGGCTTCACGTTTTTGAGAATTGTAAGGTAAGGGTTTGTAGGAAAATATTTAAATTAAGCATAACAACATAAGTCTAAAAAAAAGTGGTTATTCGTGAGAGCAAAATTCTTGAATAAAATATTTACCCACAAGTTTAAATTCACTGCCTATTGTTGTACTAAAATAGTGTTTTGAAATGCTGACTACAATTCAAACATTGATGAAGGTGGCGACAATTGAAGCAAAATCATGAATCAGTAAATTTTGAAGAAATATATGTTTCCAAAAACAATTTCATCCCTTCTTCAAAGTTTCTCTCTAATCCATGGCAACCGGCCGAAAATACGTTTGCATGTATGCTGACATTAAGATGGCGAAACCAAAACACTACGTCACACGCATATTAGCCAATAGCAAACCGTTTTAATTGTTTACAAAGGAGTTAAAAAATTTTACATTTTGAAAGCGTGATAATTTGAAAAATAAAGTGTACATGGGAAAAATATTTTGCATGATAGTATTATATATGGTAATTATTTTAGTGGCATCAATAAAAGTGTAGTTGATTTTCCAGGAAAAATCCCTATTACAAAAATACACTTAATTACACAGCATGATGATTTACCAGAGTCCCAGAACAATAGGTAGAAGCATTTTAGGAGATAAAGCAGAGACTGTCCGTAAAAATTATCACTTTATAAATATTAACATTTTATTTATACAGCTTGAAGCAGCCAAAGTGGGTGAAGCGAGGTGAGTATAGAGCAGTGCCAGAATGCAAGGGCGGGGGAAACTGGAGATCCCCAAGAAAACCAGCCGACCAGCAGCATCGTCCAGCATGATTCCCCCATGTAAAAATCTGGGAGTGACCCTGCCAGGAATTGAACCTGGTGGGAGGAGAGTAGTCTAAACACTACACCACCATGGCCCCCATAAAGCTTATGCTTATCTAAAAAGCATAAAATATAAATGTGTAATCTTAATAATTTCTGAACCACCGATTGTGACAATACAGCTTTTGTAAATTATTTACTATTTTCTATTAATGTAAAAAATAAGAAAATTAAACAAATATACAGAAATGGCCACATTATTTATCATGTGGCTATCAGCATAGGTGACATCTATGACCACAAGCACAAAATTAGTTAAATACTTGAGAAAAGCTTTTTTAACTGAAACATTGACATCATTTTTTGATAGTTTCTTAATGTCTCAAACTTCGAGTTTTTTTCAGTACCAAGAGTGTTTTACAAAGCAATTTTTCTTAAATTAAAAAAGCAGCTCTGCTCAGCTGTTCTTTCAGGTAACAAAAATTTTTCTTAAAAAAAAACCTTCAGAAGTTATACATATACATATTTATGTATAATAAATTCAATGACTAAAAAAATTAACTTCTCACAACACACATAAGAATTTAAAACTTGAAAACAATAAGTTACTGATATAACTAAAGAGCCTGCTTTCCTTTACATGGATGCAAATAATTTTGATGAAGTTCTTAAAAGGTTACATAGTAAGTGGATCTTGATGTCTTGTTGACATAGAGATCATTAGAGATGAAACCAGAAACAAATGCAATAGTAGTGAGACAATTACAAATACACACATTCCTTACCTGGGAATTGAACCCAAAATGCCTCGTGTCATAAGTTGATGTACAACCAACTGCATTATGGAGGTAGAATTCGGAGCATCAACTTTGGTTGTAAACAGTATAAAGTTTTGGTAGCCTGGGTTTGCCAACCTTAAATATTTATATGGATATCATTTTGAAAACAAGTCTGTGTCACTTAAATAATACAAATTTACATGGCTTACAATAGCACTACTTGTGTGCAGAAATTGGTGGAAACAGGTTCCGAGATATGGTATAAAAGCTTTCTCTTCTCTTTTGGTGCTATTGTAAAAAAAAGGCCCAAAACCGGCTTCGTATAGGCATATCTGATGCTTCTAACAAATACTGTCAGCATATAAAGATTGGTTTATTTTGACAAATTAGTTTACAGATATGGCCAACTTATCAAAATAATTTATATTGCAACTATTAAAAAAAATTTTGACGCAATTAAATTATGCAACTTTCTTACTTTATTATTACTTGTGCACAAAACTTTGTGGAAATTAGCCTAATGATTCTCGAGATATGACATAAACGCAACACTTTGTCACCTGGTACTATCTCACAAGAAGGCGTTAAAAGATGATCTCTATTGTTATATTTTATGTTTATAATGGCTACTCTCAGTATATAAAGTTTAATTAAATTTTGTTAATTGTTTAATAGATGTGACAAACTTGTCTAAAATATTTACATGGCAGTAGTAGTTACAAAATGTGGGTTAAATGTCAGATTCATGACAGGGACATAGGGGACACCGAAGCTTACCAAGCAAATGGTAAACATCATATGTTTGCATTCCAATTAGATGGTGGCCATCTTAGCAGCCAGTATGAAAACCACCTGCTATCGCATTCCATTGCAACGGCGGCCATTTTGTTTCCAAAATTTTCCAAAAAATATTTTTCACAATTTTTTAAAAGTTACAAAATGTATTAAATATTTCAAATGTTGAAAACATCTATTAAATATTTCAAAAGTGAAAAATATTTTTTTTCAAATATTCTATGACGGCCATTTTGTTTTTCCTACATAGCCTCAGGCTGTGTGGTGTCCTTCAACGAATCCCTCTTACCATTAAATTGCCCGAGGCTCCGAGCTGTGTCCCTAAGACGAATCCCAGACGCCATGACATAGCCTCGGGCTACAGGATGCTGTCGTGACGTAATGGGATGATATACTTCACGCTCTTGCATTCCAAGCTGGGAGGGTTATCTCAGAGTCTTCCCAAATAGGCTTTTTGGAATCCCCCTTGCCATTAAATCGCCCGGGACTCTGAGCTGTGTCCCTAAGACGAATCCCAGACGCCATGACATAGCCTCAGGCTACCGGATGCTGCCGTGACGTAATGCATAGGCTTTTTGGACGGGTGCTGCGGTGATGCAGTGTTAAACTTCATGCTCTTGCATTTAATAGCAAGGGACGCCGTTGTGATGCAGTGGGTAGACAACATGTTAATCTTCATGCTCTTGCATTCCATAGCAAGAGGGTGCCACGGAGATGCAGTGGATAGACGAGATGTTAAACTTCATGCTCTTGCATTCAATAGCGAGGGGTACCGCGGTGACATAGCGGATAGACGACTCGCTTCCCAGCGGCCATGACATATCCCCAGGTGATGGGATGTCGCGGTGAAGTGGTGGATAGATTACTCACTTCCCGAGAGCAGCGGTGATGCAGTGGGTAGACGACATGTTAAACTTCATACTCTTGCATTCCATTGTGATGGGGTGCCGTGGTGACGTGGATGGATGACATGTTAAACTTCATGCTCTTGAATTCCATTGAGACGGGGGCCGTGGTGACGCAGTGGATAGACATAGCCTTAGACGTGTCCCTATGATGAATACCAGATGCCATGAATATCCTGGGGCTACAGGGTGCTGCTGTGATGTAGCGGATACGAAACTCACTTCTCGGGGACGCCATTACAGCACCCCAGGCTACGGGTGTTGTGGTGGCATAGCGGATATACCACTACTTGTGTGGTGCCACGGTGGCTAGACATAGCCCCAGCCCGGCGGAGAGTTTCGAAAAAAAATATATGGGGTGTGCCTGCACCGAATTCCTTGTGTCCCTGCAACAAATCCCATAGCCCCAGGCAACGCGTGATTTTGGGAAATGTTGTACAAATATTGTTTTGCTATAATGCCCCAGGCATTGGCGATGTCCTCGAGAAATTGTTTTTTCGACACTGATAGCTCCAGGCAACAAGTGATTTTCCACACAGGATGTGCGCGGCTCCGCAGAGAAATACGTTTTTACCGAGGCGACACACACTCACACACTTTAGAGCGAGTTTCGGAAATATAGATATATATATATATATATATATATATAATTTTTATTATTATTTCTAATATTTAGCTACAGCCAGACTGTGCGCGATGCTGGTGACTCGCCGAGAAATATGTTTTAAACACCATCGCCCCAGCCCGACGTGACTTTCGGAAATATTTAAAAATATGAAAAGTAGTATGATTTATATTATTAGTTTTGCAACAGCCAGGCTGTGCGCGATGTCGACTCCACGAGAAATTCGTTTTACAGACCATTACCCCAGCCAGGCGTAAGTTTCGGAAATATGTAAAATATTTAAAGTATTATTATTATATTTTTGCCAGCGAGAGAAATACGTTTTACCGCGTGGCGAGATACTCTCTCTCTCCATCACCCCAGCCCGGCGCGAGTTTCGGAAATATATATATATATATATATATATATATATATATATATATTAAAAATAGTTAAAGTAATATTCTTATTACGATGACGTTACAGCCAGGCTGTGCGCGCCGACGCCGACTCGCTGAGATATACGTTTTACACAGCATCGTCCCAGCCCGACATGAGTTTTAGAAATATTAAAAATATGTAAAGTAGTATGATTAATATTATTAGTTTTGCAACAGCCAGGATGTGCGTGATGACAACTCCTCCCGAGAAATACGTTTTACATATGCTGTGCGCTCACGACGTCAGTTAGTCAGTCATTACGCAAAAAAAAAAATCATGCACACACTTACATACACACGCACACCAGACCACGTCCATTCTCGGTCTTGCTCCCACGACGCTTAACGAGATACTAACTGATATAATACTTAGTGTAACTACTTTATACGATTTTGTAGCAGGTGACGTATCTCAGTCTCTCCCCAAATTCGATTAGCATTTAAGTCCTTCCTACTAGATGATATACATCACGTGCTTGCATTCCAAGCTGGGAGGGTTATCTCAGAGTATTCCCAAAATCAATTAACATTTAAGTCCTTTTTACTATATGATATACTTCACGCTTTTGCATGGCAAGGCAGGAGGGTTATCTCAGAGTCTTCCCAAATTAGATTATCATTTAAGTCCTTCCTATTATATGATATACACCACACGCTTGCATTTCAAGCCAGAAGAGTTATCTCAGCATCTTCCCAACATATGCGCGAGGGTTATCTCAGAGTTTTCGCAACCATACACAATGATAAAGAAGCCTAACATGTTACGCGAGGCTCTCAAAAGTGTCTGTCTCAACACTGTTATGTATGCCATTACTGTAAGAATTCTTGTTCTCAAAGCTGACATGCTCGCCGACACGTGACTGGTTGCTTACAAAACTATGAAACGTGTTATTCTATCATGTGAAAAGTGCATTTGTGAAGACGTGGTAGCTTAAAAATAGGCATATTGCAACATGTAAAGCTCTCCTTCCTTCACATGTCAATCAGTATTTGCTGAGATTAAAGCAAAACTTTTGATGGGAAGATATCTACGAAAGAAAAATTTGATCCATCAACATCATCATTAAAGGCAACGCACACTACTATGAAAACAATGGCGGGAACAGTCATTTCACTACTGTAACATATCATTTCCATATGCCTACAATGCAAAGAGACATATAAAGCATTAATGTAAGCTATCGATGTAATAAAGTGAGAACACCACCGCACATAAAGGAGCCTAACATGTTACGCAAGGCTCTCACCGGCCTATCATAAAGGACGCTGTCGCACACAACGATAAAGAAGCCTACCATGTTACGCGAGGCTCTGGCCACTAACAAAGCTGACAGCCTAACATAAAGGTCACCGCCGCACATAATGATAAAGGGGCTTTAACATGTTACGCAAGGCTCTCGAAAGTGTCTCACCACTAGCAAATCTGGTAGCCTATCATAAACCACCAGTCGTTCACTGAGGAAAGCCGAGACAAGCAATACAAATTGTCATGTGGACAGTATATATAAGCGAGTGTCACATAAAATGATCATTCCGTTGTCGAGCGCTGTGGTGGAACGCAGTCTTTTACTACAATATGGATGAAGACTCACCATTGGCAACATTGCCGCCGGCATCAACAGTAAGGTATATTGAAGAGATACTACACTAATTACGTTGTCATCGTAACTACTACAATCATGTACCCTTCTATAACATGAAGACGGAACCAATAGCTGAAGATTTACCAACTACAACATGGTCAACAGCAAGGGATCCTGAAGAGTCGATGCAAGCAGTACGACATCAATGTAACTACTGTGGAAATACTTTTAACACAAGTTATAATTCACGCCGGCATGAAAGTTGCCATTGCATGTTCAGCCCAGCATACAAAACATTCCACTGTGATACCTGTGATGCCATGTTTACCCGAAGTGATAGTGTGTATAGACATAACAGTACATGCAAAGGCCATGTTAGTCATTAATCGGGAAGCGAGTGCAAGTATTGCAGCAAGACATTCAGGAAGCACAGCTGGACCAAACGACATGAAGATAGCAACTGCTAATTTGCTACAGTCTACAAGACCAACTCATGTGATAACTGCTGTGCAGTATATTCGAATAATAACAGTTTGAATGCTCACAGCAGAAATTGTTCTTCTTCCAAAACAGTCAGCATAAAGGTTTTGCTCGAATGAACACTATTTCGAGCATGTATCAAATATGATTATGTATATGTATTATGTCAAGTTTGTAAGTAAAGGTAAAAGTATGTAAATGATTTTGGTGTTATTCATTTATCTGAACCCTTGTCAATATTACACTCACCTCCCCCACTGAGAAAAAAACCAGATTTTGTCAAAGTCAGAAATAGAATTAATAGTTTATTTGTATAGTATGATATCTCGAACTCTGTTCCATATTGATGGGTTGCTTGAACAATACATACAGAAGCTCTCACCATCAACAACGAAAATGGATACATGCGCATATATATATTTCCTAAGCATGCTTATAAGCATAGTTAAATATAATTTCCGAACCAAGTAAATATGAAACATATATGTAAATAAAATTCAGGAAGGTTAACTTACAACAAACTGAGATATGCAAAAAGCAAGATATATACAAATGTAATACATACATGTAGCATATAGTCATGGTAACTGTAAAAAATATTTATATATTAATAAATATGATCACCATCAGTCGTACACAAGGATGAAAGCTCGAGTCATCGCTAACATGGCTAGTTCTTAACAACCAGACATAGAATGAAAAAAATGAATGATGCTATACAATACCAGACAGTTCTGGGCAGTACAACAGACTAGCAAATAACTTCCTTACAAACCAACTGCAATGGTCCAATACATTTAGTGTACAACACTAGCAGCAGAACGCGACTGTTGTCATATGCTAGGGAATATGTGAGACAGCTCAGATGGTCGGGTGACGACGCAAGCACTGTGCAGGTCTTGTAAAGTTTAACGAATAACACAGAACACTAGCCAAGTGAGTGTTATGTAAGGCTCCAAGGTCACACAGTACCTGCTACGGCCACGATTACCTTGAGACCATATGACTGAATTCCTACATGCAGAACACACACCTATTAGTATAGTATATTCATACAGATATTAAAAAAAAATTTAAGTAACAAGTTATAAACACTCACCAACCAGCACATTTTACATTGTGTCGGGTGTTCTAGGATGCTTTATATGATAATGCTAGACAAGGCCAGACTGCCCTGATTAGTACAACATGCATTCCACACCCAGTTTTCTCATGTACGACTGACTACCTGCAAAACATTCACCAAGTGTGAAGAAGGAATTACGAGTGTTGCAGACATTTACTATGAAGAGTGCGAACTAAACAGATTGTCAGGAGATGTGAACAACAAACATGCATTGCTAGCATGTAAGGTGAAAAAACGAAATTGCTACAACTGTCCAGGACATCAAGAACGCAAGTGTGACCTACAAGTCTGCTGATGACGACAATGTGAAATATGTACCGGTTGAGAATTATATATAAAATTTATCAGCTGTAGTTGAGAACGAATTTACTTCAGCCACTTGACTAATAGACATATGCCTATTTCCCTGTACTCTACTACAGAGAAAATTACAACCTAACTTCGTATTCGACCTACAGAATGAGGGTATACATTAGCGTAACTGCAGAAATTCACGTAGTTGCTAAGCTATCGTGTACAGCAACACTAGTGTGTGAAGGTAGTATTGTGGAGGAGTCTGCATCGTGGAGGAGTCTATATTGTAGTAGAGTATGCAGAAGGGAGGTCCGCATAAGAGAGGCGTCCGCAGATGAGAGGAGTCTGCAGAAGAGAGGAGTTCGCAGAGGGGAGGAGTCTGCACTGCATAGTAGTACATGTGTTTAAGTTTGCATATACTTGAAGATGATGAAAAGTGTGGAGAACATGCAATTGAAAATGACCTGTATACCTACATGCATCACTTCACCAAGTGTTCAACCATTACATGGAAAACAATGCAGTCACTGCGGCAAGACCTTCAGTAAAAGTTACAATGCACGGCGACATGAACAGAGTGAGTGTGAAAAGAAACCGGCCACCAGAATACTATCATGTGATGTGTGTGGTGCGACATTTGGTAGAAGTGACAATCTAATAAGACATACTGCTATATGTAAAGGTAACGCACCTTTACTTGGCACAAGACAGCAAGCATTGAACTAATTGACGCAAGACAATACAATGGCTAGACATCATACTGATCGTCGTGTAAACTACCGATTGTTCCATCGCCCATAACATTATCCGGGAATGCAGCAAGTTCCTAAACAATCTGTGAAGAAGGAAATACGACTGTCGCAGACATTTACTACGAAGAGTGCAAACCATACAGATCGTCCAACGATGTGAACAACAAACATGTATTGCTAAGAGAAAAATGAGGATGTTACATTTATCCAGCACGAAGGTGTGGCCGCCAAGTCTGCTGGTGATGATGTGAAATATACATATTCTACTGATGATGATGAAGTAACTGCATCTGCAAAGCAAAAGCGTAAACACGATGCTAAAGAAGACGGTTACATGAAGTTGAGACAGAATAAATGAAGATTCAAACCAAGTACTTTGACTCAGAGGTATCTCACAAACTACTCATCACAGAACATAGATGATGACGTGTATTGTGAACCATCTGCAAAGAAAGAACTTACAACTAAAGAATATGTATCCTCCAAGTCTACACCATATTCTACTGATGAAGTGCTGACATCTGCAATGCAAAAGCATAAACATGTTGCTGAAGATAAGAGATACTTGAAGTTGGGACAGAAGAAACCAAGATTCGAACCGAGTACTCTGGCCCAGAGGTACCTCACAAACTACTCAACACGGAAGAACATAGATGCAGACATGTATTGTGAACCTTCTGCGAAGAGTGTTGTGAAGTCTAGCTACTTATTTTATGAAGACCCCAATGACCTGGTTGATAGACTACGTGTGCTGGTTGCATTACAGAGAAGTAGATATCTTTCTGTCAGCGAAGAGTTAAATATGATTATTGATGAACTCAGAACTAATGACTATTTAAAAAATATATATTTATATATATGTTCACCGCGCTTCTCGCCTCCATCTAGAAAAAAAATTATATATTTTTTAAATTGAAAAAGTTATATATTTTTGTGACAATATATATGTAAATATATTACTTTGTTTTTTTGTTTCATTGAAAAAAAAATTGTATATATATTTGTGTGTATATATATATATATATATAAAAATATATAACTTCTGACTCTGTGTGTATTCTTTATCTGTTGGTGGAGACGAGATGTCAAACACACACATACCAAAACTAACGTACCAGTATAGTAAAGGTACTTTAATAATAATACTTATAATAATCAAATCATTACACACAATCCTTTTGGATTCGACGTTACTTGTATATATTAAAGGGAAAACATTTAAAATGGTTACCAGTAAGGGGCCCTGAAGAGTTGATACAATCATTACGATATCGATGTGACTATTGCGAAAATACTTTTAGTAAAAAGTTGTAATGCACACCGACATGAAAGTACACATTACATGTTCAGCCCAGCATACAAAGGGTTCCACTGTGATAACTGTGATCATGTGTTTACCCGAAGTGATAATCTTTATAGACATAACAAGAAGTGCAAAGGATATGTCACACTGACTGAGTCATATCTCACTAACCTACCTACCAGTTATGTTTTTAATACTGAATAATACAGTCTCCACTGAACGTATCAGTTGACTCCGACCGTGTGCATGGCTGTTACTTCCAACTTAAATGAGATACATTTAATACTCTCTATTAAAGCGTTGTGTTTCGGAAAGGTACAGTCTATCCCTCTTGTCGGTAATATAATAATACGTTTGTTTTTTATATCTACTCACCACCACGATGCAGACGAAACACTTACCCCAAAATTTATATGAGAGTAGAAGTAGCAGGTGCCAGCAAGATGTCGTGTAGACCCTGGGCTCACACGCAGAGCACAGTGGACGGTCGGTGCACGAGTGATTGTTTAGAAAGCTGCGGGGGCTATACATACCCCTTCCCAAGACGCATCATATGGAGAGAAAGTTTTTAGGCGACAACAACATGTTACGTGACTGCTTCTTAACTTATTTCCGCAAAGCTGTAATGACCGTCGTTGAGCATGGGACATATCATCACTAGGATGCTGGAAGGAATATGAGAAAACTGAAGTGGAATGGCAGAGCATGAGACATGTCTCCACCAGGGTGCCAGGTACAAGGTTGTTAGAAGGAATATGAGAAAACCAATGTGGAATGACTGTTGTACTGAGCAGGATGGTCTTGTCTAGCACTGTTTAATGTCTCGTAGAGTATCTGTCACTAGTGCAATATACACTGGTAAGTACTTATAACTTTTTTTTTACTTTACATTTGTTTATATCTGTTTGTGTTGGTATGTGGCAGTGTTGACCTTGTTGCTCTCCATACTTCACAACTCTGTCATAGTATTTTACGTAAGTCTAATGTTACATATGTTGTTAGTTGCTTGGTTGAATTTGTGTGTCTCTGTAGCTCGGATATGTGAGAACGATCGTTTACTATTTTTGCTGTACTAACCAAGGCTACCACGATAGTATTTTTTCAGACGCACAGTGTTGCCTAGTATTGTGTTTTGTACGGTGCTCATCACTTGTGCAATACACGTTGGTAGGTGATAATAACAACTTTCCTTTTATTTTTATACGAGCTAGTATCAGCGTTTTGAGAGTGTATTTTTTATGGTCAAAAGTAATGTATAGTGTTCATAGCGTGTGCAATATGCAGCGGTCGGTAGGAGTTTATAACTATTTACCTCTAAATTTTTTTTTAAATATCTTATGTACGAAAGAGAATTAATAGCTTGTATAGTTCCAAGGCTCGAACTCAGTTCTCTATTGAAGGATTCTTGAGACAATGGCCATTTTGGATGGCATCATATTATTATTTTTAACGTTATTCATTTATCATATCCATGCTAATATTAGGTTCACGTCCATCACTAGGAAAAGCAAATTATCAGATTTTGTCAAAGTCCGAAAGAGAATTAATATTTTGTATAGTTCCAAGGCACAAACTCAGTCCTCTATCGAAGGATTCTTGGATGACGTCTTATGATTATTTTAACGTTATTCATTTATCGTATCCAT
Source organism: Clitarchus hookeri (assembly GCA_002778355.1). Classification (NCBI taxonomy): domain Eukaryota; kingdom Metazoa; phylum Arthropoda; class Insecta; order Phasmatodea; family Phasmatidae; genus Clitarchus; species Clitarchus hookeri. Next base: position 278,955 of record NQII01000129.1, on the reverse strand, counting down.
GCTTATCGAAGGATTCCTGAGACAATGGCCATCTTGGATTTTGTCATAGTATTATCATTTTAGCATTAGTCATAACCATGTTAATGCTGACTCCTCCCTGCTGCTGACCTTGATCTTGACCTGCAATCAATTTTTTTAAATTTGACCTTGACCTTTGATAACTGACATTGTATGCACAAGGAAAATCTGAATTTGGCCTTGACCTTTGATCGTTCCCATGATATGCACCAGGAAAATCTGAATTTGACCTTGACCTTCAAAAAAGTCACAGAAAAATCGTAAGAACTTCGCGGCTTCGACGATGGCACAGCCGTCGTCAAAGCTTCTGAAGACGGGAGCCTGCTCCCGTCTCCAGCCGCAAAGTTCTATTTTAAATATATATATTTCCGAAATTCGCACCGGGCTGGGGTGATGGAGAGAGTGTATCTCGCCGCGCGGTAAAACGTATTTCTCTCGCTGGCAAAAATATAATAATAATACTTTAAATATTTTACATATTACCGAAACTCACGCCTGGCTGGGGCAATGGTGTGTAAAACATATTTCTCGGTGAGTCGCCGGCATTGTGCACAGCGTGGCTGTAACGAAATATTAATAATAGTAATAATAATAATTTATATATATATCTACATTTCTGAAACTCGTGCTAAAGTGTGTGTGTGTCGCCTCGGTAAAAACGTATTTCTCAGCGGAGCCGCGCACATCCTGTGTGGAAAATCACTTGTAGCCTGGCGCTATCTGTGTCAGAAAAACAATTTCTCGAGGACATTGCCAATGCCTGGGGCGTTTCAGCAAAACAATATTTCCCAAAATCACGCGATGCCTGGGGCTATGGGATTAGTTGCAGGGACACTCCATATTTTTTTCTCGAAACTCATGCCGGACCGGGGCTTTGGGGGGGTATATATGTATATTTCCCAAAAATCACGCGTCGGCTGGGGGTATGTCTAGTCACTGTGCCACCACGCGAGTAGTGGTCTATCCGCTATGTCACCGCAACACCCTGTAGCCTGGGGCTCTGTAATGGCGTCCCCGAGAAGTGAGTTTTCTATCCGCTACATCACAGCGGCACCCTGTAGCCCCAGGATATTCATGGCGTCTGGGATTCATCGTAGGGACACGTCTAAGGCTATGTCTATCTACTGCATCACCGCGGCCCCCCATTACAATGGAATGCAAGAGCATGAATTTCAACATGTCATCTATCCACTGCATCACCCCCTTGCTTTGGAATGAAAGAACATGAAGTTTAATATGTCTACCCACTGCATCACCATGGCGCCTCTTGCTATTGAATGCAAGAACATGAAGTTTAACACATTGTCTATCCACTGCATCACCGCGGCACCAATCCAAAGAGCCTATGCATTACATCACGGCAGCATCCTGTAGCCCGAGGCTATGTCATGGCATCTGGGATTCGTCTTAGGGACACAGCTCGGAGCCACGGGCGATTCAATGGTAAGGGGGATTCGTCGAAGGGACAACGCCTGAGGCTATGTACGAAAAACAAAATGGCCATAATGGAATATTCGAGAAATTTTTTTTAACTTTTGAAATATAAAAGAAAAATTGAATTTTTGAAATATTTAATAAACTTTTTTAACTTTTGAAATATTTGCAACTTTCAAAAAAATTGAATTTTTTTGGGAAATTTTGGAAACAAAATGGCAGCCATCGAAATGGAATGCAAGAGCGGGTGGTTTTCGTACTGGCTGCCAAGATGGCCACAATAGAAGTGGAATGCAAACACATGATGTTTACCATTTGCTTGGTAAGCTTCAGTGTCCCCTGTGTCCCTGTCATGAATCTGGCATTTAACCCCCATTTTATAGCTACTGGCAGCCATATTGTAAGTATCACCAGATACACTTAAAACATGTAATTTAAGCTGGCCTACTATAGCACTACGGCACTAGTGAGCAAAACTCGGTGGTAATTGGTTGACTGGTCTCTGACATATGGTACAAAGCTCCATTTTCTCATTTGGTGCTATCTTCATTAATAGAGAACAAAATGGATATGTATTGGCACATTCTATGTTTGTCATAGATACATATTAAGTTTGGTTGAAATTTTTCGGGACATATGGCATACTAAATGAAAATATTTACATGGCTGTTATTTAATTCATGTGTGCCTACCTCTTTAAGTCATTCAACTTTAGATGGACTACAAAAGTACAACTTGTTGCATGAATTTGGTGGGCATAAGGTAATTTTTTTCCTGAAATATGACACACCAGCTTAATTTTTCATGAGGTGCTATCATCCAAAATGACAGACAAATTAGTTTATATATATGGCCTAGCTCATTTGAAGATTGCATAGATACTGCCAGCAATCAAAGTTAAGCTGAAATTTGTTAAACTATTTTGTAGATAAAGCATACTATGCTGAAATGTTTTTCTGGCCGATGTTTTTAAAATCAGTATCTGGCCATCTTAAAACAAAGTCAATTAACTTACATGACCTACCACAATACTACGTGTTTGCCAACTTAGGTAGGAATTGGTTGATTGTTTCCCTGAGATATAGCCTAACAAAACTTTTTTATTCATGTGGCACTATCTTACAAAATGTCGGACAAAAGAGGCCCTGAGCAGACTCATTTTATTGTTGTAATGGATACTGCCACCGCACAAAATTAAGTAGAAATTGGTTTCATTATTCATAGATATAGCATACTAAAATAAAATATTTATATTGTCACTATTTTGAAAATATGTGTCAGACCCACTTGAAACATGTCCTTTGAAGGGCCCATGTACTACCTGTTTGCCAAATTTGATAAGAATCGGTTGATTTTTTCCTGAGATGTGACAAAACATTTATTATTCATATGGCATTATCTTACAAAATGGGGGACAAAAGAGGCACTGGGTAGATGCATTTGATAGTTATAGTAAATACTGCCAACATACAATGTCAATTGGCTCTCAAGACCTCACTGTTAAGAGCCACCCTAATCTCTCCACTCCATACAAAGTTACTTTTAAATTTGTTACGTGGATACAGATACAGCATTAGTAATGTAACATTTTTATATTGCTGCTATTTTAAAAATATGTGTCTAGCCCACTAAAACATGTCAGTTTACATGACCTAGCATAATATTACTTGAGTGCCAAATTTGGTAGCAATCCGTTGATTGATTCATAAGATATAACACAACATCTTTATTTTTCATGTGGTGCTAGCTTACAAAATGGCAGACAAACGTGGCTCTGTGTTGACACATTTGATGATTGTAATAAATACTTTCAGCATAAAAAGTATGGTCAAAATATGTCAAGACAGTGTGGTAGATATACTGATTGAACCTAAAATTATTTATATGGCCGCCATGTTGAAAATAAGCGCCTGACCTATTAAAATTGCATAGAGTAACATGGCCTACATTATTACTACTTATATGCTTTGATAGAAATTGGTTCTGTAGTTCCTGAGATATAACGTAAAAAAAAAGCTTTATTTTTCATGTTGCGCTATCTTACAAAATTGCCGACCAATTAACATAACTGCCTTCTTAATTCAATGCTTACATCATGCATTTTTCAACCTACCAAATATACCAAATTTGGTTGAAATTGATTAAAAGGTTACAAGATATAACATAGTAGCATACATTTTAAAAATGTCGCCTATTTAAAATAAGTAGCAGACTTCATCAAAAAACTATAAAAGTCGGATGTACTTACTAAATACATGTGGTCCGAGTTTGTTGAAATTTGGTTGGCTGGCTTAAAAGTTATTATGGGGGGACATACATTCCAGACAGACAATCAGGTGATTACATAAGCCTGTCTTTACTTCGGGAAGTAGGTTACAAAGCAACATGTATGTGTGTTTTCATCACAGCATAAAGAATTTATTTCACAAAGAATTTTGGACTTACACTTTATTACTGATACCACCCCACTCAAAACTAAAACTAAATTGATGCAAGAAGCATTGTTGTTTAAGTACAAAAATATTCAAGTAAGTTTATTAAATTTGCTGCTACATACCTGCATAACCAATGCTGCATTCACAAACAACATCCTGTGTGCGTGCATCCAGATTACAGCGTGTAGCATAAGAATGACCTGACTCGATTGTTCCAGGACATGGGCATGGTCTACATGGAATATCCCCATCAATGGTAGGGTCTCCATAATGGCCTTTGATACACCTATGCACAGAGAAAATATATTTAAACATTGTGAATCTGAGTCACTCTGCTACTTCTAACAAATCATCAACCCAAGCAGAACAAAAATGGCTCAATGCATTTACATGCATATATATATTTTTTGTCATAAACAGAGATGGGTGAAATTACTTTTGAATAGTACATAGGACTGTAATAAATTTGCTAGGGTAGCAATTTAAGTGGACAGTAATTTTAATTAAGTTTAGCAGAGTTAAAATAGCACAAAACAAACAAAGTAATGTCTAACGCAAAGTTAACTGCCAAATGTATAACAAGAATTTCTAGTAAAGTAATTCCTCAATTAACGGACATGTTCATTTGTTTCCATTGTCTTGTACAATGGATGTAAAACTTGCTTTAACAGACGTTTTCAAGCTTCTATTTCTAGCAGGCCGGGAATCACATTCCTGGGCACTCTGTACCATGCGCTGCATTGTGTAACACAGGTGATGTGCTGTATTATTCCGTACATCTGGCAACACTTTTGCCACCCCCCCCCCTCTTCCTAGTTTCCTACCTTTATGCATAGGCACAAAAGGGTTGGAGAAAGGGGGTGCAGCTTATCGCCTGTTAAACTGTCACAGCACATGCGCAGCCACTGAAAATATACAACCACTTTTCTGTTTTGTTTTCTGGAAGGAACAGGAAAACATGCCATGTAAATTCCTAGCAGTTTTGTGACTGGCCACTGTCCTTTTATTGTAGCACGTGCTCAGAGTTACTCTATCAGGAATTAGTTATGGTTATTACAGTTTGCGTTGAAGTTCGTTTTGGTATGTCAAAGTTATTTTCGTTACACTTTTCATACATTATTGTTTGTTACATCCTATAATCGTTATTTATGCTGTGCAATAGAATGACTACGCAATAGGCTGGACCTGTTGCAAAGAAAAGCTGGCGATCAGTTATAGTGGCAGCTGGCAGTCGAAACAGGCCCCATGCTATTGATGTAGACAGCTTCAACCCCTTCCCCCAACCATATTTTTTTTCCAGGGTGTGGTTAAGTAGAGATCACACTCCCCCCCCCCCC
>NQII01000129.1:241722-273725 GCA_002778355.1 Clitarchus hookeri | reverse complement strand
TTTCCCAATCCTCAAAATATGAGTGTTAGTGGGCTACAATGTAGTCATCAACTTATATTTTGTGAAACACTTTTGCATATCCAGCTGTCTTAGTAAAATTACACTTATCAACCCCAAATTAATCTCATAAACTTTACGATACGTCCAATAGTTTAACCTTTACAAAAAAAATATTTTTAAATAGAATGTCTGAACATATAAATGGTATAATTTTGCAAATTTACTACTATCCTAAACTGGAAAACATATTTGGAGCTATATATATAAATATAAATAAATAAATAAATAAATAAATAAATATATATATATACACAGCACTGATAGGAAAAATTATAATACTCTGCCACCAAATTCAATACTCGTTTACACATTGAAGATATAGTAGAACTGAAAATTATCAGAACTCATGCCACACTGTTTTTATTCCAAAGATTTAAGAGTATGCAGGAAAATAGACGTTCATTAATTGATATGCAATGAAAATATGTGAATTTTAAATGTAAACCAGAATTTGAGCATTATTTTTAATTAACATTACCAAGAGCTATAGAAAAATGTTTTTTTTGTAACCTTAGCAATACTCTTTGGCCTTTTCTCAAGACACGTAGTAGCATTAATATATATGAATAATTAATTTGCAGGTAGTTATATAATTCTAAGGATTTGTTAATTGTAATCTGTATCTTTTAGTGTTATTAACTCTATACTACTATTATTTGTGATGGATTGTCACATTTCCCCCAAGTTTCAACCGTCAAGAATGATCGTCGAAAATTACCATACCTGGTGATGAAATGGGGCCCTCATCGGAGCTAAAAGGGTCGTGTGTAGCTGCAGCGCGGGTTGGACAAGAACTGATATGAGGGGACGGCATGGGGCACGGCGATCGCCCCTCTCAAACCCATCCTACACCCGCTCCGGCAGACGACTTTCGGCCACCAGGGCATGGCGGCAATTTGAACTGACCAATAAGAAGATATGGAAGGAACAAGTGTTTCTAGAATCCAGGAATTTAGTTTAAAAGACATTTTCAGGGCTTATGGAAAACAGAGAGAACCTGGCTTTGGGGAGAGACATTTAGGGGGATTTTTCCTTCATTTGAAATAGATATGGGGAGGGGTGATGTAAGAAGGGAGAAAGATATGTATATTTATATTTGTATTTTTTAACTGTACTTTAAAGAGGTTTTGAGATAATAGTTAAAACAAATGTAAAGATTTTATAACAATTTAAAATTGTGTGTGATAACCTTGTTGTTTAAAGATAACAGTTTTTGTAGCATCACTGAATTATATAAAATTTTGAAAACAAATTTTCTTGGGTTTCTCCTTCATACACCACATTTACTTAGGGTTTGTTCACCACCTCCTGACAGTTGTTTTTCTCTGCTTGAAGTAAGAATTATAAAGGTTAAGTTTTTTTAAAGAAAAAAACCAAGATCTGAAGGGAAGGAAGGACGGACATATGTTGCCTGTCTCATGCTTCTGAGACTATCCGTTGCATATTCTACGAGTAAATCTAGTGGTTTCACATTTTATAAAAGCTGCTTTACATTGAATGTTTTTTACAAAGTATAGTAAACATGTAACTTAAACGTAAATACTAAAAAAAAACTACAAGCACTGTACCAATAAATACTGAACAAGAGCTCCACTGACTATAGACATTCATTTCATTCCAGGACATAAGCTACAGTTTGGGTTTGATATTTCTGATCCTAAGTTTGGTAGCAATGTCAATACATGCTGGATTTGTTGGGGTTGTACAAGAAGATTGAGATGAGTTTTTCAGTTGATGTAACAGAAATTGAAATTTTTAAGACCCTCAGGTGTTACAAACAAAATGTATCTAATGAATACTGTAGTCTACAAGGCAATTGTTTAGTTATCATAACCAGTGAACTGTAGGCTTCCTGTTTGGCTATAGCAATATGAAACATTACAACCTAGAGTAGTAGAACGCTGTACGGTTTACGAATCATTTATGCACACAGACGATCCTTGGGTACTGGGCCTCATCAGTGTACAGCGCCGGCCAAATAACTTTCCTGTTCTTTATATAAACAATTGTGGACGCTGGATCTGAATGGACCAAAGTTATGGACAGATGGAAAAACATACTAGATGTATTTATTTCATCACTCATCAAATGAAAACGGATAACATTGTTGTTATAATCAGTAATGGATTAAAATATTTAAAATCTAGAAAACATCTCTGTTAGGTATATTTTATGTGCAAGAATTAATGAGGAATAAGTGCATGCATAGTATGACTGACTCTATAATGACAACATTTATCGCAAACTATGACATACCTAAACTTTGTAAACTGTGAATTGTGAATATGATTGGGTGAGGCAAGTGTAATTTGTGTATTGCTGTAACAAAATATACTTCGGTACTCTGTCTCCTTTGCGATTCTCTTTTTTAATAATAATATTTGCTATAGAGTAAATATCAGTTAACTAATAATTAGCAATGTTATTTTAACTCTATGCAGATACAGTATTAGTAAAGTGTAATGACGATAAGAGAAAGCAGAAAGTTTGTAGCTGCCACTCTCGTATACAGTTGAAATATTTTTGAAGTTCTACACACAGTAACAAGGAAATCATGAGAGGTAATGGTTTAAGAGGGACATATAAATAAACTTTGGTGTTTATTTTTCATTTTATACGCATATCACCCCATCTTTTTCTTTAAACAAAAAAAAGTCTCTTGCTTGCTACTTTATTTCCTGTGCACGTTCAGAAAAATAATCAAAACAGACCACTGTTTTACCATTTTTTTATTTAGAAAATAAATTCAATAAAGAAAAGATTATGATTGCATCATGGTTAGAAAATATCAGTGATTTGCTAGTAGAATTTTGAGATTATTTGAGTGTATAGTTTTTGAGTGAAGAGTTTAATTTTAACGTTTTCCAGCCGCACAAAGCAAGCACGCAGCACTGTTGAGTTTCCTGCCCCCGAGCAGAAGCTTTGGTAGCACAGAGGAGGTGCAGATAAGGACGATATTCCTGTGTTTCTTTGCGGCTCCGGCCAGCGTGAGGGACTGACTAGAGGAGCGGCAACCGTGCTCAGCCGCAGTAGAGCACTGAGGCGGTGCATGTGAGGCTAAAAACCTGCAGATAATTATCTCTGGCAACAAAATTGAGCTCTAACCAAGTAATATCGTATTGTTAAAGGAAAATAGCATTATTTTTGAGTCAACAATACTTCATATTAGAAAATATGATTAAATATTATATTCAGCAAAATGTATGAAAACTTGATTTGTGCTAGAGCCAGAGAGCATGGTCTCACGCACCGCCACTGATCAGTTACACTTTCCGTAAAAATTTATGTGGTACGATGCTATAAGTCAGGTCAGCGATGTTCAGACATTGCACAAACACTTGATTTGCCGAAAACTACCATTGACACAATCTGAAAAAAGGTTACAAAATCAAACCAAGATTGAAAATGTGATGCCATTGTGTGCTGCTAAAGTTACTTGCACTCATAACTCTGTAGTGGAGGCAATGGACAAAATACTATCATTGTGGATTGTCGACCAGATACAGTGAAATGTTCCAATCAGCTTGGCAGCTATACAAAGTAAAGTTTTGTCTCTCTGTGAGCTGCTCGTGGATAAAGGAGAAGGTTCACAGGGTGAAACTTTCACTGCCAGCCACGGGTGTGGTGATTTGATAACTTAAAAATATGCAACAACTACAACAACATAAAAGTGACAGGCGAGTCTGTAAGTTCAGACAGTGTTGTGGCTAAAGTCTTTATCCCGGAACTGCATAATATTATTTAAGGAGAGTACACAGCTAAGCAAATTTTCAACATCGATGAAATCGGGTTTTTCTGGAAATGCATGCCAGCCAGAACCTATATTTCGCAGGAGGAGAAGACTCTGCTTGGCTTTAAAGCAGCTAAATATTGTGTAACTGTGTTGGTCGGGAGAAATGCATAGGGTGATTATAAAATGAAGTTACTTTTAACTACCCACTCTGCCAACTCACGAGCCTTGAAAGGATTTACTAAGGACCATCTGCCTGTTATCTACAAGATGAACAAAAAGGCATGGGTAACTGGTGCCTTGTTCCGTGAATGGTTGAACTGCATGCGATACCAGAACAGAACACTTACTGAGCACAGGAAAACCTTTCATTCAAGAACTACTTCTTGTCAACAATGTTCCATCACATCCTGTCACCATCGACAATGTGCACGAAAATGTCAAAAGTCGTCTTCATGCCCAAGAACTCCACAGCCCTGATACCACCAATGGATCAGGGTGTCATTGCAGCCTTCAAGGTGTATTATTTATGTCTCACATTTCGCCAACTCTTAGATGCCACAGATGGCGAAGGAAAATTTGGTATCAAGCACTTTTGACGCTCCTTCAACATCCTGGATGCAATCCGAAACACTGCCAAGGTCTGGCAAGAAGTGTCTCCGGAGTGTATGTGTGGAAAGTAGCAAAAAATATTGCCCAAATTCGTAGCAGATTTCAAAAGGGCTTGAAGATGTGGCACAGAGTGTCAACCAGGACATTGTCAGCATTGCCATGCAAGCAGGCTTCACTGACATCCAGGCAGACGACATCAATGAAGATCTCACAGCAGCCCCTGTCGAGGAGCTCACCAATGAGGAGCTACAAGAACTTGTTGATAATCCAGATGCTGACAACAATGATGATGAAGTGCCTCAGCCTGAATGGCAGTTGACGACAAAAGTGATAGCAGGGGCATTTAAGCACACTGATAGGACTTTTTCAGGATAAAGATCCTGACAGCTTGTAGCTCAAAAGTGAAGAGGGATATCATGGAAACTCTCGCTGCCTACCAGGAAATTTATCGTGAGAAAAAAATGGAGAGCACGAAGCAGGAAACATTACACATGTTTGTTCAACCCATGGAAATGGCAACCACTTCAGCTGGCAAGAAACATATGTTTGGCAGTGAAGAAGGAATGAGTGGCTTTCATTAATTTTCTTAAGTTCCATATTATGTTTGTACAGTTTTGTTTTCTTTGTAAATTTTATCTAGTGAAAGTATTTTGATTTTTCCTCACCAAACATAATTCCCAAATGTTGAAACCGTATACATGGTTTCAATGAGTCTGTTAATTTATGGTCGTGCGGTATTGTGCGGAACACATGGGATAATAGCGATATTAATCATTGGCAAAAATAATCCCCAGAGAAATCACTTGGGATTGAACTAGCGACCTCTCAAATATGACATGATGACACACATGGTCAGAGCAAAAACAGACAATGTTGAGATTATTTTGTACTTAATGCATGTTATATTGTTCGTAGGTTTTAAAAATTTAATGTGTTTCAAATTTTGATTGCGCAATGTGATATTTGCTGAGCACAGCTGTAGCACTTTTACATGCATGACATTGCTGCCCATGTGACTTGGGTGATTAGGGGAAGTGGGTGGGGAGTAGGAGGGCATGAAAATTGCTGTACTGTAAAATATTGTTAAAAATTGAGATAAAAATTTTTTTATGTCAATTGTTTCTAAATGCAATGAATTGCTAAACTAAACATGAGCTGTAGTCTACAAAATTTTTATAGTTTAAGACAACTGTACTTAGAAAAATTTGGTGCGAAACAGTTTTTTCAGGATATATTTTAAACCATCTGAAACACAGTAAATTTTGTAGAAATCTTTATTATTATAATTTTGTTGCTGAAAATTTTTTTCCGGTGTATTTTTTTAATTTTTTTTTTAGGACGTGCCATTTTTGAGATATGGTGCAAAATGTAGATTTTTCTGCAAAGAGTGAAGAACATGACTTTGGCTGCTAACATTGTTCTATATGGAAGAATGTAATTTAATTAACGGACACTTCCTGGGAAAGTAACATGTCCGTTAATCAAGGACTTAGTGTATAATTTTAACCTGACAATAAAACCATATTTTTAAACAGAAATTCAAAATATTTAGAACAGAAATTGAAAGTAAAAAACATTAAATGCACACTGCAGAAAAATTTGACATAAAGCACGGAACTGTACTAGATAACATACAAGTTGAACAGTATTTATGCCAAATCTGCTACAACTTAAAAAAGCAATTGATGTGGACTGGAGTATGTAAGGACTCCCAATAAAACATGTGACAAGCAGCTAGGTGTAGCAGGAAAGCACTGTCTACAGGAAGAGGGTTTATGACATGACAATTTCGAGTACAATGGATGAGAAGACTTGGTGAAAACTGTAGTTTTGGGTCCTGTCCAGTATGCACACTTAGCAGCTAGACACGGAACAGTTACGTACGAGGACAAGCATCCTCCTGGAGGGGGCCTACTCTCAAGGATCACCGTTATATTTATTAAAATTACACAAGCTACAATAATGCTGTCTACATTAAGCAGATTGACACAAAGGCCTACTGTAGGCTGACATATGGACTCTCATGAAAATTAATCAGTGTAATAAATTTCCACAGCTGGCAAGTTGCCTGAAAGGGATGTGAGTAACTTGACACACTACGTCATAAATAAACTTTTTTTTAAAAAGATTTAGTAAGTGTGCATTAAGTTGTTAAGAGAACAAAGCATGCAAGTGTCGAGGGGCAGCAGTCCACCCACTACAAAGTCCAGTACTTACACTGCTGACTCAACAGTGAGAGTTGATTACTGAACTGGTGGCTATCTTGCACCAAAATGCTTGTTGGGAAATTTTCTTATACCTTATTTATACACAAGTGAGTTACAATTGAAATAAAAACAGTTTTCATAAACAATATTTTATAGAAAGTACTTAGGTTTTGTTGAATTCTTTTAATCTCTGTTAATGGAATAGTGTAATACGAAAAATTATTGTAAACACAAGGAGAATGTAAATATTACACAAACAAATAATGAGTGATGAATCAAAATTAATATATGCTTTTACACTCAATTAGGTTCAATAACTATAGGATAATAACTACTGAGGAATTTAATCTTTTAAGTTTGGGGCTGAACTCTTTACCATAACACTACACATGTATCATAAGGCCAGTATGAAAATCTGCTTGAGCATTTGATTCACCATATTCAGATATTTATGCTTTACTCAAAAAATTCATGCAAGAATTATGACACAATTTTGCTGAAGTTTGGATGTATTTCCCAAAAGAATGTGCATAAACTCAGGGTGAATTTCTCCTAGATAAGATTAGGGCTAGCTTAACCAATTTTTGCCCTATGATAATACTTCAAAGATTATCACATAATTTATTCCCCAATGCACAGCACTTGCTATTTTCATTATGTACTTGATGCCAACTCTTTCGACCAGAATAAGTCATTTGCAGGTCCTGTAGCCTCTTCACCATATGAACTGTCTTTTGAACAGTGCCATTTCACAGGAGGTTAGTGTGCTGATATTGTAGTACCAGTGTAACAGTGGTTGGTTATACCTATCAGACAGTGAGGGACAACTTCACAATGTTAGCATTTTGCAGATATACTCTCTTACCTGTGAAGGCCACTTTTTGACAGTTGGTTGGCGAGTATAACAATTAACTATGCAGAGGTGTTACAATAAATTACACTATTTGAAATGCTTGCAATAAGCTTTTTCGTAACATGCTTGTGTATGCATTCATGCTGGTAGCATTTTCTAAAAATTTTGCAAAACAAATAACATATTAAATTTAACATTTCCATTAAATATATGTAATAATATTGCATTTTCAGTGACTAAAACAGTTTTTAAAAGACTTTAATATTTATGTTTTGAGCTGTGGGAAGTTGCAACGTGTATGTATTGTGCATGTGAATACAGTGACCCAGTCTGCATCATATTGTTGATCATACTACTCACACTCAGCACGCAGGTGACCCCATGCTGAGTGATTTTACAATTCTCACGAACAATGTTCATTACACATTTTCTTCTTTAAGTATTTGTTTTCATTGAGAACTAGTGTAATCAATTATTCTTCTAATTCCTGTGAAGTGCTGTTATGTGAGACCCATATGGATATATTACACCCTTTCAATATCACATAAAAAATAGCTTATATCCTTACTTTAGACATAGTTTATTTATTTTTGGTTATATATTTATTATTGGTTATATATTTATTATATAGCTTACATGAGAAAATAAAACAAGAACATACTTATATAATTAATTAATTTACTTTTCTCTACACACAAATGCAAGTACTTCTGATGAGGTACTCAAATGCTTATATAGCACAATCATGTGCATTAAATAAAAATATTCTGTAGAAGAATCTTCCCACCAGATTTGATTGTAACTGATCAAGTAGTTACCAATATGAATATAAGTCATTTTGTGGCACTTCTTTCCAAAATGGCAGATGACTGAAACTATTACATTATGAATTTAGTGCACATAGTATAGGCCATATTTACAAATACAAGAATATGTTTTATTCCAGTTTTCACTTACAAAAAATAAAGGTTACGTATGCTGCATCCCTAGCTCTCAGCGTACGTTCGTCCTGCTGTTCCTGAACAGCTCACACAGCCTCTCTACTGGGTTTGCTGCTCCTGAATCGTGGGCGGCTGCCGTAAATGCTGGAGACTCAAAAGGCATGTAGGAAGGCGTCTAGCAGTGCCGCCATGCTACCACCAGCATCATGCAGCCGTCCCACCTTCATACCACCAAGAGGTAACTTTTGGGGGCATGCTCGTTCAGGCTGGCTGAGCACTTCTAAATTCAAACCCAGCAGAGAAAACATCTGGCAAATGAAGGCCATGTCAGGGCATCACCGTCATTTATATCATTTTATGTTTAATTCTCTTAAGTAAGTTGTAAATGTTCCTGTAAATAGTTGTCACGAGAAACTCTGTAAGACATCTCGAAATTTCATTAACGTGACACGTTTCTGTAGGGCAATTGCCAACCACTGCATTTTTTTCATGTGTAATCTGTTATATAATTGTACTTTTGAGTTGCTTATATAATTCTAGGGTAACTTTTAAATTTTCTATGTCATTTACTTTGTATTAATTTTTCCTTGCTTTTCTGGAATTTTAGCACCAGGCCGCTCTGACCTTCGAGTGGCCTGCCTCCATGATGACCAGTCAGAATTATGGGCACATAGGAAAAGTGCATACTGTTGCGCCGCTCCCTGAGCACCTCATCTTTTTATGTTATATATCACCTTAGCGTCAATAGTTTAATTATTTTGGAACCATTTTTGCTTTTCTGTGCCTAGGAGTAGTCCCTTCTCCCCCCTGCTTGCTCACCACACCAAGGGGCTTAACTCTACTTATTTATTTTGCACTCTGTGCTTCTTACTGCTTTGGGTGGCCACAGCCCTCAAGTGTGCGCAATTGCATATATGTCTGTATCCAGAGTCAACATGTGAGTAAACATTATGAACTGCTCTTCTTTGTTTCATTTCATCTGTCAGGTCGCTTCAAGGCCTCTTAAGAGTTTTTGAACCCTAATAGTTCATTCTGACCTTTTCCATCACTATTGCACTGTCAGTATGGCAGACATCAGACGTAACTACTACAAATTATGGCTGTTGTAAGGTGTCCCAAACAGCCTTGCATTTAGTGGTAGGCTGGTTGCATATCTACAACAATAGTCATCTGGAAACATCACCATTTTCGACGTCATCACGTCAACAGGGACCTTCAGGAGAGGGCTACATGGGTGAATGGCCCACTTCCCGCTCTTTCATGCTCTCTACAGCTAACCAGCGCCCAGATAATTCACTTCTGCAATAGAAATCCCACCTACCCTTTTCCTCCTGGAGCAACTCCCATCAAAGAGTCATCTTACTTTCACATACTTAAAAATTCTGAGGTCTGTGTGTTTGCCTGGGTAGTAGCAAGTGAAAGTAAATGTTTTTTGGACTAGACATATGTTACATATCAGGTCAAGACACTTGACAGAATCTTAACACTGTCCTTTTATATAGACAAAGAAAGTTTGACTTTTTTTTTTTTATAGGTATTAATGGATTTTACATTAAGTATACACTGTATTTTATAAAGTGAAAATGATGATGCTGTATCCAACCTTTATTTTAGTCAGAATTAAATAACTCTGCTTAACTACATGCTCAAAGTATCTCTGGATAAATAATTTTTCCCCGGAAACAAAAGCGAAAATGTGATGGTCATCTTATTTTTTAAATTGTCCTATATTCTGGTATATGGTCCTTTCACACGTTTGATTTAAACTGTTTCTTTGTTGCCAAAGTATGATATATAATAATACTAAAAGAATAAAACTGCCATTTTTAAAATAAGGGACTAATTTATAAAATTTTAGGCAGCTTTAACAAGGCTGTTTTCATGACAAATGTGGTGGGACTAATTTGAGAAATTAATGAACTATGACATTTTTCAGGTAACATGTTTTAACATAGCATATTAAAGAGGTAATCCATTAGTGTATTTGGTGTTAACAACAAGAACTTCCAGCATTCCAAGTTGGGTTCTAATTAGTTTAATTGATAAAGATATAACATGTAACATAACAAATAACAACTTTATATATAAATATACTTTGAAACTAAGAACCTTATACATTTCAATTCCTTAATTTAGGCTGTCTACTCTTAAGACATATTTGTTGAAATTAGTTTTGACAATTCCTGAAGAGCAAAATAAAAGCTTTTTACATTCAAGGTGGTTCTATTTTATAAAATAATGGACAAAAGAGGCAATAATTTAATTACTATAATGTTCAACTATTTACTGCAAACATACCAAGTTTGGTTAAAATATGTTTAATGGTTCAATGGATGTATCAACATCACCTAAAAGAATAAAAATGCTGCTATTTTGAAAATAAGTGACAAATCTGTCAGAACAATGTAAATATTTGTGGCTATTTTTAGCACTACTTGTATACCAAATTTCATGAGAATATGTTGAGTACTTCCTGACTAAATACGGTAAAAGTTTAAATTTTTGTACACCAAATTACAAAGTGTCACACGAGTCAATCCACATTAGAAAATTTAATGCTTGCAATAGGTTCTTACAGCACACCAGATTTAAAGTTTCTAACTTAAAATATGTGAATGGACAACATTTTGAAAAATAAGTGTCTGATCTATAACAATAAACTACATGAGTTTAGTTGGCATGCCATAGAACTATTATGGCATATGATGCCAAATTTGGTGAGACAGTTGAGGTGTTTCCAAGAAATATGTAAAAGCTTCATTGACTCAGGTGGCACTATCTTCCAGATAAGAACAGGCATTTAAAAAAAAAAAAACATAGAAAGGAGGGTGATCTCATAAGCTTATCCATTTTTGTCCAAACTGTTTCAGGTGCTATTCCACAGTCCATTTAATTCTACACACTCATATATAGTATCTAAAGCATTTTTGTAGATATAAGTGCTTGTATAAGTGATTTTTTTTTAGCAAAACATGGTGTGAATTTATTTACAGAAATGCAAGAAAAACAATGCCAATACATTGTGATGTTCCTTCTGGTAGTTGCTCTCAGATCACACCCTGATATCAGCAATACTGTAGATTAGTTATTACAATGTCTATCACTTAGATGTGTTATGCCTCAGCTAGCTCGTTACTTATTTGAACAGTCAATAAAAAGGCACTAGTTTTATTTGTTCTGTATTGTCTCGTAATAGCAAACCCACACAACATGAACTGGTAGGTTTGTTTACGTAATCTTAAATGAGTATTTGCTAATTGCCTCCAGCCGTGGTTCGCGATAACCATTCACTTCTCGGTGATGTTCATGCCACTGTACACTGTATTGTTAAAATAAACATCTAATTGTCCTAGCGCTTCACAACGGCCCTGGTTACATGACCTCCATGCTCCTCAGGAAGGCCTGTACCACTGCTCACCATGCTTATAACGCAAGTAACTATGCCATCAACCAAAAATCTACAAGAAAATTACCTCTCCCGCTCCAGGGCGGGGGAAATGCTCCCCTCTATATGTCACTTACTTGCTCCGGGAATGTTGAATAGGTCCATTAATATTGAATACGCATTCATTGCATCAAAATTATGTTTACAATAAAATTGTAATGGATTCTATCTCACCATACTGATTGTCTGCATTTATATAAAGAATCACTCTGGTTGAATATCCTGAGATCATATTTGTTAAATCCCTCCCTCTGCAGCAGGTAGCCAGGAGCAAAAGAGAGGGGCAAATGAGTGAAGCCTCCTTGGCTGCCTGGGCAAAATGTGTGCCGGAAGTGGCCAGTCACTCCCTTCAAGATACCAGCTGCTCCTGATGGGCAATAATAATGAAATGCATTTATTGGTTGTGTTTTGGCAGGTCCTTAACCTAGAATTTTGGAAAAGTGGTTCCCAGGTTTTTCTCAACTTGTAACCATCAACTCTGTTGATATTTCTAGGGGCTTTCATTATTTATAGTCTGTTGCACTGTTTTCACCCTGTAGTTACTGATGTTGGCTATAGTTTCAAATTAACTGAATTCAACTCCATGTTGCTATTGCTGATCTGTGGTTTTCCTGTTTGTAATCATGAATATGCATCGTTGAGCCTTGTAACCAGTCTGTCCTACATACAAGGACACCGGAACAGGAGTAGCAGATGCTGCCCCAACTTTTACAGTGGGGTAACAAAGAGCCTCCTTCGTTATCTCAATATTTACATTTTACTTCTGAAAACAAATAATGTTCCAAAACAATATGTACAAATTGTGTGATATTCTAGGAATATTATGAGGTTAATAAAATTGTCTGGCACTGCACAAGTCGTATCCTTAGAGCGAAACTCACTCCACAAAACAGTGCAGAGAACGCCTAACTTCATCAGCAGAGTTGATTCCTTTAAAAGTAGGAGTGTACACATTTCCTTGGTTCGTGATTAACAGATGTCGAGAATGGTCATCAGAAATATGTACCACTTAATGTATTATTAGTGGATAAAACATCATTGGTCCATAGTTTCAGCAAAATCAGTACCTGTATAGATTGTGTATAGNGTACACATTTCCTTGGTTCGTGATTAACAGATGTCGAGAATGGTCATCAGAAATATGTACCACATAATGTATTATTAGTGGATAAAACATCATTGGTCCATAGTTTCAGCAAAATCAGTACCTGTATAGATTGTGTATAGTGATATTAAAATTAAATATTGTTTAAGCTTCTAAGTGACATTTGAAACAGTAGTTGAGAAGCAGATTACACTGATATTTCATATATTACTCATTTATTATATTACGTAAGTGCCTATATTAAGTCTGTATAATTTTTTTTCAAAATAATAGTGAACAGAATTATTAAATCAATTTAGAAATAGGGTTCCAGAAAGTGGAGAGATGTAGACATAATGAAAAGTGATTTTAATATTATTAATTTTATACAGAAATTAATTGGAAGATGGCATTAACATATTGTGTAAAGTTTTATTACAACTTCTGTACCAGTGGCGGATTTACACATTTGCCACCAGTAGGCTATTCAAATTTTGCCGCCCCTACCGACCTCTGAAATTGGATACCCTGGTTCACAATCATATTAATTACAATTTTTTTGTCAATGAAATTGTAACTTTATGGTTTGTGCACTATCGTCCTAATTACACCACCTTTTTCCCGTAATTAGTATGATTGTGAACTAGGGGATCGATGTGTCAGTTTCTAGATTATTTTTATAACCTAACGATTTAGTTAAAATTGCACAAGAAATAGTTATTGGGTATATTTCTGAGCTAACAAAAGCTCAATCATGTACTACTAATAAGGCGGGGTAAGGTATGCCTCAATACTACTTACACAATAATGTACATTCGGTAAACGTAATTAAATAATTTTTATTGCGCTTATTTACAGTTTAAAAACAATATATTAAATTATCTGGTAACAATCCGGCTGAGGATGTCAATGAAATTCAATTAATTAAGTTATGAAAGTTTTAAAATACCTTTTTGCGTGATTTTCTATTGGCAAAATCATCAATTATATCGTCGTATGAAATCTTGTTCATTAGTTCTGACTCTATGCACAAAAGAGATAAGGCGTTTAGCTTTTCTTGGCTTAAGGTAGATCTTAGATAATTTGTCACCTGTTTTAAGCAAGAAAAGCTTCTCTCCCCCCAACAATTTGTCGCTGGTGTACATAGAGCCATGAGAACTGCTATATCCAAGTTTGGATAAAGGTTTTGCGAATTCTGTTTTCGCAGGAACGAAGATAGACTTTTCAGTGATCCAGAATCTGGTTTTACCAAAATTCTTTCAGAAGAAAGGTGGCATTGAAAATGTATGCATTCTTGAACTAAGTCAGTCTCTAAATCATTAGGATGCATTTCTTCCAAGAAAAGGGCTTTTTCCGTAAGGGTTGATGATGACAATTCACTCATTTTGATCAGAAATGAAAACTTTTCATTGAACCTGCTGTAGGCCTCCTGCCGTTTTTCTAATTTGGATACGAGTCTATCAATGAGGAAGAGAAATATGTTAACCCTGAAAGTATCACTCGCAGTCATTCTCATTTCTTCATCGGGAGTTTCATCATAATTTCTTTTCCTTTTCGGTTGTCTTTTTCCCATGTCTTTTGTATACTGCTTCGACAGGTTTAATTCCATCGCCTTTTGTTTGAAATACTAAAAATTTTCTCGTTCAGCTACGAAAAACTTGCAAAGAGATTCGTAAAGATTGGCAACAGTGATCAAATCTACGGTAGAAGTTTGAATTTGAACATTCACTTTGTTTATTCTTTTCAAAACAACATTCCACACAACAACCATTACCGCCGTTTCCAGTTTTTCTAAATTCAAAAGTATTCCCGTCGCTTCGTTTCGTGTACAGGCTTTTCGGTACAATCATCCTTGATTGATTCCAAAGTTTTAAGGACTTCGTGGCAACAATCTCTCAAACTTCTACATGCTTCCTCTCTAGCTGACCAACGTGTCAGATTTACTCTCTCTAGCGTTTTCCCTTTCCCGATTTCAGTCATTAATTTTTGCCAGCGCTGTGTTGAACTTACAAAAAAAACGTAGATTTCTTGAAGCAACATGAAGAAGCGACAAGCTTCTGTGCAAGATTCAGCAGCCGCAGTTGCCACTAAATTTAAAGAGTGGGCAGAGCAAGGAACGAAAAAAGCAAAAGGTGCTTGGCTTNAAAAAACGTAGATTTCTTGAAGCAACATGAAGAAGCGACAAGCTTCTGTGCAAGACTCAGCAGCCGCAACTGCTACTAAATCTAAAGAGTGGGCAGAGCAAGGAACGGAAAAAGGCAAAAGGTGCTTGGTTTTGAATTTAAGCCTGTAAGCCATTGTACACACACCAGACATGTTCGCGGCATTATCATATGATTGTCCACAACAGTCTTCAATATTTATGCCCAGTGTTTTGAGTTCTGAAATAATGGCAGAAAACATTTCTTCAGCTTTATATCTCACTGAGGGCAAAAACTTGAGAAATATTTCACACGGTTCGCCTGTTTCTAAAACGTATCTAATGACGCGGATAAGTTGGTCCACATGTGCTATATCTGGTGTTGAATCGATGATTAAGGAAAAATATTTTGCCCTTCTTATCTCGTCTCCAATGTGTTTTAAGACTTTATGACCCATCAAGAGAATAAACTCATCGCAAACGGTCTTTGATAAGTAACTGCTACTTGCAGATCCTTGATTCCCAAATTGTTCAATATGACTGGTTAAAAAAGGATTCAATTCAGCTAACAGTTCCAAAATCATACAATAATTTCCGTTATGCAGATCACAGAACTTTTCATTTTTTCCTCTGAAAGCGAGGCCTCTTGAACACAGTCGCTTCACTACGGCAACAACCCTCTTCAGAACGTTTTTCCAATAGGTAATTTCTTCATCAATCTGGACATGCAGTAAATTATCGAGTCGGCCATCAATCTCACTTATAATTTTCAAACTAAGGATACTAGATTTATGACGCGCAGAGTTTTCATGCTGAGCTTCTCTGTGTTCTGCATTTTTCCAGTCATTAAATCCTTCGTTCTCAAACTGAGTCTTATTCTTCAATGGACCGAATGCCAAACAGGGTCCTCAATATACAGATCTTTTACTTTCAGAATAAACCAGCCAATTTCTGTCATTCCCTTCATTATTTTTCATTTTTCTTTTGGAAGATACTCACTGGCAAGAAACAACGCTGATCATCATATATTTTTTCACTTTTAGAGAAGTCACAACTTGTTTTGATCGAAGCTGTACCTTGCGATAATCTCCCTTAAGGTATCGTTGATTTCCCATAAAGCTGGATCTTTGTTTAGATTTACTGTTGTTTGCACTTGGTCATTACTTAACGTCTGATTCTGATACGCATCTTCAATTGTTATACTTATTGATGATTCCTCTACCGCCTCTACGTCAAAAACATAAATATCCGTTTTTTCAAAAGTAGATGGTTCAACAGATGACTGTTGTTGGGCCACAGAGTTCAAATCCATTTCATCTTTTCCAGATTGTATCGTGGCAGTGCATGTTGTTGAAGTTCCTGGTCTTTCAACACTACTTCCACTTCCACTTTATAAAAAAAAATGTAAATTTTTATCGTTTTACGGATAATCTGTTCTTGTTCTTCTTTTTTCATTTTGGACTTCTTTTTATACTCAGCTCCACTAAGTCGTTTTCTCCCATCACTCATTCTAACAATTTCTTGGATTCCAAGAACTGAAATAAAAAAGATTACATTGGGAGTTTTATTTCTCGTACATCCTTTGTTCAGACTTCAGACATTGAATAATTACCTAACTTAAGTACAAGAAATTTATTTAAGTATAATATAACAAAAAAATCGAAATTTCTCTGCATCGCTTCCGAAACAGCTATTGATGAAGTTAAATTACGTCTTACTGATTCGTTACGGATGATTTATTGAAATATATTAAGATTACTTGCCTACTATAAGTTTCTATGCACCGGTGATATTATGCTATGAAATTATTCAAACAATCCACGAAACACTTTGAAAAATTACAGCACACAACCAGAAAATGTAAATACGGGACGGGACTTGCCCGATTGTATCGCCGGCCGCCGCTCTATATCTATCTCTCTCAAACTCAATTCCACCATGCGGCGTATGCCTACAACAGCACGACCCCAGTTTGGCTCCCGCGACGGCCGCGCTGCGCTCTTGCAGTCAATTCGGGCCAGACACACTTAGCGAACGGTCATGTCACTCGTTCCCGCGCCGCAACCAAACGCGACTACGCAAATTGTAGAAAAATTTATCTAAGTGGTGAAAAATATTACATTTTGAATTGTTTGTGTGGACCTAATAACATTTGGGTATATAAATGTGAATCTTTTTAATTTCTGTAGGACATAAAAAAAAATTTGACCCTAAATTTGCCGCCCCTAAAATCTGCCGCCGAAGGCTCCAGTCTACTGGTAAATCCGCCACTGTTGTGTACATTAGAAAGAAACTTAAAATTGTTCATCTCTTCCGCATTCAAAGTAAAAAAAAACTGACAAACCTGAGGTGTGCAGGTGGAAATCATAAAGCTATTTTGAGAAATTCTCTGTGACAATGGGTAAAATCTTGGAATTTATGTGTAGTTGATTGCTAAGGTTTTATTTTTGGAAACCAGAGTAAGAAACATGTGTATTATTTAGTAAGGAAACATTACATTCTTATTTTTGACTAGCCTTCTGCAATAAACTATGGCAGTGGTGGTGCTATAGTCAGACAACTCGCCTCCAGCAGAGTCACCCTGAATTTTCGTGTATAGTGAACAGGGCGGAGGAAACCTTTGACTGGTGATTTTTGTTGGGGTAATACCACCCTTCTCCCACAACTACTGCACTCCAATTGACACCCCAAAGGAAATGGCAGGAATCCATTATACCAGTAAAATAGTTTTAGTTTTAGTATTTGCACCAGCTTATGATACATAGCGGTACATTGAAATATACCACAAAAGCTCTTGGAAATTTTTGTCCATTCTTTACAAAAAGTATACAAACAATATAATTAGTATATTCAAGTGCTCTTAAAACTTACTTACTGTAAAGTTATTTAGTATTTCTGTTATGTACAAACAATTAACTATGGTTTTAAAAGTTATCAAATTTTTCCTAGGTTTTACACAAGCTGTTAACTTTGTTGCTAGCTGTATTATTGCCCGCTTAGTTACAAGAGATACATGTTGGAGGTTGGCTGTTATGCCATCTTGTGATACCCAAGTTCAATAGTGTATCAAAGTATTGTGGCCAAGATAATGAAAATGAAAGAAATCTTTGGCCCCAAAATCTGGACTAATATAATGTAGGGTGCATATGTTCAATTTAGTCTGTATAGCCAACAGCAGACTTTTTGTTATGAAAAGGGCTAAGTCTTGGGTTTTAAATAAGGAATAATTTTTTTTAGTTTTTAGGAGAATAAAAACATTGAGTGATGTTCAGTTACGTAGGTTAAAATATTCAATTATTGCAATTATCCATAATTTACTTTTTTTAGGTATCTGTTTACCTGATACACAAGCTGTATTACACTAAGCTTGACAAAAATTCATGTTTACAAAGTAATTAACAGAATATATTCTCAGCAAATTTATGGTATGAAACAAGAAGTTACAAATTGATTATTTAGCTTACTTTCCTTTACACATACGCAAATAATTTTGATGAGATCTTAAAAAACTTAACTTANTCGAGTGATGTTCAGTTACGTAGGTTAAAATATTCAATTATTGCAATTATTCATAATTTACTTTTTTTAGGTATCTGTTTACCTGATACACAAGCTGTATTACACTAAGCTTGACAAAAATTCATGTTTACAAAGTAATTAACAGAATATATTCTCAGCAAATTTATGGTATGAAACAAGAAGTTAACAAATTGATTATTTAGCTTACTTTCCTTTACACATACGCAAATAATTTTGATGAGATCTTAAAAAACTTAACTTATTCAGTTCCATAGTACATAATGAAGTATATATTATGCAGGAAAGTGATAATGACAGGAATTATACATGACAAAGTAGACTTAGTGTTTAGTGATGTCAGTTTATTCCTTGTTGCCCTTTTGGTTTGTGGACTTTGGCTGCAGATCTTGTTTTAAATGTGTCATGCTGTTTTTGACGAGCACGAAGTACGTAGTTCATTGGTTGTAGCAATTGAGCTATCTCATAGTCGGTATATGGTATAAGTACAGGATAGTTCATAGTTTGTGCATGCAACAATTGAAACCAAAACTAAATGTGTATCTGAAAATGTTAATGGTGTCAGATAAATTACATATAATACTAAAAGAATAAGAATACCATTTTGAGAATAAGTGAAAGCTACATAAAAATCCCAGCTGCCTTTTCATAATACTCTGCTGGACATGGGAATTCACACACAAATAGGTGACATCCATTAGCAATAAAATCAAAAACGGCACCAATTGCGCAATGAAAATGGTTACAGTAACATAGTAGAAACGCCACTGCAATATGTGATGTAGGCGGTGCTTGCGGCCGGTACCCAGTGCTTAGAGAGGCCATGCAAAAGGCTGGAAAGGCTTATGTCTGTACCACAGCACCATGCTCACAAATTATATCACCACCGATACCCATTTTAAGGAAGTCGTATAGTCATTCATCTTGGCCATAGTCACCACAGTGGCACGAATGTGCAGGTATGGATAAGTACAAGTTGTAAATCACATACAGTAGGTACTGGTCCTGCTAGGTGCACAACAGTAGAGAAGGTTGTCATATTCACTGACATGCAGTTGCAGAATGTTGCACCACATTAAGAGAGATCCTGCAGTCTGTGGGGCCTGCACTGGGTTTGCCGGTTTCAACAAAAACCATTAATTGCAGATTGAATAAGGCTGGTCCGCAGGCACAGATTCCACTGCACTGTTTGCCTTTGACCCCTTGCCATCATACCACACAACGTTAATTAATGGTGCCAAGAATGTCAATATTGGACAGACGAATGATGAAACATAGTGTTCTCAGATGAATCCCACTTTAATCATAATTAAGATGATGATCACAGCAGGGTTTGGTTGTTCAGTGGGCAACCCAATGATCCTGCACTGATTCGTGATTGCCATAATTCCTGGACACCAGGTGTTAATGATATTGGATGCCATGAGTTATGACTCCTGGTCATGTCTCATCATTGTTGAAAGCACAGATACAGCACAACAATATGTCATTGAGGTTCTGCAATCCCATTTTCTGCCATTTTTGTGCAGACTACCTAACGTTATCATGCATTAAGATATGAATTGTTCCTATGCAGCTCCCATCAACCAACAAGCTCTACAAGATGTGGACACTATTTGTTGGCTTGTCAGGTCTTTATATTTGCTCCCCATTAAACTCATATGGGATATGATGAGGCACAATTTGCACCCCTGTCAACCACTTGCCCAAACAAAGGCTGATCTACAAGTGCAGTTGCCGGAAGCATGGTGGTATGTGCCTCAGGACACTATCTGTCACCTATATGGTGGAATACCTCATTGCATCGCTGCATGTATAGCTATGAAAGAAGGCTCTACTCTATATTGGGGGCATGCTTTGCAGACACTATACAACGCGCCCTCTCTATGCGTGAAATACTAATCACTACTCATTTGTGCTATCATATATCAGCCTGTGATGGTTTAATAATGTTTCACATAAGGAAAGAGGGTGAAGCAATTTTAATTTCCATCAGCGTACTTCCTGCAAAACAAAAAAAAATGGGAATCTGTTGAAAAATCATTGATATACGAGTTTGCAACTTAATTTTCAAGCAACTATCTTCAAACATGGAGTAATAAAGAGATTTTTAATTTTCGTATTTAGTGCGCTACAATAAGGGGTGTTCTAAGTTTTCTAAATCATAAACATATAAGTTTACATAGCCTATCATGCCTTAATTTGTATTAAAATTTTTTACGTGTATTGATTAAGGTCTACCATGATATTGTCCCTCAAAAAATTATTTTTTTGAGTTACAAATATTGTGTGAGTCCCAAAATGTACATTTTACTGTCACAAAACAGCATATCTCTGCAAAAAATAATTCAAAAGTTATTGAGAAAAAAATATTTTGCAGTATCTCAATATTGTCTGGTTTACACTACTTCAAATAGGCGTAACTCCCCTTTTACCTGTTTATGGTTGGAATTACTTTTCAAACAATATGGATCCTTTAGCACAAACAGGTATATATGGAAATATGCCTCTTGGTGGTTGCACATTTAAGTGTAACCCTTAGTTATGCCCTATATTATCTTTTAGTGTGTATGCTGATGAATAATGGACACATTGGTGCAGTGCAGTTGTGACCTTTCCTATATACTGACCAGAGAATTCAAAGGGAGCTTTGATTTGTATAGACAAATATTATGATAGTTGAATTTGTCATTTTTAAGATCTAAGAAAGACCATAGTGTAGTCTAGGCATGAGCTACTGAGAAGGTGATGCTGAAGCCAAGCAAACATTGGAGAAGATATTCACAAAACATAATCAAAAAGAGGACAAAAACAGAGAAATAAAGGAACAGACAAAATAAAAGGCTGTAAGTGATCCTTCAAATGCTTGCTCTATCTTTTATCTACAGTAAGTTATATATCTCTCCCAATCACTAAGTACCATGTTTTATAAGAGAAGTTTATCCATTTATAATTTTATATTTACAATATTAGCATAAATAAGTGTGTTTGTTACACTTGGAATGAAATTGTAAGTAAAAGGGGATCATTAGAATTTGCTACATATATTTAAATGTTCCTCAGAAAACTTGATGAACAGGGTGCCAAAATTGTTGCACTCTGCAGAGAGCTGTAGCTGACAAAATAAAAATACTATAGTCACAGCCATGCTTCATTACATAGTTCATTGCACCATCTATAGAAGTAATTAATTTTTTTGAGCTTAATTATGGGCAAAGTAAAGGGGATTCAGCTCATGGCACAATAGCATATGTGATCAAACAGGCAGGTAATATTTTTATACCATCGCGCCTATCCCAATTTTTTGCATAGCTAGTAGAAAGATACCATACGTTGTGCATGACATACAATCTACTGACTTTTCCAAGACTTCAAAAGACATGCACATGCATTCAGTAGAATGTGCTAATGTAACCAATAAAACAATTAGGTGGAAGAAAATTACAAAACTGAGTGTGATGAAAAATGTCAGAAAAAAATTTACTTCAAAACACATTCTTCAGAAGTATTGTACAAATGCCTTTCACTGAAAATACCTTTAAGAAACCACCTAAACCACTTGTGGTGTCATAAAAACTGCCCAGCAAGAAATTTCAGAATCTGCCATCCTTGTGTAAAGGACCAATGCCAGTGATAAGCTCCGAGACCCAAAAAAACTTTTATAGGGTAACTATCCAATAAAGACCAATGGTTGGCATCGGAACAGTGCCAGCGATAGGAGTGCCAGTTCCAGTAACATAAGTTTTTAACACTGGCATTTTAA
The DNA here is from genome assembly GCA_002778355.1 of Clitarchus hookeri. Taxonomy (NCBI): domain Eukaryota; kingdom Metazoa; phylum Arthropoda; class Insecta; order Phasmatodea; family Phasmatidae; genus Clitarchus; species Clitarchus hookeri. Next base: position 251,353 of record NQII01000129.1, on the reverse strand, counting down.
GGAATACTATTCTAATTGTCACTGTTTCTTATCATGTGATATGTTATTATTTTTAATGACTCATTATCAAACACACAGAATCAGTAAATTTTTTAAAACTGTACTTTATCTTATTTCTCCAGAGTTTATCACTTTTAATTATAAATAAAATCAATGTTTTTGTACAATAAGTCAATTTTTTTTTAGTAGAATTTAGTAAGTTACAGTGTTCACAACATTTATATTTTTAACTTTGAATTTCTTGCTATTGATTACACTCGCTCCATCCCATTTAAATAGAAAACACTAACTAAATACAAGTACACTTCATTTGTAACTTCAGGATCTCTAAAAAAAATTAAGATTAATACACGAGAACAAACAGGTGTATCTCCGGTTACTAAGAAAACTAATATAAATATATAGTTAAGAAATAAACTACATTTTTCATTATTGAATGTGATCCTTTGGTCATACTCTAAAAGCAAACCTGAAGGAAATAGATGAATAGCTTGTACATGGGGAGGGCAAGAACAAGTGCTTAAAACTTCAAAATGGGGTCCTGAAAAGTTAGAAAAATGAGTTACACCCCTTTGTAATTATAAGGAGGCAATATGATACAAAACCTTATTATTTTAAGTTTTGCTTTCTTAAAAAAAATGGTAGACAAAAGGTACTGTGTGTTAGAAGATTTGATGTGTGATTACATGCATTTAATACTGTCAAACTAATATATTTGTTTAAAATGGTTAAAACTGTTTTGAAGATATGGCATACTAAACTAAAATATTTATATGACTACCATTTGGAAAATTTCAGTCTAGTGCATTGAAAACATATATGTTTACAATTTCTATAATAATCATATTTTTATGCCAAATTTGTTCGGAACCTTTTGAGTAGATTACGAGAAATGGTATGAATGCTTTTTTATACATACTTTCGAGTTATACTATCTCCATAAATTAATAAACAATAATGATAGGTATACAACAGTTAATTAAATGCTTACATGGTGAACTGTTAATATAAAATTGTGGCTTAAATAAATGTAATAGGTCTTAGTGCCCAAAATTTTAAAGTAACAGGAATTTGGAAATAAACACCCGGTGTGGTTAAAAACTCTTAAACCTGATTGTCCATAACTGCACAAGAGGCACATGGAGTGCTCATTCTGTTACCTTCAGTTATTTTCCCCTCCCTGCAGAGGGCCATCTTCCAACTTGCCTGTAATTAATAAGTTATATTATGTGTAATGATGTATTAAAAGCTGCTACTTCATTCATTTTTGCACGTTTTGACAATGTACGATGAGGGTAAGAGAGAAACAACAGTTGCAATGCTTTGCGCATGTGAATGTTCACCAGTCAAATGCTTCCCTATTAATTTGAATTAGTTCCCATCAACTGACTGTGCAAATTGTCCTAATGCTCACTTTTAACACACTCAGATACTCAAGATAGATCAAGTACAGGTAAGGAAGGATAAAGCATATATTTAAGCTCCATACCAGTGTTGGGCACCAAACCCCAAATGGAAAAAATTTTGAAACAGAAACTGAGTTATCTGAGGTATGTTTATACATCTAAGTCACTGCCTGAAGGACAGGATTTTAAAAAAGATGGATACTGCAAAAAGAACCTGCTGATAATGCTTTGCTTCATACATCATGTTACTTCTGAGATGAGATTGAGATAACAATCTGGTATAAATAAAAACCCATTACCTGAAATACTGCCTCAGCAAGTTGAACTATTTCCCAGCAGTTTAGTGATAGGTTGCTCTATTAAAACTAGACTAAGAGAAACTACTATAGGTGAGCATCAAAGAAATAAAGTCACTATGGTATGTGGCCGAGGGCATGTTTTCGCATATATTAAAAACAATGTATTTGTTGGTTGCATACTACAACTAAATAATTGAAAAACCATTATACCATATTTGTAAAGTACTAACCAATAAGAATTATTATTAAGCCTATTATAAAAAATGAATGAAAAACTTTCAACATACTTGCAAATAGTAAATTTATATTTACATTAACCCTACAGATATTTCAGCACTCAGTTCCAAGGTTGTATATCATTGCATATACTAAAATGAGGTTAACCTTCCAGCAATATATGCCAAGTTTGTAAATATGACATATCATAGTTGCCCTGAGCCTGGAGGACCCAGATTTAATTCTTGGTTCCCCTTTGGGTTTTTCAAAGGTGGTGGGGATGGTAAAGGGTTTAGTCAGGCTTGTGAAGACAACTGGGAAGCTGCCTGAAGGTGGAGAGGTAGCAGTCTTGGTTCAGAACACCAGGGCTACCAAATGAATGTTGCAGTGCTAACCACATATAACCCCTTTCTGTACCAGCCACAGTGCCATGTGGCAGCTGCCTGGTAGACAATGATCATAGGTCAAGTATGCAACTATATATTATTATCAATATTATGACTATTATAATTACACACAGAATTTACTACAGAGTTCAATGAAGTATTCTTTTTAGTAATGTATCTTATTTTAAGATAATTATATAAAAGAAATTGTGATATACTGATGACACTACAATCCAGGTTACCAAAAGGACATGTCTGAAGAAAAAGATTTAAAATAATGACTTCTGTGTGTAGCTATTACCACACCATCCTGAATTAACCATTATGATTTTTGTGTTCAGATCTCTGAATTCTGATACAATAATGATTTTATTATAACTTAAATGAAAGCCACACCTCTCACAAAAATGTCCAGTTGTAAAGTCCCTGCAGTTGGTACAACTTCCAGTTCTTGAATCACATACATCTGCATGGCCATTGCATGTACACCGTTGACAGTTGGGATAGTTCCAGAATCCAGGCTGACATTTGTCACATTCTCTTCCATATCTATTTCGGTGGCACTTGCACAGGCCTGTTATAACATCACAGAAGTTGTCGAGTGCACCAGTAGGATTGCAGTCACATGCTGAAACCGAAAGTACAAAACTATACAACACATGACAGAATGTTTTGGCCACATTATCCAATAACCAAAACTCACAAATAAAACAACCACCTTTAATACAAATCTGAATAAAAATTATAAACAAAATTCAAGGTTTACTATATCAGTAAATAAGTAACTGCATTTATTAATTTAACACAATAGGAGCTTTTAAAATAACATGCACAAATAACAAGGTAATTACATAAAAATATAGAAATTAATGTAGTGGTGGGGCATCCTAGTGAGGGGTTAACATCCACCGATTGATAGGTTTTTACGGTGGGGGCCATAGGCACCCGTTGTTCCTGAGGGATGGTATAGAATGGGGTCTTTAGGCTGAAGCAACAGTTGTTCTCTGTTACTTAAAAGTTTCACATTTCAAACCTCTAATTAAAAGAATAAGAGTTTGAAATGTGAAACTTGCTCACATTTTAGTTTCTTTTGGTTGTGTACATATTGGAAAGAAATACAAATACACAATTATTGTTTTATTATGAACTTCACAAGAAGAATGTTACATGATGCCTGAGGGGCATATCTGAGTTTGTGAGTGATGGAGGTCTTTAGAAAAATGAAAAAACTAAATTTGATTTGTAATTTATTCACACAGCTATTATTTACAGCATAAAATTTTCTTCTATCTGCAGTCTTACTCTTTTTATTTCTCAGCGAGTGAAATATTTAATGCCTATTTCAACTCCAATTAAAGTTCTTCTCAATGTCATGTTTCATTATAGTCAATTTACTCATACTCATCATTAACACAATATCAGTCTGTCTGTTGCCATCATTTGTAATGTCTTTCACTCACGCATCTAGTCCAATAGTCAAGCCTGCTAGCCACACTCTTCACTGCTTCATAACCACAGTTGCAGATTTCTCTCCTGCAGACACTTCTCTCACAGCTCGTCGTCTATCACTGAATCTCAGCCACTAATCCATTCAACAACTGCCCGCCCAGAGGCCCATCGCAATATTTATACTCTGCTGGCCTTGACCTGAAAAGTTCGCAGCACCCCCAGTTTAGCTGAGAGAAGCGAGGTCAGTAATCCAGGGAATTCTTCAGATTTCTCAAAAACACCAATACCCAAGGTCAGGAGCGGCATGCGCCCTGCTAGGCACAACAGGCATGCTTTGTAAACATTCCTTTGTGAAGAACCGTCACATCTCCAATTGAAATTGATAGAGCGCGCACCCATATATCATCTAATTACTTTGTCCTTCACTTCCACTCATTCGCGCGGGACAAAACAGCGAGCGCATAACTGCCCCCTCCATTCTGTTCATTTCGAACAGACTCTGCAACATCCAGACCTTCGTAGAGTACCAGTAGGTCGATGTGGACAACCTTCGGCTTTGCCTGAGAGCCTTGACGAAAAATCTGAAAGACCACTTCATTGATCTTCTCCAGAATCCTGTAGGGGCATGCCCAATATTTCCTTAGCTTCGGGCAGTACCCTTTTTCGCCTCTGGGGGTTGTACAGCCACACCAGTTGTCCTTGAAAAACCTTGCCCAACAATCTCCTGTGATACGCATCTTCATCCTGTCATTATTTATTCTGAGGTGCTGTCGAGCAAAATCATGAATGCCAACTAGTCTGTTACATAATTTGCTGGCATAATTAGGCGCTGCAGCTTCCTTTAATGTCACTTGAGTAAACAGCAGGTCACTATGAAGGCGTAGCTCTCTACCAAACAGCATCCTTGACGGTGTTACTCTTGTAGACTCGTGAACTGCCAAGCAGTACGCAGGGAGAAACAATGGTACCTTTGAATTCCAATCCTTTTGGTTGTCTGCCACAATGATTGACAGGTACTGCTCAAGAGTGCGGTTAAGCCTCTCGACCATTCCATCTGACTGAGGGTGTGAGGCTATAGTCATAGTCTTTTTCATCCCCAGAATCTTTGTTACCTCCTGGAATACCGCAGCCTCAAAGTTTCTTCCCTGATCTGAATGGAGTTCTAGTGACATCCCAAACCTCAAGAAGACAAGCTCTACGAGTGCCTCAGCCAAAGTACGTGCTTCCTGGTTCAGGAGGGGAATGACCTCAGGCCACTTGGGCATCCAGTATATACCAATTACCCGTCTCTGTGAGAGGCAAGGGACCCAGACTATCTACTGCCATCCTCTCGAATGGGGCTCCAACATTGTATTTCAGGAGATGACCTTATCCCCTGGTCCCTTCCTTGCAGTGTAGGTGTCGCACATTCGGCATCACTTCTCAACATCCTCCCGACAACGAAGCCAGTAGAATCTCAGTCTAACTCTGTCGAGGGTCTTATTAACACAAAAGTGCCCATTGGCTACCGTGTTATGCAGTCCCTTTAAAACTTCATGAAACTTGCATTCTGGGAAGACCAACTGTAACCGTGTATGTTTTTCGTCATTATTTTCCCAGTTTCTGTAATGTATGCCATTCTTCAGTTTCTGTAAAGTATGCCATTCTTTAGTACGAGAGAATTCCATTGCGTCCAGTATGCTTTGACTGCTGCGCTCAAACTAGATACCTCTTCCCAATTTAGCAGACAGCCAGCTTCTTTCCACTTTAATAATGGCTGCAAAGTGGAGTCATTCAGCTGATCTTTCCTAATACCCTCATCACTCAAGGTCGGTGACCCATCACAAGATAGAAAACCTTGAATTCTTGTCCTCCTTACCTTCAGTGATTCTCCACTCTTCTTTTCTTCCTGGCATTCAAAATGAAGACAAAATGGCTCACACAGCCTCCTAGACAGTGTATCTGCATTGCTTTGAAGGCGTCAAGATCTGTGCTGTATTTCAAAGTTATATTCTTGAAGATGCTGTATTCACCGAGCTATTTGACCTTCGGGGTTCTTAAAATTTTGTAGCCAGCGTAACGAAGCATGGTCACTTCTCAGAATAAAATATTTGCCATAAAGGTAGGGGTGGAAGTATGAAATTGCCTTCACCATGGCTAGAAGCTTCCTGTGTGTAAAACAGTAATTTCTCTCAGGCTTATGCAAAATTTTACTGAAGTATTCTAGTGGTCTTTCCTTCCTATCATGAACCTGAGATAACACAGCTCCACTGCCTACATCACTAGCATCAGTGTCCAAAATGAATACACCCTCACTTTTCGGGAAACCCAGGACTGGTGGAGATATCAGAATTTTCCTTAGTTTACTAAAAGCATCTTCACACTCAGTGGTCCAATGAAATCTCCTTTTTGCCTCAGTCAGTTCATGTAGTGGATTTGACGATAGTGGCAAACCCAGGTACAAATTGACTGTAACATGCACATAATCACAGAAAACTCAGCACTTCAGATTTGTCGGTTGGTGTCTCCCAATTTCTTATTGCTTTGGTTTTCTCGGGGTCTGTTTTGATTCCATTGGAAGACACTACATGTCCCCAAGAAATTAATTTTCTTTTGGAACAGTTGACACTTTTTAGGAACCAGTTTTAAGTTGGCTGTGACCACTTTCTCGAATACAGAGTCTAGGAATGATAGGTGCTCTTCAAATATTCTCCCTGTCACAACAATGTCATCTTGATGAACTTGATGGATATCTAAAGGCAAAACTTTTTCCATCAGGCGTTCGAAGATGGCAGGGGCATTTCATAACTCAGAAGGCATAACTATGAACTGCCAGGTTCCTTTCCCTTGGACACAAAATGCAGACTTCTCTTGGTCTTCTGGGGCCACTTCACACTACCAGTACCTACTCTTCATGTATAAAGTAGAAAACCATTGCAAACCTGCTATGCAAGCTGTTCATTGTGTCATCTATTCTTGGAAGCGGATAAGAAGAGTCTTTCTTTGTCACATTATTAAGCTGGCTATAATCTTCACAAAACCTAAGAGAGCCATCTTTCTTTTGAACAAGAACTATGGGGTATGACCATGGACTAACTGATGGTTCTATCACATCTAGATTCTTCATTTCCTTCAGAATTCCCTCAACTGCCTCATGTGAAGCTAGTAGTAGTGGTCTTGATGGCTGCTTTATGGGCCTGGTATCTCTTGCATCTATGTGATGGCAGGTCACGTCAGTCCTTCTAAGGTCATTTGGTCCACACAAGAAGGCATCCCTATTTCTCTGCAGTAATTCAGAGACAGCCTTCCTGACGTCAGTTAAGATTTTCTTTTGTCCTCACTAGAAGTTCCCTCAGTATTTCTGGTAAAGACATTCTATTTGTTTTACTCTAGAATCTTCTGAAAAATTTGGAAGTACCTGTGTGACCTGCTTGCAAACACCTATCACGACCCCCTCCTCAAGACGAATGGCACTATAAGACAAATTTACCTTTCTAACTGGAAAACTGTCAGAATTAGAAGAGACCAAAGTCCTTGCTACAATGACTTTACCTACAGGCCTATTATGACCCATGAACACTAGTTTGCTTCTGAGAGCAACTTTGCATTGTATCGTGTTTCAGATAGCAATTATAACCACTCCTTGCGACGATCGCTATCTTTTACTTCAAAGCAAACACTTTGCATCAACACACACTTTGCAATGACAGTTGACAATAAGTTGATTGTAAAATATCTCTCTTTTGAATAAAATAGAGGCAAGTTTCCTTCTTCAACGTTATTCAAAAGCCATTTTTGATGTCACTAAAATGAACAACACATGCGTAAAGAAGAAAAGTGTAAAAATACACTCACTACAAGTATCAAGCAAAATATTGAAACATGGTAATCTAGAACGAAGTTATATGAACTGCGATATTTCATATTTGCGTATACTCTTACATGCATTGTTCTTTTGTTCTGATAATCATAACTTATTGTTGAATATTAGCCTCTGCTATATATTTAATGTTAATCCTGGCTATATGGAGAGTTGCGGCTATTGGCCAGGGGCATGCTGTTGTTCAGTTGTTCTGCAGTCTAGTTCATGATGGCGCTCTCGTAGCATGTCGTGTTATAATCCAAATACATCTGTTATACTCCACTCCAGTTTATTATTTGTCTTCCGTGTTTTTCTACAGGTTACGGGCCCAGGCACCTAACTGCGAGTGAATGAAGTATTTACAGTGAACAGCGTGCATGTTTTCTTTTCGTGACTGCAATCCTAGCCTGTCTTGATAACGGCCGCGTGTCTTCCGTCCGTTCGTTTTAATTATCATCCGCGGCAAATATGGAAGCTCACTCCCGAACAAATATAGACAAGCTGGAAGGCCAAGCCAACTGGAGCGATTGGAAATTCCAAATCATTATATTGCTCAGAAGTAGCGGTCTTATGGATGCGTTAGAAGGGAAACTGCAATATCCCAAAGAACCGAACACGCAGTCAACAGCAAAGGAGTATTTGGATTATACGACCAAGAAACAAATTCTAGAGAGAATAGAATTTGGAGCTCAGCAAGTCATCGTCAATAATATGACTTCGGCAGTGAGACAACTCGTCAATATGTGTAGTACTAGCAAGGAGATGTGGACCAAGCTCCTGAGTATCTACGAACAGCGAACTGAACATCGGCAAGACAGATTGTTTATGAAGAAATCGGTGATTTGTTTCAATTGCAAAAAGGAGAGACATTTTAAGTCCAACTGTCCCAGTTTAAATCGCAGTGAACGGTTTAAATCAGCTAAACATCCGCACGCCTTATCGGCTACTGATGAAACTAACGCAAGTGATATCAGTGATAACAATGCTTACAAGTGGATCATTGACTCAGGGGCCAGCTCTCATATGACAAAGTTTGGCGATCATTTCGTAAACTTTGACGCTACCTTCAAGACTAAGGTAAATTTAGCTAATGAGACAACCATTGAAAGTATTGGAAAGGGCGATGTGCGGGTAAATATGCCAACGGGCGAGTACGTAATCACAGACGCACTCAGAGTACCCGGACTTGCAGCAAATTTGCTTTCTGTTAGCAAGATGACTGAAAAGGGTTTCGTCATTGTCTTCGAAAAGAACTGCTGCAAGATCTTCAGAGAGGAAGAAGTAAAGATGAGTGGTTCTCCACACAGTGTTGCACCTCGTAAATTTGGTACTTATGTGATGGAAGCGAAACCAATAAAGAAGGAAACCGCTCGTTTCATAACTGATCAAGACACCTGGCACAGACGGTTGGAACATTTAAACTTAAATGGACTCAAAAAACTGAAAGAAATGTCTGGTGGCGTAGTGTTTCCAGAAAGCGATTTCAAGAAATGTGAAATTTGTTTGCAGGGGAAACAGACGCACAAACCCGCAACAAGGAAAAAGAACAAAGGAAAGAGGGCCGCAGAAAAGTTGGAACTTATACACACACAGACGTGTGTGGGCCCATGAGCGAACCAACAATGAGTGGTGCCCGGTATTTACTCATGTTTACTGATGATTTCAGCAGAAAGACGTTTGGTTACTTACTCAAAGCAAAAAGTGAAACCTTGGACAAGTTTTGTGAGTTTAAAACGTTTGTCGAGAACCAGACTGGTCTAAAAATAAAGAAGATCCGTACTGACAATGGCACTGAATATACATCTCATCAGTTCGAGAACACTTTAAGAAGGTCTGGGATTGAGCACCAAAAAACCGTGCCTTACACACCAGAACAGGGGGGAGTCTCGGAGCGGATGAATCACACTGTGGTCGAGAAGGCACGTTGCATGCTATTGGATTCCGGACTTCAAAAGAAATTCTGGGGTGAAGCAGTCATGACGGCAATCTACTTGAAAAATAGATCACCGACTGCAGCGGTTGTTGGAGCAACTC
>NQII01000129.1:163721-241063 GCA_002778355.1 Clitarchus hookeri | reverse complement strand
TGTATTTTACAAGGGTAATGGCAGATCTGTTACAATTATAGCTTTGTATGTTGATGATTTCATAGTTTTTTCCAATAATAATATGGAAAAATGTAAGCTCAAGGAAGATCTCAACAGTAAATTTAGTATCAAGGACTTGGGTGAAATAAAANTATGGAAAAATGTAAGCTCAAGGAAGATCTCAACAGTAAATTTAGTATCAAGGACTTGGGTGAAATAAAATATTGTTGGGGAATGAATTTCGAGAGAAGTGAAAATGGATTAAAAGTTAATCAGTCTCAATTTATTGCAGAAATATTAAAAAGGTTTGAAATGGAAGATGCCAAGATTGTGAGCACTCCATTAGAGTATAAGTGTAAGTTCAGTGATGTGGATAGTGAAGGGGAACTTCCTAGTGTTCCATATCAATCACTTATTGGTTGCTTAATGTATTTGGCAGTTACTAACAGGCCTGATATAGCTTATGCGGCTAGTTATTTAAGTCAGTTCAATACAAGGTACCGGATGGAGCATTGGAAGGCTGCCAAAAGGGTACTGAGGTACTTAAAGGGTACCATAAACCTAGGTTTATGTTTTACCAAAGATGACAAGGACATCATTGGGTATGCTGACGCCAATTGGGCACACAACCCTGTTGATCGAAGGTCATATAGTGGTTGTTGTATTTTTAAACTGGCGAATGGTCCTGTGTCATGGGAAGCAAAGAAGCAAGGGTGTGTTGCTCTCAGTAGCACTGAAGCAGAGTAAATTGCTATGAGCCATGCTGTTAAAGGTGCCAANAAATTGCTATGAGCCATGCTGTTAAAGGTGCCAAGTTCCTTAAAGGTCTACTAAATGAAATAGTAGGTGTTGACAAACCTGTTTTGTTGTACAATGACAACCAAAGTGCTCAGAAACTAGTGTATAACCCCATGTCTCACAACAGGACGAGACATATTTATGTGAAATACCATTGTATTAGAGAGAATGTTGACGCAAATCATTTGAATGTTGAATATCTGCCTTCTGATAGAATGATTGCGGATATTCTAACTAAAGCCCTACCTCCTGTTAAGCATAATTTTTGTGTTAAGGGCATTAATATGTGTTAAGTTTTTTTTTTTCTTTGCATTGTCTTTTCATTTGTACTTATGGTTAAGTATGTATGTATCCCTGGATTAAGGGGGAGTGTTGATGTATGTATGCCTGGATTAAGGGGGAGTGTTGAATATTAGCCTTTGCTATATTTATTGTTAATCNTTTGCTATATATTTAATGTTAATCCTGGCTATACGGAGTCGCGGCTATTGGCCAAGGCCATGCTGTTGTTCAGTTGTTCTGCAGTCTAGTTCATGATGGCGCTCTCGTAGCATGTCGTGTTGTAGTGATGTCGTGTTATAATCCAAATACATCTGTTATACTCCACTCCAGTTTATTATTTGTCTTCCGTGTTTTTCTACACTTATAAACACTAACATTCTTAGTCTATTCATAAAATTTCACAGGAGTTTTTTTGTAAGTAGGAACGGACAATTTATGTGTATTTGAGTATATAATACGTAAGGGGTGCAGAAATAAAATTGTGTTAAAATTGGAGCTGCTAAAAATTCACTTGGAGTTTAGTGGGTCAAGGTTTAATATCCAACACATGGATTTCAATTAACATGACTCACATTTTAATGTTACAATTTGGAACACTACAAGTATCAGAATATGGTACATCCCCATGTTGGGTATTGGTATTATTTTCTTGTGCAAAAAATGAGACATTAGCTCTGATTATCACATTTTCGCTCCCTTAAGCCACACAAAATAATAAATTCCATTATTTCCTTCACTGCAGTTTTATGACAGACTTCAAGTTGTTATTCGTAGCAGGTTATATTGCCACTGAAAAACAGATTTTAAAGATTACTGTAAATCAAAAGCTAGAACTTTCATGTCATTTCTTAGCTGTTAATCATCATTTTCTTTGTCCTGATATCCATAATATGTTAATAATAAATTAATTATTCTTAAAAATTAAAAAAAAAAATCTTTATTTCCTTAAAAATTACAGCTCCTCAGATTCATTAGAAACACAATTATTAAACTCAGGATTCCATGGCACCTGAGCCAGAATTAAGGCAACCTGGAATTGACACAATTCAGAATTTTCACCTACTTCATTTTTAACTCAAAAACTACGACAGAAATAAGTCAATTAGAAGTTGACTTTATCCCTGATGATTGTTTGTTTTCTGCATTGACAATTTAAACATCAATGTCTCCTGGTGTATCAGCAGAAAAATACAAAGGATTTTGAATATTGACGTTCAATGTTTTGGTGATAAACAAATAACTTTAAAATATATGTTTTTAAACTTTTTACATACTTTATATACTCGCACACATTTATATTCACGTTTTCAAGCAAAGTGGTTAACATCAAGTGACAGAAATAAGTACTATTGTAGCGGGTTTAGCTGCCTTTGTTTATATAACTGGTTGCAATAAAATTAAATGTAATGTTTATGAAAACAGACCATTTCTAGCTGACATTGTGTAATTGCTTTTTTTCTTATAAATTTAATAACTTGCTCTTACAAAAATAATTCATTTCCACTGTGTAATATCAAGCAAATACCCTACAAAATATTTGTATCAAGGCAGGGCATGTTGTGTTGGGACAAAAAATTTCTGATGAAAAAAATTATGTAAAATGCTGATAACATACACTGTGAATTGGCTAATGATATCATACAATATTTCAACTTCAAAGTAATAAACAAATACTCATAACTGCTGACAAAATTAAAGCTTTTGAAATTTATTGGATTATAATCCACACTTTATGCACTGAAACATTAATAGAGAAATCTATACAGTTGCATTCTTCGATGCACAGATGAAACTTAAACATTAATTGATCGACAATATAAGTTCCATAGGGCTACATTAATTGCTTTGGCAAAATGCAGTTGGATACCTATTTCGAAGAACCTGGATCTAGGAGATGTCCAAAGCAGTACTTAACTGCTGTAAACTATTATACTGACTTAAATTTCAAAAATAACAAAAAATGAAGATGGCATTATTAGGTCTGCACGAGGATATTGTCACATTCACTTTACATCCTAAAAAAAATAGGTAGTGTGAAGGATAATGAAAAACAATGAAATGCTGGGATACAAAAAGGAAATAATAAAATACAATTTAACTTTATTGAACTAACAAAAAGCTATAACAAATTTCTGATAGTAAACATGTAAAAAATTACAAAAATATTGGTTCACCTTCTATCCCAGCTGACTTGAAAGTAATTCATTATATTTACTTCCCTAAAGTGGAGGAAAAAAAAAAGAATGTAATACACAAATGCATATGTAATAAAGCTTCAACATAATCTATAAGCTCAAAAATGCAGTTCTCAGATCATTTCTGCCATTTTCTGAAAAGTTGGAATTATTTATAATTGTTGTGCTGTACATGCATCTGCCAATTAAACATATAATTTTTAATACGCTCTGATGAAGACTGAAATAGCTACTTAGTGCAGACTCTTATTGATTTTCAGACATTCAACAAATGAGTATATAAAATCCCTTACATAATCAATTATTTCCTGCAATTCAATTGCAGGCTCAAACATTCCTGTTTCTTGGCCAAATATATATGCAAATAAACAAAACAATCTCATTTTAGGAATATTCAATGTAATAATCATCTCTATACCCTTATACCTGCTATTTTTGTCATGTTGCTGCACTTTGGAGGCATTGAAAACATGAATAAGAACACTTTCTTGTTTATATACATACTTATTTCAAGGGATAACTTAAATTTCACATAAAACACTAGAATTGGTCACAAAAAGTTTTATTCAAAATAGTCCCCAGTATGTATTTCTAATTCAGTCAGCACAGGAAAATAATTTTTCCACTCAAGAGCCTTTTAACCAATTAATTTTGCTTTTAATTATTTCCCCTGCTTTTGAAAACAACCTTTCTAAAGGCACCGATGTCCCAACAACTGAAAGATATTTTACTGGGAGATTAGGAAGCACTGAATCTGGCCTGAATGTTTCTCTCCATATGGGCAAGAGATGATCTCCCAGACAACTGGTAGGGTGCTCAAGTAGTGGAAAATTTCTGGATGTATGGTGTTTGTTAAGACTGAGGAAGAAGTGTCCAGCCCCATGTCCATACAAAACAATTCCACTTTTGCTCAACAATATTTTCTTTTTAAATTTGGATGTTTGCAAAACATTGATACAAAATTCTGACGTCAATATAATGCGCTAAACAACATCAATGTTTCATAATTANACATTGATACAAAATTCTGACGTCAATATAATGCGCTAAACAACATCAATGTTTCATAATTATTGATGATGTCTCAACCCTAACCTGCATCTGACTCAACTTAAATTTTTTTATTGCCATACATTTTAAGGCCTACTGGAAGTAGGTTAACGAGAATTACATANCCAGCCCCATGTCCATACAAAACAATTCCACTTTTGCTCAACAATATTTTCTTTTTAAATTTGGATGTTTGCAAAATATAATGCTCTAAACAACATCAATGTTTCATAATTATTGATGATGTCTCAACCCTAACCTGGATCTGACTCAACTTAAATTTTTTTATTGCCATACATTTTAAGGCCTACTGGAAGTAGGTTAACGAGAATTACATANCATCTGACTCAACTTAAATTTTTTTATTGCCATACATTTTAAGGCCTACTGGAAGTAGGTTAACGAGAATTACATAAACTTTTGTCAACCTTTTACATAATTTTTTACAACACTGGTAATGAGTTGCTTAGTAGTGGTGAAAAAATAATTCAACCTGGAATATATTATACTCTCTACTTTGGTACTAGCAATGTTCTTCTGTCACTGTCTGCACATAGCTTCAACTCAGCTGCTGAGTTACACCAGTTGACTATCTACTGAGAGAAATCCAAGGAAAATCTAACTTTTGATTTAAATGGAATTCATAAATTATTTTGTACGTTCCTTTGATAACTGAATGTGTTTACTTTCCAGATGCAGATGAGCCACACCAATAATACGGTTTCTAAAATCAGGTTTAATAAAAGATTTGTCTATGGAAAAAGGTGATTTTTACAAAGATGGATGATGTGTTATTCATTATTTTGTTGGTGTATGGCATTTGGAACAAACAAAGCTATGACTACAACTACATGGCAGCTCCTAATATAGAAAGTATGCACACATTTTCATAAATAAAGACAAATTGATTACTCATTTTGCTAGGACTAACTAATAAATTTGTTTTTCATAACAAAGTTGTCAATGGCAGCACACCTTAATGAGGTCAAACCAACAATTGTAAAAACTACCCTTTGTCATGGCTCAATAGAGATAATGAGTAAGGTAACAGGTGGTTCAAAATCCACTTTAATCTAGAGACGCTGTCACCTTTAGAACTTTTGTGCACAATCTTGCTAAACACAAATTCTTTTAGATTGGGACTACAGTGCAGAAAAGTACAGCATATTTCAAGGCAAAATTGTTACAAATTAGATTGTTGGTGAAGCAGGGCAAATATAACTTTTTTCCACCAAACTGATTCAAAAGTAATCCTAAAAGATACAAAATCAAATTTTTTTTGTGTATGTGGAATGTGCAACACACCTATGCTCCAGATATTATTTTGTTGGGTAATCCCATTTTTTTGCAAAACTGATTTTTTAATTTCTTCATAACGTATGTTATGCCACCTACAGGTCCTCAATCATAAAACCATCAAATGTGGATCAATGCCTCACTAAGAATAAACATCACCACAGGATGGTTTATTATTAGAAACCTTTTCCACAACACTTACATAGCTAAATAGTATTTACTTACAGGCACATGCACACCGTTTCATTCTTCATTCACTGTGAAAGGATGGAGGTGGAACTTCTCCATGTATCAGAAGGTTACTCATAGACAGGAACACTTCATTTTCACAAAAATAATTTAATGAACAGGCTAGACTTCAATATCCCACATGCACATCTGCAGTTTTCCTCTCGTTACATTTGTATGTGTTTGTTTTTGTGAGAAGACACTTTAGTACTTGACTGCATTGATCAGAATTAGGTTGCTCTTAAAGTATATTATTCACTTGCATGCACTTAAAGACACTTAGCAAGTAAAACTATCCAATTGTAAAAGTGACTCTGAGCTAAAGTGTTTTTAAATACAACTAGATGAGAACTCTATTTGAGAAAATTGTGTTCCCTACTTATAAAAGTTATCATCCAGTGGTTCGGCCCCTGCACTGTCAGTGTGAAATGCTGCATGTATTCTGTAATATCAGTATTTTTTAAACTATTCTGTGTCTGTCTTATTGCCATTACATGATCACTATTAAGCCTCTTTGAAACATTGTGTGACAAAATAATTTATATACGTCTAACTACTTCCATTAAATGTTTAACTCGCGATCAGGNCTCTTTGAAACATTGTGTGACAAAATAATTTATATACGTCTAACTACTTCCATTAAATGTTTAACTCGCGATCAGGCGCGCTACGAAAAGTTACACGGTAGGGCACGCGTTGAGCAAATTGCTCACATCAGGTAGTGCTGTGATCATTCAGCCAAAATGCATTTTATAAGCTATTTTAATTAACTTATTATTTATATGCATGTACAAATAAAATATAATCTATTATATTTCGTAAATTAAAAAATTCTTACTTACTTTAAAATGACACAGTACGATAATAAATAATCCCATGTGATGCGATTGTTTCATATTCCACTGTAATCCAATGTAATTAAATAAAAACATTCCAAATGAGAAATTAACACTAAAGGCTTTCTATGACAAATACAAATAAAATAACATCCTAGTGACCACTGATAAGTTAACTATTAGCATGCATACAACTTGATTATTTTATTCATCACTTTTTTCAACTACCACACATCTTATGCAAGTAAACTTTGTGTGTTCTTTGCATATTGGTATGCGACAGTTAGCACAAATCTTCTTAGTTCACCTGTTCTTATGTCTAGGACATGTGCCACAAAATCCTTGGGCTGGTGGTGGCAGATTATCCACAATATGCATACCAGCAACACGTTTGATTGTACACACTAGTTCTCCTGGAAGAGTGGGAATAGAAGCTCCTGTAGTCAAATGAGGTTTCATGAGATCCAAAGACAGAGTCTTGATGTATGTATGACAATCCATTTGATTGTCTGTGTTGCACTTGCCAATTATATCACTGTTTATGCAGGTTACATTCATAATCGTGAAGAACACAGTGAGTGGCAACCGGTTAATTATACTTGATACTGCATAAGACGCCCTCATCTCGTNCTCTTTGAAACATTGTGTGACAAAATAATTTATATACGTCTAACTACTTCCATTAAATGTTTAACTCGCGATCAGGTGCGCTACGAAAAGTTACACGGTAGGGCACGCGTTGAGCAAATTGCTCACATCAGGTAGTGCTGTGATCATTCAGCCAAAATGCATTTTATAAGCTATTTTAATTCACTTATTATTTATATGCATGTACAAATAAAATATAATCTATTATATTTCGTAAATTAAAAATTCTTACTTACTTTAAAATGACACAGTACGATAATAAATAATCCCATGTGATGCGATTGTTTCATATTCCACTGTAATCCAATGTAATTAAATAAAAACATTCCAAATGAGAAATTAACACTAAAGGCTTTCTATGACAAATACAAATAAAATAACATCCTAGTGACCACTGATAAGTTAACTATTAGCATGCATACAACTTGATTATTTTATTCATCACTTTTTTCAACTACCACACATCTTATGCAAGTAAACTTTGTGTGTTCTTTGCATATTGGTATGCGACAGTTAGCACAAATCTTCTTAGTTCACCTGTTCTTATGTCTAAGACATGTGCCACAAAATCCTTGGGCTGATGGTGGCAGATTATCCACAATATGCAAGCCAGCAACACGTTTGATTGTACACACTAGTTCTCCTGGAAGAGTGGGAATAGAAGCTCCTGTAGTCAAATGAAGTTTCATGAGATCCAAAGACAGAGTCTTGATGTATGTACGACAATCCATTTGATTGTCTGTGTTGCACTTGCCAATTATATCACTGTTTATGCAGATTACATTCATAATCGTGAAGAACACAGTGAGTGGCAACCGGTTAATTATACTTGATACTGCATAAGGCGCCCTCATCTCGTCGACGACATCTACACTTCCCTTGGTAACGTTATTGAATGTTATGACCTCTGGTTTACACATGTCATCTGTTGACTCATCAATTGTGCCACTGTTATGTATTGTTGATAACACCAACACATTTCTTCCTTTCTTTGGCACATACGACACTAGGAGGCATTTTTCTCCTAAACAAAACATACTGCTGTGGATTGGCCTTTCTTTTGTGTCCAGGCACAGTGGTGGGATTTCTGACCTCATTTTTACAGTATCCTAACTATTGTCAATCTGTGATCACTGAAAAGTTCCTCTGCAAGTCAGACTGATGTAAAATAGTTATTTATGGTGATGTTACACCCAGTGCTTGTGCATTTTACAACACTGCTAACTCGGTTGTCAGTTTTGTATGATCCTTCGAGATTTTTACCCCCATTTATCTCCGGACTACTTGTATAGAACATCCTTGCATTGACTAGAGCATAAATCTTTATGCCATATTTTGCAGGTTTATTGGTAATGTACTAATGGAATTTGCAACGGGCACGAAAAGACTCAAGCATGTTATCAATTGTTACATATTACCCAACATGATAATAACTGCTGCAATTGGTAGTAAATTCTTCAAAAATCTTTTTAATAGGAGCCAAATTATCCATATTTTTTTGTTCCTGTCGAGTGTCCAAGTCATCAAATCTGAGAGCCCTAAGGAGTGTGGCAAACCTTCTTAATGACATTGTCGCGTTGAAACAATCTAGGGCTGTCTCGTCGTCAACTCCCAGTTCTTGTAAGTTCAGTTGCTGAGCCTTTTTCAAACCTGCCCTTTACAATAAACCCAGAAATGCATACATTTCTTCTAATGTAGTATTCAGGCAGTCACATGAACAAGATCTATTTTCCCTCATTTTCGCTAGGCACTTGTTAGTATAATCAACAATTTCTCCTACAACAGTTACTAGAAAAAATAATTTCCAACTTTCTGAAACTGAATCCGCATTTCTTGCAATGCCTTTGACACTGCGTGAATGAGTTACTACATCACATTCCCTAGTATGTACATTTCTTGGCTGGCGTGGCATGTGTTTACCCCACTTGTCAGTTTTTATTTTCCTAAATAATAATTTCCATTCAACAAACATTCAGTTATTTACCCATCACTTTGTTCAGCACCTGACTGTTCACTCGCAGTGTTGTGTTCACTTTCATTATCAGTGTCACTAATTGTACTATCACAACCTCCATTTTCTAATTCTCGTAGCCATGAGTATATCTTTTAATACTTAATAGCCAATTAGATGAAAACTAAGAAAAATTTTGACAACACAATATTATAAATAAATTGCATAGTAAGTTTTTCCATGAACATTTCAAAGAAACTTTAATCCATTTTCACATGTATATTTACGAGACATTTTTACCATTTCTGCACAAATATTAAAAAAAAAAACTTTTGACATGAACATTTTGATAAACAACACGAAAGCCATTGAGCACACGAGAGAAATATTCTCACATACTCACATCAACACTGTCTGGCATGCAGGAGCAAAATACTCACATTCTATACACAATACACCAACGTTATCAGGAACGCATAGAGCAAACTGCTCACAAAGGGTGCCATGCTGACTTTGCCAGTTGACACCATGTATCCCTCCCTATCTCAGAAGCTATTTATACCATTGGGCTGTTCACAAAATGCTGATTTGAAGGTATCAGGAGACTAAAGGTCATAAATAAAGAGTACATGAAATTATGCACTGTTCTGTAGTTACTGTGAGCAAATTACTCATAGCGAGCCTGATTGAGGATTACGGCAGTAGGTCTTAAAAATAACATGTTCAAATATTCCAGACATCAGTGTAACTCTGTTTGTTTACAGATTATGCACATTAAATTAATGTTCATTCTGACATAAAATATTGATACATTTTTAGCTAATACTGTCACAGATATAAATCATGGTTCCTATATGAATTACAGTAGAAGCCCGATATAACACAGCTGTTGGGGAACATAACTCAGACCCGCATTATAGCTTTTCCGCACTATTCCAAGAGTGACCGAGTTGAGTAAAATAAAACTTTCCAATTTTCTTATTAGGTGTAGCACCTATCTGTTAAACAAGGGGCAAGTGTTTATATTTATCGCAGTGCCATAACTTGTGAAATGTTTAAACCCTTCCTTTCGGAATCTTTTTTATTTATCTGTATCACTGGACTTGACAGCACCCATGGGAGGGAAACAGAAGATGGGAAACGAAGNCAGTAGAAGCCCGATATAACACAGCTGTTGGGGAACATAACTCAGACCCGCATTATAGCTTTTCCGCACTATTCCAGGAGTGACAGAGTTGAGTAAAATAAAACCTTCCAATTTTCTTATTAGGTGTAGCACCTATCTGTTAAACACGGGGCAAGTGTTTATATTTATCGCAGTGCCATAACTTGTGAAATGTTTAAACCCTTCCTTTTGGAATCTTTTTTATTTATCTGTATCACTGGACTTGACAGCACCCATGGGAGGGAAACAGAAGATGGGAAACGAAGNGTGGGTATCCCCCCCCCTGTCCAATGCTTGGTTTGGGCGGAAGTGAGGAGAAAGTAAGCTCATGGCCAAATGAAACTAAGCAAATTTCTAATACATGCTCGCACTGCAGTGCAGGTGGCATCTTTCACTCTGTCACATGTTGTGCAACATGTCCCTTGCTCATGTGACTCATTTTATAAAGAAAAATTAAAATTGAATGAGTGAATTAATTGTGTCGCGCAAAGGAACGCACTTTTCTGAATTACAGATTACAATAAACATCTTTGTTGCCTTTTATGACAGTATTCCAGCAACTTTTAACTTACTTTATTTAAAGGTTTCAGCATAGAATAATTGTAGTAGTTGCTTAAAGTGTTACACAATACAACGCACGCATGTTTAATGTTAACTTGTAAGCGCCAGTAAATGTGTGACAGCAGGACACTTGCAAGTCTCATATTTGGCTAGGAATACGGCTGGACCTTCCCCTATATTGATCCAACACCGTGATAAGACGGGAAGTAAGCTAGCCCGATACAATAACATTTTATAGGTTGGTTTACAACCCCAAACAGGTATAACAGGCTCACATAAAAAAGGACCACCAGGAATTCTTCCGTCAAGGATTAAAAACAATGCAATAGCTGCTTTACTCTACGTAATTTTAAAACATACAAAATCACNGGAATTCTTCCGTCAAGGATTAAAAACAATGCAATAGCTGCTTTACTCTACGTAATTTTAAAACATACAAAATCACTGGAGAATCATTATGAACTGTACAAAAATTAACTTACCCTATATTATTTCTTTAGTAAAGTTGACAACATAACATTTATACATTAGTATTACAGTAAATTTAAACCTTATATGCCTTAACATATCAGAATACAGTTATATAATGATCATTAAAATCTATTTTTCTTTTGTTCTAAAAAATTCTCAAATTTTTGTTTTGACGAATTAATGCAGTGCATTTCTGGTCCGCATAATGTTTAATGTTCGCCAGGTGAAGTAAGTGAACATGATTGGGTTCACTTTGTCTTTCCAACCATGACATGACTTCATTAATATTGTGGATTACTTGGTTCATGCTTGGGGCTTCCATTTCTTCCCCTTCACTTTCACATTCATCGTCGTCATCATCATTATTGTTCCGTACGGCAGCAGTATCTTCTTGCTCGTCAACAGTCTCGGAAAGAGGCTCACTACTGTCACAGTCAGTCCAGCTCACCAGATCTTCCAAAGTCATGCTCATGTCTACAATACGACGTGCAGACTGTACATCGTTGTCAGCAAATCCCAGGAAGGGTTCATCACCCGCAGAGTTCTTCCTCTCGCTAACGGCAAAAGAACAATTTTTCCAACAATGCTGAATGGTTGCCTGACTCACACTTCTCCACGCTATTACTACGGAATACATAACTCCCTTGAGGTTGATTGACTTTAGTAAATCTCCATTTCATCATCAGAGTTTACTATTGCGCTTAGCAGTTCTCTGCGGTAGTGTGCTTTGAATGCTTTTATAATACCCTGGTCTAGCAGCTGGATCAGTGCTGTAGTATTTTTTGGCGAGAACATGACTTTTATTTTCCCATCCCTAGACTGCAGTAAATCAGCTGATGGATGTGCTGGGCAATGGTCAAGTTATCAATAAGTTTTTTCTTCTAGCTTAAGTGACCGCAGGTGGCTTCTCACTGCCTGAACAAAACCTTCATTGAACCACTTGGAAAATATTTCACCAGTCATCCAGGCATTTTTTGTGTGCGTGTATGTAACAGGCAACGACTTCATGTTTACATGCTTGAAGCTCCTTGGACTTCAACTTTTTCCAACACACAGTGGTTTTAAGATTGTGACTACCTGGTTTGTTGGTTGCAGAAGAGTAACTCTATCCTTGTTCTGTTTAAATCCCAACTTATTTTTGGAATTTTGGGCATCTAGAGATGTTGTAGGAAGCAGCTGAAAATATAAAGCCGTCTCGTCACAGTTATACACCTGATCATCAGTCAAATTTTCATCACTCATTACTTTTTGCAGTTCTGCAGGAAAGTGTTGCAGACAAAGTGTCACAAGATCGTGCTTCACCTTCGATGCTTGCTTGACTTATTCCGTGGTGAGTTTTCCATCGTGAAAACCACCTGTCTGAAGCTTTGAAGTCACTGTTGCCATGCAAATTGTTGTGGAATTTCACAGCTTAAGCCTTCAGAATAGGTCCAGATAATGGTACACCTTCACTTTGTTTTATTAAAAACCACCTGTAAAGACACTCACCCAGTTCGCTGTCTCCTCCTAGCATGGCTATTTTTCTTTGCAGCCCTACATCACTTTCCACAACATCCACAAAACTTCTTAGTTTATGTTCCTCTTTCACCCACCCTCTGATCATTCCTTCAGGGATACCACACTCACTTAATAAAATTGCTTTAGTCTCTCCTTTTTTCACATGGTGAATTATTTTTAATTTATCACCTAGAGAATAAGCCTTTCTTTTCTGTGACATCGCACCGCGCAAACGAAACTGATTTGGAGAAACGTACCATATTTGCTGCAATAAATCACAGTTAACAACTGCTAATTTCTGCGCTAATTGTGAGGAAGAGAGTGTGACCGCTCCCTCCAATCGCTCCCCCTCCAAACCTTCACCAACTCACGACCACCCGCCTTCTCCTATCATCTGCCAGCCGACCGCACGCCTACAGGAACACATGCTTTCCACTTATCTATTTATTTATGCCAGGGGACATAAATTGCCCCGCGGTATACCCGAATCCGCGGTATAACGGGCTTCTACTGTATATTTTTTAGCATTGCCTATTTAGATATTGGTTAAAGTATTATGTTGTGTCTTCAAGTATAAAAGTGCAATATTTTTGATTAGCTATATAGTATGTCATGTGACCAGAGCCATGTTGGAATAGTCAGTAGTGATGGCCGAGGTTAACGAGATGGTACTGTTTTGTAAGCTACGAGATAAATAAAGCAAATGCAGGTTAAGCTAGTAATTGGGATCTACATTTTCCATAATGTGACAGGTTATGGGCTCAGACTTTGTACTATCACACGAAAAAGTATTCACTGAGAACGGATTACGTAGATAATTCCGGATTACAGTAATCAAGGCAACATGTACAGGCAGACATGTTCCCGTCAGCAAATATGAACTACCTGACTATTCCACATCTCACGAGTGGTAATTTCTTCAACTGGTTATGGAGGGTACAGATGTGCCTGGATAAAGAAGGGGAGAAAAGTGTCCTGGAAACTTCACCAGGTGAGAAGGCCGAGGAAAAGATGGATTTTGAGTCAAAGGACAGGAAAGCTCAATGAATTATCATTCAAGGTATTTCCAATCGTCACTTGAAAATAGTAAAAGGAGCCAACACGGCAAAGGATATGGTCACATCACTGAGAAACGTGTTTGCCAGAACAAGTCCCATATACAAACTTTTTGTTATGCAACGTCTGGTGAAACTGAAATTTAATGGTGGTGAAATTAAAGATCACTTTGTTTAAGTTGAATATTTATTATGGGAATTTGAAGCTGCAGGAGCATCGCTGGATGAAACTGACCAAGTCTGTTATTTACTTTTAACAATGCCGGGGCCGTACAACACAGTATTAACAGCACTCGCGATGATGATGACAGACTTAACCTACGAATTTGTAAAAGGAAGATGCCTAGATACTGCTAATTGAATGAAGGAAGGGAGAGCATCGTTTCAAAGTGGTTGTTCGTTCACTTCTCAAAATGTTATGAAGAAAGGCTGTTATATTTGTGGAGATCTCTCTCACTTCAAAAGGGACTGTAAGCTTGCTAAGAAGCAATCTTTTGGAGGTAAATCAAGAGGATATTATTGAGGATGAGGAATGAGTTTCGTAAATGCAAATGTGGCACCAACATACTGTGCGGGAAATAAGCTGGACGTCTCTGAATTTTGTTTGTGGCTGAAGTTCGTAAGTATACACCAGTTATAAACAAGAAAGCTAATGAACTTGAAACTGTTATAAACAAAATGGTTGCGCTTTCTCATGAAGAACACCAGATGTCAGGGACATTTAGCTTTATTATAGATAGTGGTGTCTCCGACCATTTGGTAACCTCAAATGTAGTATCTGTGATGTTTGATGTTAAAGCATTGGTAAATACTGTGTTTATTCGTATTGCAAATGGTGAAATTTTTAAATTCAATCAGAAAGGATATCTTACATTTCTGTTTGAAAACACTGTGATAAATGTATCAGCTCTGATATTGTCATATTTTTCACATAATTTGTTGTCTGTGAGAAAAATTAATGAATCAAAAAACAGTGTTAATTTTTTGTAAAATAGATGCATTATTCTAAATGATAAAAGGGGTTTTGAGTTGAAATGCAAACAAGTAGGCAATTTATACTTTGCTGTATTTGATTTGCCTACAGGAAACGAATGTCATAGTGCTGATCATTTATTATTGCATCGTAGGTTAGGTCCCCCTGGAAAAGAATACCTTTGTAGATTGGGTTTGTCATTCATTGATGAAGAGTGTGGGGCATGCAACAAAGGAAAGTCAAAGAGATTACCCTTTCAAGATTTACCAGTGGCCAGATCAAGTAGAAAAGGTGAATATCTTCATTCAGATAAAGGGGGTCCAGTACAAATCCCTAATCTGGAATGTGAGAAATACAATCAAAACATAATTGACAATTACTCACATTTTATAAAATTGAATCATCAGAGAACTTTATGAACTTTGTGAGAGAATTTTAAGCTGATGGGAATAGGTGTTTTAGAATCAGAACAGATTGCGGTGGCAAATACATATCACATCAGGGGAAATTTTTTTGAAAACAAAAGGGGTTAAGACTGGAGTACACACTGCCTTCAAACGAAGGAGTCCAATGGTGTCCGTAAAAGGTTCAATCAGACATGCTAAATACGGTGAGCTGCATGTTTGCAAAAACTCATTTGCCTAAATACTTATGGGGTGAAGCCATACGTACTGCAGCATACCAGATAAACAGAAACTGTTCATCTACTATTCAGGGGAGGTTATTAGCTGAACTTTACAGTGGAAAAAATTATATGTCAAGGCTAAAACTTTTGGATTTTGTGTGTGGACAAAGAAATTGCTTGTGCCAGCTGATAAATTGGAAGCTCATGCCATTGAAGGGAGAATAGTATAATAAGGCCACACTGGATATATAATATGTATTCCCCAGACAGATGAAATAATTACAGGACATGATGTTAAATTTGATGAAACAAGTTTTGTTTTTCAGCCAACTGAGTGTGTGGATAAATTCGCCTGCATTCCAGTCTCAACCTCAGACCAAGAAAAATGTGTCAATGAAGATGAAGTAAACAAAAGAAGTAAACAAGAAGAACTGGAAGAAGAAGGGATTCATGAAGGAGATAATCTTAAGATAAACAAACAAGTTGTGGCAGAAGTGTAAATCTTCCTTTGAGACTACAGGACTATGAGTTGTACACTGCATTTGCCTTTAATGTAGAGGGAATGCCTCAGACCTACGAAGCAGTGCAATATGAGGGATGGCGAGAGGCCATAAATAATGAGCTGAAGGCGCACAAAAATGGAAACTTGGCGATTAGGAGAACTACCTCAACGAGCAGTCACCATTGATACCAAGTGGGTATTTACGGTGAAAGATGATGGTAGGAAAAAAGCTTGCTTTGTTGCTCGTGGTTTTCAAGAGCCAGTTGAAGCTATGGATTATGCTTATGCTCCAGTATGCCGAACACCCACGGTACATTTAATGTTATCTCTTGAAGTAAACAATGGGAGGCCACTTAAGCAGATAGATGTTCCAACTGCCTTCTTGAATGGGTATTTGGACAATGAAATTAAGAAGAGCTCTTTATGTACTGTGGGATGCCCGAAAGTGCTGGAATACCCCAAAGTGCTGGAATAAAAGGTTAAATTAAAATATGTTGAAGTTGAATTTTAAGCATTCATCATACGACTACTGTTTCTACACTATTGTTTGTGAAAATTGCAACACCCAGAAAGAATGGCCTGAATGAAGCCAAACTAGGAGGATGTTTAGAACAGTGTATCAGCAATAAGTGATTACGATTGCATAGAGATGGCGTACAGGTAGGCCCAGCAGCGCCTTCTCTTGTGTGACCGGAAAGGTCCGTGTTACACCAACCTCAGTCAGTGAATCTTAGCCAGCATATCTCGAATGTGAGATCTGTATCCACTCACAACTCATCAAGATAAAACGCATATTTATCTTCTGATCTACACTGTCTTATTTGTGTGAGATACTTCGAAGTGCTATTATGTCACCATACCAGCTCATTTGATCAGTAAAGGATGCTTGCCTTTAAAACTACTTCCAGATGAAACCCATACCTCACAGTAATCTCTTGAGAGATGACAGGGCTCTACTTCATACATATTTTTTCCTTTAAAACAGGAATAAACTTACGCACTGCGAGAACAACTTTCTTTAGAGCATAAAATTACTGAATTATATCTCTTAAGCAGCCTTTCCAATGGTGCATATCCACACGAACAAGGTGACGTCACGTCATGGATCCCAAGATTTTCTTATGATCCGGCCTTTTCCACCGCAGTTAAAACTATGCACGACCTGCCTTCTTGCAAAGGCTCACTCATGATCATGGTGGAGAAGCGATTCTACCCGAGTGACGCACAGAGGGCAATTCCACTGTGTGTGTCTCTTCTAGCTTGGCAGACACTGTAGTGCAGGCATGTATCCTAGTCTGTAGGCAGCATGGATCGAAAGGTGGATCTACAGGCATTACAAAAGCTTATGTTGTTCTAGTAGCTGGAAACCAACTACTTTAGTGACTACAAATAATGCAAAACTAAGGTCTGAGGGCATTTAAGCTGGTCACACTGAGCACTTTAGTAAGCCCATTTCCTTTATTTTCTCAGTACACATGTGAACTTCCATAGCATGTAAGAATAAACATGGCCACAAGATTGTATTTTCAAACAAAATGTTTACATTCTTGTACTCCAAAGATTATACTCTACTGTATTTGTTCAGTAAATACACACTTAACTACTATCAACAGCATAAAATGCCTGCAAAATAATTTCACTCTATGTGAGTTTCTGTGTATTCATTGATGTTTATAATTTTTACATAGAGACAATTAACATAGTTCCCCTGTTTTCCACACTTCTTAAGAAAAAAAAATATTTTTTGGATATTATACAGTTAGGAGCAGAATCTACATGGAAATACCAATAGCTTATGCACGGTTATAGTTTTCTTTATTCGTGAACATAACACACCACTGCGAACATGGCTGGAAATACATTTTCTCCTGTCTTACACTACAGAAATTTTGCAAGTATGTAGATGATTTAGCTTTTAGCCCATCATACAACAGACAATGTATCGCAGATTTAGTGTAGCAAAGAAAAACATACTTTAAAAACATAAGCGAGTAAAAAAAAAAAAATTAATTTTTAGTACATTTAAATATATAAATTGTCATTTAATTTCAGTTCAATGTTACAAACACTAAATTTATACGGTATACATAACACAAATGTAAAGGTTCTGAAATACTAGACGTAATCCACTAAAATAACATAAATTAATACTCCTAAAACATGTTCCATGCACGTGTATATAGGTTAAGTTTTTTACCATTACTTAGTTACAACTCAGAAGCCCTACAACGAGGTTCAATTTCGACAATATACTTTCAAGTTAGTTTGTAACACTCAATATATGTTTTGCGAAAATCTGCCCACAAACCTAATCCCTACAATATATAACATTACAATTCCCGCCTACGCTTTTCTTAGCAGGAAACAATTTTTCACTTATAAAATTCCAATGTTTGCACCAGTATGGCTGTAACTTCAACACATTTACAATTTAATATCTAACCGAGTTATTTCATCAAACTGTGTCCACACAAATAAAATTATATATTTCCTTCTAGGTTCATTAAGTTACTGAAAGCCTAGGAATTTAAATTTCCCCACAGCTGCTTGTGTTCAATTAAGAGCTCAAATCTGCCTGAAACTGTTGTATGTTAATAACACTCTAATGACAGGTTTCACTTAAATCCACACAGTTAAATTACTGTTTCACCAACTTTAATTGACCCCTAATATACCTTAGGCAGCCCTTAATTTAGGGGCCCAAAATCAGGCACTTAACTCTTTAAGGGACCCTTAACCGAGAAGTAAACTAAAAGAAAATTACTGCTACTGAAGAAATTGACAATGCTATTTCACACATTGTGTGTAGATAACCCCAAAAAGTGTTTTGCTGTAATTTAATAACTTGTAAATAAAAATAAGAAATTATATTTCAATCACAGTTATTGAAGCTGAATGCAAAAAACTTATTGCTGATATAACCTATACATTTATGAAGAAACACAACTTGAGCTAAAAGCCAGTGAGAGGCACACATTTAGTATATTATGGCATTTTTAAGGTGTTGACAAGGGGCAAAAAGTCAATAAATAGGTGGAAAAACGGAGTATTATTAGGCAGGTAGCTGACTGATAAAATATAAATTTATTGAGTATGTGCAAGCCACAAAAGTATTTGAAATAAAATGAAAAATGAATGCCTTCACTACAAATACAATACATATAACTCCATCACAGTTTCATTATGTGTTATTAGAGGCATGTAATTATTATAGCAAAAATGCATCTCAAACATTAGGCCTATATGTATGAGACAGAAAATTATCTGATCACGTCAGTTGAATTTGAGACTGGATATAATATAACACATTTAAATTTTGTATTTACCACAAACAAGAAATATTTAGTACAAGTTGTACATAAATTCAACTTTGTTTTAAATTATAAATAGTGTTAACAAGAGTCTAGTCAAAGATGTCTAATACAGATGTGGTGATAATCACATTTAATCCATAAATTCCAGCACTGGGTGTCTAAATTGCACATGAATAATGTTATATGCATTTTCAACAATCTAACACAGTTTCAAAGTTCTGGGGAAATGTATTTTTATCCCATTTGCTTGAAATTATATCAGCAAGATGTTGCATAATGTTTAAAATATGCATCACGAATATAATATTAGTGTTTAGACAAGATTTACCGTCTGTTTTTACCTCAAAATGCGAATTTAAAAATCACAATTTAGGTCACTGCTGTGTCACTGAAAAAAAGCTCATCCTTCTCTAAATAGTAAAAAACAAAATTGCTTATCTGTGTAGTCACTTAGTACTTCTAAACTACTTAATGGATTTTGATGCAGTTTTCAACATCATTTAGAGAATTTCTTGTGGAAGGTTTTCGTGTATAATACATTTATATTTGTTGTAAGGATAGTAGAGAAATTTTGAACTGTTTGTAATCAAGTCGTAAAAAACAGCTTTTAGGGCGCTTACATGGCTTGCGCTGACTAAACCACAAGAGATACATCAAATTAGTGTACTACAGAATTGTATCTCTCAAAAAGATCTACAAAAAAGTTCACGATAGCATATGTTTATCTTTTAAGGATGTAACCATTTTGGTTACATCCATTACAACCTTTTTGGTCTTTTAAGTAACCATTTTGGTCTTTCAAAGTATCGCTGTACAAACTAAATTGTTACGAGGCGAAGCCAACCCAGTTCGCTAGTAAAATATAAATGCCTTTACTAAACTTAAATAAACATGTACAAAAATTTTAAACACAGCAGTAATGCCATGTGAAATACATAAAACAGGTCTATTAGCATTTGTAATAGAAAAAATAGAATCATCTTAAAATGAAGGCCCAATGTTGGTTTCTGATGGGAATACGATTTTTGAAATTTTTTCTTGGAGAAAATAGTTACCAAATGTTTTGCACAGAATATACATCACATTTAGAAAATATTTAATTAGTGTCGGAACAAGTTACACTCGGTTCCATTAAAAATTTTTTTTAACCTAACTTATTATTTTTTTGTAAAACATTGTATTTGTAAAAATTTT
This sequence comes from Clitarchus hookeri, assembly GCA_002778355.1. Lineage (NCBI taxonomy): Eukaryota > Metazoa > Arthropoda > Insecta > Phasmatodea > Phasmatidae > Clitarchus > Clitarchus hookeri. Next base: position 220,422 of record NQII01000129.1, on the reverse strand, counting down.
AACAAAGCTACCCAGATCTGAGTACCAAGACTTTAAAACATAATATGAGAACCATAGATAAAATATAAAAAATTTGAATTTTTCACTGTGGTCAAAATGACACAGCTCAGATTAGCTTTTGTAACTTTTTCAGCAAAAATTTGCACTTAGCAATGATGATTAATAAAAGAGCAATCACAAAATGCCATGTAATTAAAACATAACAATTCCACAATAATTAAGTAGGTTCTAAATATTTGAAAAATATCTATTCTTAATTTTAAAATAAATCATTTTGGTGTGCACATGGTTAGCTAAATGAATGGAATACTCATATTTTTTTATATATGCAATGACATCCATTTGCGTTGATTCTTAATATTCATCAGGCAAAATTTAAAGCTTTAAATTTCCATCNATATATATGCAATGACATCCATTTGCGTTGATTCTTAATATTCATCAGGCAAAATTTAAAGCTTTAAATTTCCATCATAAACAAATTTTTGGTTAGCATTAATTTGCTCATAACTAATGTAAACACTACATTTCAGGAAGAAAGAAAGAAGAAAAAAAAAATGTTCACATTGAGTATTAATCTTTTTAAAGAAATCTACTTGCCTCCCACCTAGACAAACTGGGTTTGATTCCCGGCAGGGTTGCTCCAGGATTTTCGCACATGGAAATTGTGCCAGACGATTTTGCTGGTCGGCAGGTTTTCTTGAGGATCTCCAGTTTCCCCCACCCTTGCATTCTGGCGCTGCTCCATATTCACCTCACTTCATACTCATCGACTATCAAGATCCCCATGTTAAGAGCAGCCCAAATCGCTCCACTCCACTTCTGGCCCCCACAATACACACAACTAAAGGTGGTTCACGATAAAGTGAGCACTCTAGAAATCCTTTGAAAAAAATCACTGTCCGCAACTGCATACATTTATACGTAAGCATTGACCATAATACTCACAGTAAAGTTGGCAGCGAGTAAGGAAAGTAGTTCCAGGTTGTAATGTCTTACTAGACACAATATTAAAACATTAATGGCACCTGAAATTCATCACTTTCTTTTTGTTTTCCACACACAATGAAAATACCCTGATAACAACACATTTGTATTTCTAAGAAATTCATAACATCACTTGGCTGATACATCGTTATAAGTTATAGGGTCCATTGTACTGTTAAATTTTTTTTAAGTCTTTCCCATTCCCGTGTTTAAATGCTCTGAATTCCGTGGCAGTTCCTGTCCTGTTCCCTGGTTAGTTATTTCTTGTATGTGCCTTGAACAGTCTAATTTATGTGGCAGTTCGTAACCCCAATTATAAAAGATTTATTTACATATAGAACGTTTAGGCCTACATTTAAAAATTAATTTTTTCTGTATTTCAACAATGTTTTTAGTCGCTGGAAGTCTTAACATTTCCCATAATATGCCGAGCTGGCCAGTGGGTGTACATGTAATTAAAGTTGGTTATCATCATTTAGAACTTGAAGAAACTTAGCTCAAGTGCATTTAATTATATTTGCGATATTGTGTAGCAATTTTGGAGCTTTGATAGATGTTAGTAATTATTTACGTCACTGTCGAGAACCATGTTTACGAGTCTACACCTTGGTACGTATTTAATTAGTTTTTCCAAAAATAATGCTATAAAATTGCTTTATGTTACATATGGAACATTTCCCCTCTATTTTCAATATGTTTACAAAGGTCCTTTAAGTTTTGTTTTACCTTTTAATGTCTCTGGGCCAACATAAACAGTGAGCATTCCATGCTGCCATTTATAACCTTAATTTCAGTAATGAAAATTGGATTCCGCATTAAATGCATGAATGGAATTTCATGAAATACGTTGTCATCGGTTAGGTATTGTTTTGTTAGTATTCTGAGGAAATTACACTCACATCACTGTAGGCTTTCTAATATTATAAGCTAAAAGTGATTTTCTCATAAGAAAGATTAGGCCACACTTTCATGTCGTTAATCCTGCAAAAACAAAATTCATCTGACGGATTTTCATGAAACTTGCATTAAGTGATAAATATCACCATGGAGGCGTGCTGTAAATATTTGTATNTTCATCTGACGGATTTTCATGAAACTTGCATTAAGTGATAAATATCACCATGGAGGCGTGCTGTAAATATTTGTATAAATTTGGTTCAGTCACCAAACTTTTATGATAACTATTTTCGGTATTTGTAACGCCATCATAGTGAAACCGGCCACTTGCTTACAATAGTGTGTGTATGTATACAATTATTAATTTGGTAGTTATTTGTGATTTAAGTATCACACTGTTATCAGTAAGAATTATGATACATCGGCAAATATCGTCGTGATTGTAATGTATGCAGTGGGAGAATAGTATTTCATAATATTCTACTTAAAATAATTAAATAATGTGTCATTCAGAGACTTTTAAGCATACAGTTTTCCTTAGTTCTGTCTGCAAACGTTATTTTTANTTCATCTGACGGATTTTCATGAAACTTGCATTAAGTGATAAATATCACCATGGAGGCGTGCTGTAAATATTTGTATCAATTTGGTTCAGTCACCAAACTTTTATGATAACTATTTTCGGTATTTGTAACGCCATCATAGTGAAACCGGCCACTTGCTTACAATAGTGTGTATGTATACAATTATTAATTTGGTAGTTATTTGTGATTTAAGTAACACACTGTTATCAGTAAGAATTATGATACATTGGCAAATATCGTCGTGATTGTAATGTATGCAGTGGGAGAATAGTATTTCATAATATTCTACTTAAATTAATTAAATAATGTGTCATTCAGAGACTTTTAAGCATACAGTTTTCCTTAGTTCTGTCTGCAAACGTTATTTTTAATAATTTTTGTATCATTTAACGACAATGTAACACATGTTGTTCGCTGTAGATGTTGGACTAAATAGTATTATCTTAGAGGGTTCCATTCCTATTAGAATGCACTTATTTAACGAGGAGTTTTATAAATAGCGTGGTGCTTATATAATGTGGGGAAATTAGGAAAATAATTTTCAAATGTCAGACAGTTTATTTCTAAATAGTAAAAATTACATCATCAGTGTTTGCAAAGATATATTATTTACTGAAATTAATGTGTACGTATTTACAGTGTATACTACAATAGATGGTCACATGTTTCTTTGTTATGTAAATAAATACAGCACACTTCTGAACAGCTGATTAAACATACGCCACATGGCAGTGTTTACATTGAGATACTGCAAAAAGATATGCAATGGGCTGAAAGTAGAAAATAAGCAGGGCTTTCAAAAGTTTTCACTTTACCGTGAACAGCCTATACTATATTTACTTAATAACATTTTACTATGACCAAAGAAAACTGGGGGAGGAGGATGGAAAACTGAACTAACGTAAACTTCACATACGGATTTTAACCCAAAACCTAATGACCCAAAGGCACCTTGGTGAACTCCAACATGGAGATCACCTGCATATTGCAATTTCATTATTCACTAAAGTTATGGATGGGTCATGTACAAATAGAATGGGGTAGTGCATTACAAATGAGATAATGGAGTGTGAACCACGCACTGAAGCACAACACATTGATTTTAATACAAGAAGGCATTTTTTAGCCTCTTTTATAAGTAAATGGTAGATGGAAAGAAGGTTCTGATGGCATGTTATTGAAATAAACTGAACTGGCTGTATGACAGAAGCTGTAGTGAACAACAATGACAAAAATTGTGTATAAGTAATTCTTTTTAACAGAACGATGGCAGGAATTCCTAACTTACTTTGTTATTTGTCAGTCATATAAGGCATTATTAAAGTTTTGTATTACATTTCTTTCACTCATATTCTTTTATACCACGGAAAAAAGGAAAATGGGAGTCACAGTTTCAATAAATCCTTACTATTCACCACTGCTAATGTCACAGGCAAGACTTAGCAAAATTGTTGTGTAATATCTCTGTAACAGAACAAAATAATACCTAAAAGAGAAAAAAAATGTGAGGAAAAATTGACAAAATAATAAATGTCAAATTAAATAAATATTATTATTATTATGACAATATGCAATCTGATATATAAGCTAAGGGTTGCCCAGGGTTTTCTTATACTCCAACGTAAAAATAAATGTTTCAGGGTGTTATCAGTTTAGTAGCAGGTAATCACATCATTTACAGTCAAAACAAAATCTGACAAGTTGCACACACAATATCAGGTAGGAATTGGTATAATATTTATATTTTTCTCAACTACTTATTGATTTATTTATTTCACTTCACATTTTATTATGGCAGAACCATAAAGCTTTACATTTCCTTCACAACCATAAGACTTCACATTTCCTTGACTATAACACTAATTCAAGGTTTGATAAAATTGGTGATTTTTGAAAATAAATTGAGGCAAAGATACTGTATTACATAAACCCAAAAAATTATTGAAAATACTTTACTAAATTTTTAGTATAATTTTCATAGCACTGTGAATCCAAACTTTTAACAAGCTAAGTATTAACCCTCTCATTTATCACTATTTACATTTAAATATAAAACACAATACCAAATAGTAATTTAACAGCTTATAGTAACACTGAATATGAAACTAACACAAAATATACAAAAAAAGAGACAAAAAACTTACGCTTGCAACCCTCTGGGCCAAAACTATATGTTCCTGGAGCACAACGATCGCATGTTCTGCCAACAACATTTGTCTTACACTGACATGCCCCACCCAATGAATCACATAGCGAACTCAATGAGCCAGTTGGATCACAATGACACACTGAAAAATAAAGCATAAAAATAACATTACAAAAACAATGATAGGCAAATATGCCAAAAAATACATTGAAACCACAAAGCATGAATATGCATATAGTTATTGAAATTATGTTAATATAAAATTGTATGTTCATAATCTAAAACAATAAAATATTAAAACTACACCAAACAATAAGATACTGATAAAATTAACTAATACCTTCCTCCAGACCAATATTTTTAAGTACAGTTGGCCAATTGTTGTATTCTTGGAAACAGCAATGTTATATAATATAAGTGACCTATCCCAAAATAATAATTGTAATATCTGTGTTATATGTGGTTGTCTAGTTTGAAAAGCAACTCCATGTTCCACAATGTGATGTCAATTCCAGTAACTGCTGCATGCCAGTGCGGTCAATGCACAAAAATTCAATATACTCCACCAGGGTGTCTACAGAACTAAGAAAATATATTTTCATTACCTTTTTGGTGACTTTTTCTAACCTCAGTGAATAAATCCCTTTAGCAATGANTAACCTCAGTGAATAAATCCCTTTAGCAATGATTTACAGTTTATAATAATTTTTTTAAAACTGGTTATCTAACAAAATATCTATACAGTATGAAAATAACAATTGCCACATAACATTAAAATGTAGANATTTTAAAACTGGTTATCTAACAAAATATCTATACAGTATGAAAATAACAATTGCCACATAACATTAAAATGTAGAATGAATAACAATGCAAGCGTAATGAGACTGCAGGAAATACATTGATAGGTGACACTATGCGACAGAACAGTACTATAATAACCTACATTTTCTAATGTGCAGCGGAGAAACAAACACATGTAAAAAAATTCTGTAACAAAATAAATGACAGTGTCACACAAGACTGCATGCAGTACATGACAAGCCTACAGTGATGAAAGAGACTCAACTTCTTCAGCTGTTGGATGCCATACATTAACATTGACAGATATTATAAGAGTTCATCAGCTTCAGGCTTTTAAACGTATAGGTTCATGACACAAAAAAGTGTTCACATTAAAAATACAGCACAATGCACAAAGTACATTAATTGGCCTATAATGAAGTCTTTAAAGACTAAAATATTGACAACACATAATTGTTCGAGAGGACACTGTCTTCTCAAACACAAGTACCATTTTATTTTACTTTTTTAAATATACTTTTGCAGGTTGGATATGTTTCAGGGTCTGTACCTCTTCCTTCCTCTGCTTCATAATTCTTCTTTTGCAAATTTCCAATTCTTTCAGTTCAAAGAGTTTTCTTTCCTTCTTTTTCTTTTCTGCACTCCTTTTCTCCTGTTTATTTTTAGGGCTTCTTATTTTTTGCAGATGCATTGTTGGCTGCGAAAATCATAAGTTTTCAAATAACAATTTTCGAACAGCAGAAACAGCACCATAAATGTTACGTAGAAGAACAAAAGAGTATTCTTCTAAATTTTCCACAAGGCATTCCTTATTCACTGAGAAGCCTTTTTCTACTGCAGCATTGCAGTGATAACAAATATTTTTTCAGAAACATTTGTCAACCTACTGCTGTCTGTTCTGCACTCACAGTGGGAGTTGATAAAGAATATATCAAATCATTGTGTCTTCCTATCAAATTTTTTTTATAGCATTTTCGAAATGTGGGTTTTTGCAGAATAGTAGGTACTCTCTCTTGCCACAGTCTGCATCTGATGGTGCACNATAGCATTTTCGAAATGTGGGTTTTTGCAGAATAGTAGGTACTCTCTCTTGCCACAGTCTGCATCTGATGGTGCACTCTGATTCTTCTCTACAAAGGCTCCAAGTACAACATTTATTCTTGATGTTCTCAAAACTTAATTCCAGATAACAGTTGGAGACAAGTGCAGGAGGCACCCTTTACAATTTTAAACTTTAAAGGACATTTTATGCTGAGTTTTGCAAATAGACCGTGGAAAAATGTTTTGCACTAATTTTTGAAGAGTATAACTTCTACATCTTTGCAATTATTTAATGCAGACTTAGTGCGAAAACCAATGTCAATATTATGCAACAATTTCAGATTTGCAGGAAATTTTGGGTCAAAAACAATCAGTTTAGTTGCACTTTTGCAATCAGCTAAAACAGACTTTTTATTTTCAACTACACGAACATACTTCTTGAGAAACTACAACATCTCTATGGCACTCTTCAGAACTATAGAATCTTCCACCCATCTTATCTGATAAAACTTTAATGAAAATAGTGCAGAAGAAAAGTGACTACTCGCATGTATGCTGAACACCTTGATGGAAAGTTTTTGAAAAGGCAGTACAGAGCACAAAGAAATGTATGCATTTTCCAGCCAGTCTCTTTATGAGCTGTCCAACATAAAAAATCTGCCGGCCATCACAGTCATCTGATAAACACTTCTGCTGTAAAACTATCATAAACTTTAAATACACATTAGGGCCATCTAACAAAATAGGAATATTTTATTTTGCAAACACAATTCCCATTAAGTGATTCCCATCACAAATGCAGTAACCAAGTACTCTGTAGTGGAGCTGTCAAAAAAATAAATGTTAAATAACAAGTAAAAACTTCACTTTTGAGATGATCCCAGTAACGAATCACAAGATCTATTTGGACTTTCTGTGTTACTTAAGTTAGGCTTTCGTCAAATGATACTGCATAAAATTGTGAATATTTAATACAATGCACAAGATTTTTCTGGAAAAATGGTCCAAGACCATAGGTAGTTACATGAGACACATTTAGCCTTATGAATTTCAAAATTCTGGGCTACTGCACTGTCTGCAAATGTCAGGAAAAACAAATCACTTATACTGCCCCCACATCTTTTGGAAGTATGACACACAACCGTATTTGAAGTACACAATACTTCTGCCTTGGTTACTTCAACTTTGATAAAATGTGGCTTGATTGAGTTGAGTTGAGAGATTTGGGCAGCTCTTAACAACGAGGTCTTGAAAGCTGATGAGGGTGACATGAGGTGAGAATGGAGCAACGCCGAAATGAAGAGGCGGGGGAAACAGGAGATCCTGGAGAAAACTCGCCAACCAGCAGCATTGTCCGGAACGATTCCCACATGCGAAAATCCGGGATTGACTCGGCCGGGGATTGAACCCGGTTCGCCTTGGTGGGAGGCACGCAGGCTAACAGCTCAGCCACCACGGCCCCAGTTTCTTTGGAGTTTGTTGTTAACTTTCCCTAAAAAATATGAAGTTCCACACATTTCTCAAACTATTTTGGAACCCTCCTCCACTTATAAAAAAAACATAAAAAAAACAAAAATAAGTATAAAAATGAATTGTAATAAAAATAGTCTTGACTTCTGAATGATGATACAAAATTTTTAACTTATAAAACAAAATTTGTGATTAATCTTTAATAGCGTCAGGTACTAGGAGCTTTGGCCATACAGAATACATATTTCTGTACCTTAACATACTTTTAAAACATTGTACTAACTTTTATTACATTAGGCTACCAAAATTTAAACTAGTTGGTTAAAATGGTTCGAGAGTCACCATAAATAACTAGGTATATGATTTGAATGATATGAATGAATTTGAAATGATATGAATGAATTTGAAATGATATGAATGATATGATTGGAATGTATAGGTTAATATAATTATCAAGAAAATGTAATAACATACAAAATGCGCCTCCATGGACATAAAATCCAATGCTATAGTGATATTTCTTGCAAACATCTGAAGTGGTGCCCTTTACTACTTCGTAAAATGCTTGACCACATCTATAACGTTCATATTCTTGTCGACGAAGCTCATTTGTTGGTGAGTCACGGAAAAATGGTATACTTTCAATCCTTGGTATTAAAGCAACCTAAAATCACACAACACACATATAATTATAGAAGTGAATAAAGATCAAAATCAAACTATGAAAGTATGTCCCACACAAATAACAAAGTTATTTTTAATTACTTTGATAGCTGATTAAATTATTGTTTACATTTATCTCTTCAGGAGCAGAAAACATAACATTTCTGAGTAAATAATACTGTACTTCGTTTGCTATTTTATATTCAATAAATATGAAAACTTTAGACTGAATAGCAACAACACATTTTAGCAAAACCAACAACTGCAGTTGTTCAGAGAATTATAATTATATTTCTATTCAAAAAGTGTATGAATTCCAAATGCTAATTTGAAACTATACGCAATGCAGCCACTACAAAGTATACCCTGACTAGGCACCCAAATTATTTGTTCCATCACACTGCACATGAGTATAATCACAGCAGAACAAACCTCTAACAGTTAGGTGTAGTAATAATAGGGAAGAGCAACGATAAACTGGATTTTGACTGTCAACATGGCATGGTAGTCAGTGCAAAACATACTGGATTATTTGTATCTGAAATGGCAGTGTCAAGGGTATATCAAGTACTATACAACTAACACAAAATATCCAGTGAGTGACAATTTAGTGGAATAAAATTCATACTTGGCAAAGTTAACAAAATAATCTAACTGATTAAAGATAAAGTATGAAAAAGTTAACTGAGTAAAGTTAGAAGTTAAAATCCATGTAAATTAACTGATTAAAGATAAAAGTTAAAGAAAAATTAACATTTTACAGTTAAAATAATGTTTCAAAAAGCTTTTCATCAATGTTTATTCAAAACATAAAAAAATACACAATTTTACAGTCCCAGAAAAAAAATGTACAACTTGGTTGCTGGATGCCGAATCAGATAGGCCTACTTATCAAAATGATGACTTAACAACATTCTACAAAACCATTTGAATAAAACTTCTAAAATAAACTCTTATAGCACAACTTAGCACGAAACCAGACCAGTGGAGTGACAACAAAAACAATCAAAATGTGCATGCCGCATGAGGACCATCAACTGTGCAACTGTGATTTTTGCGTAGTGAGAGATTGTATTGATAGATTGCGATGATGGTATCTCGCCTACTCACAATCCCGTTGCGTGTGACTAATGATGATCTTCAATTCAGTACATAGTGTCAGTGTATCAATCTGTATATCGTGGTGTGCAACTTGTCGGCCATCAAATATGTTATGTATTTTAAGAAGTTTGTCAAGATATTAATGGCATTTGCATAAATTTTGTTGTCATCTTCAGTTTCCAGGCAATTCCAAAGTTAACTAACGTTAGTTTTAATCGTTAACTAAATATTTTAACGATTAAAAAATTTAACGTTAATTAGTTTTAACATTAACTAATACGTTAAAAACTACACACTTTTTAAACAATTAATTTTAGGCATTATATTTTTTTAATCGTTAATCCTAAGAATGATAAAACTCCTTGTTAATGAGTGAGACAAAAAAAAGGATGGCTAGAAATATGGATAGAAACAGACAGACTTCACTTTTGTATATCACTTCAGATTACAACCTTACCCGGTACAGATAGTATATTCTTCCACTATATGTTAAGAAAAACATTACCATGTGATGTCTATATTTCAACTGCCAAGTCCCACAAATGCACATGAATACAAATTTAATTAGACTGTAAACATTAAAATCATGTTTTATTTATTCTATAATAATTATTAATAAAATAATACGTGTAAAATTTGATAAAATAGAGAACATTAAATTATCATTCACCTGCCACAAGCACAGAGTATAATAGAGTTCAGAAAAAAATTACATGATCTGCTCAAGGCTTCTTCCTTATATATATATAAATATATATATATATATAAAAATACACAAATATACTGAAGACCAGTGGCAAATTCTCTATCCTTGCTACGTTGCTGCACAAGCTTATTATTTTTNAAAATACACAAATATACTGAAGACCAGTGGCAAATTCTCTATCCTTGCTACGTTGCTGCACAAGCTTATTATTTTTAAATTGAGCTCAAAAACATGGCATTTATATGTCTATTAATAAATGCCCTTTACATTCCTAGAAAGCTGAGCCCATACAGAGCCTGCAATGAATGCTGTGCGCATCAACACAGGCTTACGCTTGCTTGCGAGAGTTTTCCGTAGTTTGTATAGTGGCAATTTTCATGTGCGCACATTCACCCTTTCCACTCCCTCCACCCTGACTCATCCTAGTGCTTAAACACAAACCATATGAGGAAAAGGTAGCTCTCAGCAGAGAGCTTCACTACTCATCAGTGGCTGCTAGCGGGCATCATGCAAACTGTTTAGGGCAGGATTTTATTAGCGGCTTCTAGCAGGTTTAACGTGAACTGCTTTGTACAAGACTGCATGTGAAATCCGCTACATTTATTATTAATACATTTTTTTTCGAATTATAATGAACACTGGACAGTCTTTAGAAGTGTGTTTTATAGACAGTTTATTTCAAAATCCCTTTTCTAGGAGTATTCAAGAAAAAAGTGAAATTTTAAAGAATGACAGGCTGTGCCTGGCTATGCCAGTGTTAAAAAAGCTAAGCCCAACAGAAAATATGTTCGTTCAATGCAAGAATACCCACTGGTTAATGGGGTATAAAAAAAACAGAATAAGCTCTTTTGTTGGCCTTGTTTGCTGTTTTATAATGAGAACAGTGTGTGGTGTAAGAGTGGTTTTGTAAAATTAAACATACTTACAATTTGTTTCNTTTGCTGTTTTATAATGAGAACAGTGTGTGGTGTAAGAGTGGTTTTGTAAAATTAAACATACTTACAATTTGTTTCCTGGCACAAAAAACCTGCAAACTATATCAAGTGTTTTCTTCAGATAGACAGTTTTGGTAGAACTAGGATTGATCACCAGCTTGATGAACGGAAACATGTCAGTGATTTACTGCACAATGAAAAGGTGNTTTTGGTAGAACTAGGATTGATCACCAGCTTGATGAACGGAAACATGTCAGTGATTTACTGCACAATGAAAAGGTGAGGAAAAATAGTGAAATTCTGAAAAGTTTAGTAGATGCTTTATAAAGCAAGAGCTGCCTTTTTGTGGCCATAATGAGTGTCTTAACATATGTAGATAGGGAAATTTACATAGAGCTTCTAAATCTTATTAGCAATTATGATCTCCTTTTGGGAGCTCATTTGAAAGTCTTCTTCTGTTTCAAAGGTACATTTTCTGCCATTCAGAATTATTTTATTGCTCATCACTACGAATAAAATAAGAAAAGTAATTGAACAGACATACTTTGTCATGCTAATCATGGATGAAACTATAGATATTATAAACAAGTCACAGCTTTTCACTGTTTATTTTATGAATGGCAATAACAAAGTTCAGGAAATATTTTTGGGATTACTGTTGTAGGCAAAGATTGCACTGCTGCGGCCTTATTTGAGAATGTAAGTGCATCTTTGGAGGACAACAAGTGTGAGAAAAAAATCGTAGCACATAGATGGTGCTGCTGTCTTAGCTGGTCAAGTGAGAGATTTATACAAAAATAAGTCCAAGAACAGTATCCATGTGCAAATTTTATACATTGTTATAACAATTTACTGAACTTATCCCTTCAATAATCTGCTTCTAACATCAAATAATGCATAATATATTTCCAAAAAAATTTGGGACTTGCTGCTGCTTTTTTAAAAGTTGTTGAGGATAGCTGCACTTATCTTATGCACTTTGTTCCAATGTACACACAACGTTACAATGTGCCCAATGTAGCACCACACCAACAATATGGACCTTTTCTTCATGTCTTTTAGTCTAATTTTTAAAGGAAAGAAAGGCTTATGAGATCACTTTCCTTTCTGTGTCTGTATGTGACATACATACATACATACATACATACATACATACATACAATGTGTGTGTGTTTGTGTGCATGTCCCCCTTTTCAATTTTTGAATGTATGAACCAAATTTCACCAAACTTGGTACACATATATTACTTAGTGAGGACACATGATTTTTATAATTTTTCACCATGCTGAGCTTTTACGTTCAAAATGGCAGCCATTTGACAATTTAGAGTGATATATCTCGGGAAATATTCAACAGATTTAAACAAAAATTTTGTATCTTGACAGTGCATTGGGTATGCAATGAATTTATAGATGGATATTGTTCGAAAAATACTCAACCAATTTTGGCACATGAGTAATACTTTCTTAGGCCATGTAAACGTATGTCATTCAAATTTATGAAGTACTTATTTTTCAAAATGGTGGTAATAAAAATATTTTAGGTTTATTAGGTATNTTCTTAGGCCATGTAAACGTATGTCATTCAAATTTATGAAGTACTTATTTTTCAAAATGGTGGTAATAAAAATATTTTAGGTTTATTAGGTATAACTACCATATTTTCCAACCATTTTCAACCAAATTTTGTATGCTGACAGTGTCTATTATAAGCATCATATATGCCTATCAATTATAAGCATCATATATGCCAAGAAATAAGCATGTTTTCCCGCCAATTTATAAGATAGCACCACATGAAGAAGTGAAGTTTTCATGTTATACTTCTGAAAACAATTAGCTGATTCCTACCAATTGTAGCAAACAAGTAGTACTGTAGCAGCCTATGTAGACAAGTATGTTTTAAGTACGCTACACACTTATTTTCAAAATGGCAGTCATACAGTTACTTACGCATATGATATATTGTTAATACCATGTAATTAATTCCATTTTAACTTGTATGCTGTAAGTATATATTACAAACATTAAATGTGTCTACACTGAGCCTCTTTTGTCCGCCATGTTGTAGGATAGCTAACATGAATAAGTAAAATTTTTATGTTATATCTCAGTAAATCATTGAACAATTCCTACAAAATTTGGCAAACAAGTAGCACTGAAACAGGTGAAGTAAACTAGTACGTTTTAAGTAGGTCAGACACTTATTTTATAAATGGCAGCCACTTAGCTGTGCTAACTTCGTATGTTACAACATCAAAATCATATTAATTCCAACCTAACTTTGTATGCTGGCAGTATTTATTACAACCACCAAATGCATCTGCACAAAGTCTCTTTTGTCCACCATTTTGTAAAATAGCATAATTTGACAAATTAAAATTTTTGTGTCATATCTCTGGGAAAAAAACAAACAGATTTCTACCAAATTTGGCAAATATGTATAACTATGGTAGGCCATGTAAACTTATATGTTTTGAGCGTGTCAGAAACTTATTTTCAAAATAGCAGCCATATAAACATTTTTGCTCTGTATGTTATATCAACAAAACTATGAACCTGACGTGACCAAGCTTGGCTACGACGATAAAGCCAACTTGATCTGCTGTGTTTCCAGAGTTGTGAAGTAATATGTGTGTGCCCGGCGCCACAGCTCTGCGGTGAGCTGATGAGATGTAGGGTCGTTCGGCCGACAGCCTAGGGAATCTGGTAAACACTCCGTCATACACACGTTGCCGAGGTTGTGGGCCACCTCGCACGCCTTACTTGATTATCAATAAAAACAGTGGTGCTGGTTGTTAAGGTATTTATTACCCCGTTATGTACACTCAACTATACAGAAGACACGTGGCCTGAATGGCCCGGAACTACAAGCGACCACGTGGTCGCTTGTATTATTAATACCTCACTTCACTGAAGTGAAGCTACACAAGAGACTAGATGACTAGACTAGACTATATAATTTANGAGGCCTTCGACGACAGCAACATAAATACAGAAGACGTTTTATGGTTAGATACGTTCTTCCAATCCAGTAACATCAATCCGGTAGTATTTTATGCAAGGTTCATTCAAATTCAATCGAAAATGATTAAAAAAATTAACGGTTTCGTCTTAGAAGGGCCTACAAACACTGGGAAGTCCATGCTAACGCGACTGTTGACAGAATGCCTAAAGCCGACCTTAATATCGCGAGAGAGAGATCGTACCGGTTTTCATTTTGATCAACTCCCAAGCGCTACCGCAGTATTGTTTGAGGAACCCCTCATCGACAACTCTAACGTTGGCACCTGGAAGTTGATCCTGGAAGGTACGCCAGTTACAACCGACATTAAACATCAAGACAAAGAGATCATTACCCGGATTCCAGTATTTCTGACAACAAATACTCCTCTGCACAATTGGTGTGAAGTTGTAGAGAGAGAACCGTTAGCAATGAGGGTATTCCACTATAAACTCACTACACAAATTAAACATCATGCACTAAGTAAAAAAGCAACACAATTACAACCACCGCCTAACCAATTAACATCGCAAAGCATATACGCTCACATGCTACACCACTTCCTAGGTATAAATGCGTACCTAGCAGAAGTGCCTGCAAATGTCGTTGACAACTGCTGGGTAAAACCACGCGAGCAGGACGTAGACTCACTATTCGCCCACTCTAGCACAGTCACAACACTTACATCACTTTTGCATAACAAAGACTTTGCGGACATGTTACAGGATGCCTAGGCAACCACACACAAGATCCAAAACACCTAAACCAACACCTACACACAGCAAGGAAGATGAAGCCGACACACAACCCACCGCAGAAGGCACAACAGGAGGGGAAGGCATGGGTCAAGTGTACCAAGGATCCCAAGACGGATACGGCTACAACATGTACCAAACTGTACCAAGCAATTACTATCCGAAAAAACAAGCAACACTACACGGCTTCTTCCCTACCACATTTTGGTGGGACGCAGATTTCAGTTCCGATCAAAAACCAATTTGCATACCATACCGCAACCTCGGCTTTTGGATCGGTACGAAGAACTCNTTAGTTCCGACCAAAAACCAATTTGCATACCATACCGCAACCTCGGCTTTTGGATCGGTACGAAGAACTCTAAGTTTGCCAACACTAACAAACAGCAAAACTATTTTTTCAACTTCCTATACCAATCAGTTGGAATTAAGTTGCGAAATTTTAAACTGGCTGTCTCTAACCAAGCTACTCTGCGACAACGCCTTCTCACGCAAGGACAAACAAGCACAACGACCTGGGACTTTGAGTCTTCTCAAAACCTTATCATCTGTACTGCAGACAGACTTTACAGAGAAGAAACTTACACTATCGATGGACTGTTACCACCATATCACAGATCCGACATCACAGTTATGCCAGACTACGATGACCAAGACCTCCTCACCTATGAAGAACTATCCGTGGGATGCACCAAACACTTTCACTTTCCAACGCCAGATCCTCCAGTAGGCGGCTGGTGGGACAATGACTTCACAAAAGACACAGTACACGAACGTCTCATTCCAGGACGTACAGGCACAACATTTTTGGTAAACGATACACCTTTACTCAACAAAACCATGAATGAATACTATCAATCTGCTATGCTTAATCAACCATTTGACTTTCCTGCTATATACCTAGCATGTCCTAAAATTCCGTCTGAAAACGGCACTATGAAATTCAAATACAGGCTACGTATTCAAACATCATTCGAATACGAAATGACATGGGCTCCATTCACCAAAACAACTCAACCAACCGCCAGAGATACATACTTATTACCTAGACCACAAACACTTGCTGATGGTGTATACAAAGACTGGTATCCTGGATTTAACTTGCGTTAATTCCTTTCCTAGCGGAACTAACTCCTCGCCGCTGTCTACGGACAAAAAAGAGGGCACTGGCAGGGCCGACAAGCACTTGTACACCACTTCGTACAAGGCTGGAGGGGTAGTTCCTCCCGGCGCTCAACAGTGTGAACCTATTCCTTCTTTCCTTTTAAAATTTCCACGTCTAGTCCGCTAATTCCACTTCCTAGTCCGATGCAAATATATTCTGTACTTCGTCCGTTCGTCTAGTCCGATACCCCTCCCCATGTGTTGTTTCGTCCTTATAATTCGTTGCACCTAGTCTGTAGTCCGGTAACACCCTGATGAACTGCTTCGCCGTCTCGTGTAGCGCAAGCTACACGAGTCGGCGCCTTCTGCACCAGCACTCCACTTCAATGAAGTGGGGATTATTAATCCCCGTGCTCATGTGAAGCTCGAAATGCACTTTTGATTCCCGATAAATAATAATGTCGCTCTCCCCTTGGCGCTATGCAAGTTTTGTAAGGAAAGAGATAATGATAATGATTTATAATGTTGTGGATGCAACTGGATACTGTTCGACAGATGATGTCCTTGCTAGGGCTTCTGCGGAGTGAGGAGAGCGTAACGTCCAAGCTCGTCCAAGTCCTGGCGAATACTGGGGGGAAATGTGTGCCGGGTTCCGCCGCCTAGGCGCAGCCGACGCCATGAGGTGAGACGGTGAAACACAATATACACTGAAAGATGATTATGGGATGGAAAATGATATGAACTAAATTAACACAAGAAAACATAATTACCCTTACACAAATACATAATAAAAATGATAATACTTATTCTAAATGTTTTCATTGCACCAGCCACAGCATTGCCAAATGTAGAATGTCACATGTCTCTGGCTGTGGCTGGGCAGATTGTCTCCGATGACAAAACAAATTATTAATTAATTACACACTGACACTATTAACAAATACACTGACGAAATAAACTGAATAAATAATAAACACTAATGCACTCGTGCCCACAAGCCTGTCGGTGTGGTGCATCTGGTGTGGACATACTACGGCAGTCAGTGGGCAAAAGGACTCGTGAACGTGCGGTTCACGTCAAACCAAATTTCAATGTAACTTTGTATGCTGGCAAAATCTATTAAATCCATCTAATTTGCCTATATAGAGCCTCAAACCTCTGCTGTTTTGTAAGATAGCATCACATAAAAAAACATTTTTGTGTCACATTTCAGGAAACAATCAACCAATTCCTTCCAAATTTGGTGAAGAAGTTGTACTGTGGTAGATTGTATTAATTTTTACGTATTAAGTGTGCAAGACCATTATTTTTAGAACAGCTGCTATAAAAACATTTTAGCTTAGTGTGCTATATTTACGAAATTATGCAACTGATTTGTCTTAACTGGAAGTACATATGACCACCATGGAATGTGCTAATACATAACATTTTTATCCTCCATATACGATGATCGTCAATTGAAGAAAAATGAGGATTTATGTCATATCCCAAGGACCAACTAACTGATTCCCACAACATTTTTCATGCAAGTAGTGCTACAGTAGGGTATGTACACTTACATGTTTTAAGTGCAGCAGGCCTCTTTTTAATGGTGTTAATATAAATAATAAGAATGTTATATCTATGAAACCATTCAACAAAATTCAACCAGAGATATTATTTTGATGACCTTTTTGAAAAATGGAGCCATCTGAGAAAATTGAACATTTTGTCATAATCCAAGAACAATTCAATTAATTTCCCCCAAATATGCCATGTAAAGTTACATGATTTAAGTGGGTTCAGACATTGATTTTCAAAATGGTGGCCATATAAATATTTTGACATGTTTGGCATATCTATGTAACAATTAAACCAAATTCTACCAAACCTTTTACACTGACAGAATCTGTTAGAAGCATTATTAAACATAACCTTTTTTTTAAAGCAAATTTGTAAGAAAACATGGATTATGAAAATAGGGTTTTTATGCCACAGCTCTGGGACTAATAGATTAACCAATTTTCACCTAATTTTTCACACAAGTAGCGCTATGGTAGACCATGCAAACTTGTGTGTTTTAAGTGGATGAGACACTTATTTTCTAAATAATAGCGATGTAAATATTTCAATTAATTGAACCCTATCATTCAAAACATTAGAATGATTACATCCAGTGGATGCTCCAAATCCTACCCCCCGTGATGCATTTGATTGCACGCTAGTTTATTTTTACAAGGTTTCCTGGGTTCGAGTTCCAGGTAAGACACGTTTGAAATTTTTAAGTGTCTCACTAGTGTTGCATATGTTTCTGGTTTCATCTCTAATGATACTGCTGTCAACAAGGCAACAAGGCCTACCTACCATCTTAGCCTTTTAAGAACTTCATTAAATATAATTTGCAGCCATGTAAAGGAAAGTAGGATCATTAGTTATATCAGTAACTTCTTCTCAATACTGTGAACAAGTATTATAATATGATAGGGGAATTTTTTAAAAACATTTTGGAAACTCCCAAAGACTGGGACAGTAACACAGTTATGAAAGAGCAAGGACTTTTTAATTTCTTGCAGAAGTTGAAATTCAATTACTAGTGTCATTGTCCTCAAAGATTTTCTCATATTCTGACATTGTCATTAACATTTTGGAAACAAAATATCTTTATATAAGTTACTANGGTACAATGCTAAAAGAACTGAAGAACTCTGTTTAAACATTCAGACTATGAGGAAGAAGATTTCACTGACATGTATGACAGTNGTTACTATGCTAAAAGAACTGAAGAACTCTGTTTAAACATTCAGACTATGAGGAAGAAGATTTCACTGACATGTATGACAGTGTTGTACGTGATGTTAATGTCCATGAAGGGGAACCAAGTCACAAGAAGAAGCATTAGGTATGTGATAAGTCACATAAATTAAGATGTAAATGTCTTTTCAACTAAGTTATTGACAACAGATTGGTACAAATATGAGAGCACTGTAAAACTGTTGTCAATTTCCAGTTCTTTTCCTTACTGAATTGTGATTTGTTTGAAAATCACAGCAATAAATTCTCAGACAGTGACATAAAATTGCCGGAGAAAAACTAAGGCTCATTTTTTACATAGTCCACTTAAAGGCTGAACTCTGTCTTCTACACATCACCTGAATTCAAAGACAAAACCATTTCAGACTTGCTGCATTTCATGCATTCGAACAAAGTGTACTTAGGTATGCCTGAAGTATTCAGACTTACGTGGAGAATGTCCTCAACATTTTGCCAGTTGGTGAGCATGCCATATGCTATCACTTGTGTACTGGTGGATGGTGTTTTATGAACTCATCGTTCCAACATGTTTTCTTCAAAGCTTGGTGACCTTTCTGTTCTGCTTGCTCCAGTATCTAGATTCATGACTCACATGCATGCATGTGGTGTTGAAACTTCACCTAATGATATAACATTGTCACAACACTACAGACAAAGGCTAAAATTATGTGAAGCTACAATGATCAGGCAATTTGAGCATATATTGATGATTACAGAAGTCACAGCCAAAGATTTGACACCAACAATTTTACTACTACAGATACTGCAGATTGTGTTTTACAATGAAGATATCTCTGCAAAAAATTAATGAAGAATCTACAAAGAGCAGATTCCTAACCTCAAAAAAACTTACAGATGATGACTCCAGAAGAGTGATGCCAAGCCAAAGTCAAGGTTCTGCAAAGGTATTACCTACCAACCTATGTGTATGTTTACGAGAAAGAATCAAAGTATATGAAAATAATACAAACCAGGGAACGTTTAAGACAAGCAACTGACCTCAAAACTGATAATACAATAAGAAGAATTGCTAGTGAGTCAATGGATCAGAATATATTGTCTATGACCTCAAGAAATATTATTGCTGCAGAGACTTACTAACATGTTTCCTGTTAAAAAGCCTGTACAAAGGATAGGCCAGCTAAGCATTATCTTAAAACCAAAGAGCCTTATTTGGAGGTAGAAAAAAGTGCTTATGAAAATCTCTGCAGTTTCATTCAATAAAATTTGTTCAGTAATCCTCATATTGGGTAACTATAATTTAGTTTACCTAAACTAAAGTAATTCATAAATCTCAAAAAGAAGCTATGCTACTAAACTGAAACTCAATTTCCCACCAAAATTCAGTTTTTTAGTTGATAAATTTATGTAGCTCCTCAAAACTACACGTTCAAGACTCTAGCAACAGAATTTCATTAAGATTCAGAACAAATTAACAATATGTGAGGAAGACTTTATCTATCTCTTTAAAAAAATCTTACTTTTTACATTGCAACTCATCCAGAATTTTGCGCAGATGTTTAGAAAATTATTTTTCTTATATTGTCTTATGGTATTATTAGAAAATAATCAGTCAATGATGGCAAGGAAGAAACTGCGCATCAATACCCAAAATATGAAACCATTTGAATAAACAGTATCGAAGAAATGGCATGATAAGCTTAGAGGTTCAAAGCAACAATATTGCAGTTGCACAGGTACATGACTGTAGTCAATAACTGTAAAAATTCAGTTGCAAGTTGCATAACTGCAATTGAAGTTGACAACTTCAATGGTAGGATGAGCATAGGCAACTCCATTACTACAGTCGCTGGCAGCAAAAGTTAAGTTGTCCAACTATGACATTAAAGTTGCAAACTAATTTATCACAACTACAAAACCGAAGTTGATGCAGGACAGTGTCCTGACTATCCCTTGACCATATGTTCCGCCATGCGTCCGAAGATGCACCAACTGCATCACGCATTGCAATAACCCCAGCATAGCCAGATGTGCACCAAAAGTGCATGTGATGCAAGTTTAGTTAGTGTAGTGCAGGCAGTANTCGGTGAGTTGGACTCAGTTAAGAAGGTATGGAAAATTCTTCTGCACACAGCAAAAATAGTATCAGAAGATTTACAGTTAATTTTGTAGGGCACAGAATTAAAATTACAATTATAAACACAAAAAGATGTGCATTTTGCATGAGGGATGCCCCCAGAAAATTAACGAGCTTTTTTCTTATTTTATGAATTCAGTAACATGAAAAAGGAATTCCACTTTTGTATTCCAAATTTTGTGTTTTTAAATTTTATGCGAGATTTTTAAGTGTCAAAGTGTCTTTTCTAATTTGCAGTGTATGCAAAAGGTAATTAAAGGGTCATTTGTGTAATTTGTATAGTTTTGGCACGTAGCTGACTGCAGGGCACTTGGGCGCACGCCACCTACAAGTCAGTCAGAACTCGAGGCTTGTGGGGGCCAGTACGTGTACTCGTGCTCCGGGCACCTTCACCTGTTTGAACTTATGACTTAACATACAATAGTCTGTTATTTTTTTAAACCTTTTGCTTTTCATGCCCAGAAACACCACCTCACCTTCCCCAGGAATTGTATTGCATGGGGAAACATAAATTTCCAACATAACTTCATGTACATGTGGCCGTACACCCACATCTTTTCTGCATAGCCTACCTGGCGGGTTTAGGACCAGGGTTCACTTACTTTGTTGATTTTGAGTGTGTGAAATTAGTGTAATTAATACTGAAAAATACATGTGTTAGTACAATGTACTAGTGTGTATATTTTCCAGTGTTGCCTTATGTGTTAAGGTTAAGAGGATCGCAATAACCCACCATTTTGGTACACCTTAATCAGGATCTTAATTGCAATTGTGACACAAAGTTGGCGACACATTTCTACCGCAGTATTAAGGCATGCAGGTCAGCCTGTAAAAGGCCTATTAGTTAACAAAAGTACATCTTAGGGAGCTACTCAGTATCAAATGCAATTTTGGGGGTAAGTCTATGTCTGGGTGATCTGCCGTACAACTCTGGGATCAATCACTACAGTCTCTGCTTTACTATCACATCATCGTCAGCCGGCAATGACTGGCACCTGTCAGGTAAACTTCATTCTTCCCAACATCATAATTTCCCTTCTTTTTGTGTAACTACTCCTTCACCATGCAGCTCCTGGCCAACGAACAGGCCAAGTACCATTATATGTCGTCCACTGGTGTGGCAAATTGCTGTAAGCTACTTCTGCGACACCTGACACCCATCAAAGTTTAAAACTGCATTATTGTAATTATTAACTACAATAATAAAGTTGCCAGCTGCATTTTTGCAGTTATGAAGTTACAATTTGACTGACAGATGTCACTCAGCATTAAACTTACTCAATTAAATGAAATAACACTTCTACAATTAACGAAAAATGGTCACTATTAGTCACCAGTAAACCAAAATTATTTTAAAAAGTATTACATTGAATCAAATTTTGAAAATATTTACTGATACATATGGAAATAAAATTTTATTCAAAATACACGTAATTAATCATTTGACTTTTACTAATAAAATATATATCTCATGTCAGCTACTGTATTGGGATGATCAACATCTTGAAAGGCACTTAATTAGTTATACAAGTTTCGGCTTTAATGATACATGAGAACTCAGCACTGACTGCTATTTTTTATTGTTTAAATTTAAGGTCCATGGCTATTAATAAAGATATGGATTTCTGCATAATCATTCATGAACTCTTTTCACTAGTCACAATATTGCAGTTATCATTTGAAATTAAATTCCTTGTGACTACAAAGCTGCAGAATAGAATATAATATAATAGCTGCCAATAATTGTAACATTATAGTTACAAACAAACTTACCTTTGGTGAGCACAAAGTTACAGTAGTCAAATGAAATATTACAGTGTCCAACTGCAACAATAAATGCAACAATGCAATAGCTAAATTATAGTTTGTTGCAGTTATTTTATCCAGCAGGAACTGGAATTTTTTTGTTGATGACTGCAAATTTACAATTGCCACCTACAAATTTTCAGTCAGCAATAGCAAATTTGACAGAAAATTTTCAATTGGGGACTGCAAATTTTCAGTCATAACTTGTACACTACAGTTAAATGACTGCAAATATATATGCTATTTCGCACCATCGACTGCCATGACTGAAAATTCCTTACTGTAATTCTTCAGCTGTTGCAGTTACATTCCCACTGGGATGAATATGCTTAAACCAGGTTTTTATATATACAAATCCTAATCTATTTTTTTCTCATTCTGATTGAGTCAGAAAATTTGGATTATTAACAAAAATCTATTAATGATAAATTTTATTTTTTCAGTTGCAATTAAAACACTTTTACATCATATTAATATGATTAATACTCTCACCGAATCAACAAGTACAGATGCTGAAGGAGTATCTACTTGGTCATGATAGTGTCTGAATTCCAAACGAATCTTGTAACCTTTGCCAGCCTCTAAACACACTGGTGGAAAAACTGCTACACTTCTTGAGCCTAAAAGTGACAAGACAGTACACATTTAAATGTTTACTACAAACCTATCAGTAATAAACATTTTATGAGTTTAGTATTAAAACTTAACTCATGTCCATTTATTTTATATACTTTCACAACCAGGTATACAGGATGAGTCAGTACCTCTGCAACAAACTTTGTGAGGATCTTCTTTACAAAATATCAGTTGGAAAATGTGTGACAACGAACACCAGGAAACCATTCTTAGGGGCAAGAGACTTGTGAAGATGGTGTTGAAATAATGAACCTTATTTAATTACACAAAACCCATATGATATGAAAGGATGATTTTTTGTATACATGTCAAACAATGCAATAACATTAAAATGCAAATACCACTGGCGGCCTACCACATTCCCTACATGGTAAAAGGGGTTTGCCACCCCTTTAAATAGTGAAAAAAGGGTTGAAGTAAATCGTTACACAAAGTGTGATCATGGGTTATGAATTAAAATGGCAAGACGTAAAAAGAGTCCTCTTTGTTAGAAAGCCTGCGACGAATGGTATGCAAGTAAACAGACATAAACAATAATTACAAATGCCACGTAATGCTTATGAGGTTGGCTAAATGGTTGATACAGACTGACATGTATGACAGTAAAATAGAAACAGGTTTTTATAACATCTGTTTTGTTGTATTTTTAAAATGGTGTACTAAATGTGTATTATTATGTAATTAATGACATAACATACACAAACTGAAACAAACAAATAGCACATAAAGGAAGTGAAATCATAAACCAAATAACATTTAAATAGGCATAAAACATTGAAAAAAATGAAAAATAATGAAGTAAGAACAAACATAGACAACCATTTGATGGAATAATTAAACAAATAAACATTAAAATAAATTAAACAAAGAACATTATCAATAAAACATTGTTTTCTCACGTACCATTCGTTGGAGACTTTCTCAACAAGAGGACTTGATTTTACATCTTGCCATTGAAATTTATAACCCGTAACTACACTTTACGTAACTATTAACGAATACGCTTTTTTCACTGTTCAAAGGGGGCGGCAACCCCCATTTTACCATGTAGGAAATGTGTTAGGCCAACAATGGTATTTGCATGTTTAAGTTATTGCATTCTTCAACATGCATATAAAACCTCATCTAATAATATCATATGGGTTCCATGTAAATAATAAAGCTCATTATTTGAACCCTATCTTCATAATGGTCTCCTGCCCCAGGAGTAGTTTCCTGGTGTTCATTGTCACACATTTTCTAACTGATATTTTGCAAGGAACATCCTCATGAAGTTTGTTGCAAAGATGCTGACTCACCTGTATAGACAACAGTAAACCAAATGGTGCAATATGCTGAAATGAATGAAAAGAAATATGTATTTTCAAAAGAGTCTGATAAATGAAATGGGTTAAGTTGTAAAATAAGCAAAAATAATATTTTAAAATTAAGAGCAGCTCATCATTACACTAAATATATAAATATAAAAACCTGCATGCACAAACACACAATATGTATAATTGAATAAATTTAACCATATAATAAACAATTTAAAATATGATATAATTTAAAAGGTTTCATGGCTATTATCTAAATGTACTTTACTTTCCGTTTTATTTTTGTCAAAACAATTGATTAGCCAGACATTTGGAAAAATAGTGTGGTCTATTCAGTGGAACTTTTTTTCTGGCCCTGCATGGGCTCACCTTACGCTAATAGACTAACTACTGAAGTTCAGAAAAGGAGCCAGTACTGGGTGCATACCAGGCCCTAGGTCTATATGTTCTACAAACAAAAATGGGATTTGGAGGAGCATGGACAGATTAAATTAGGTTTTGGAGTGCCCAAGCCAGCATTTGTGGCCTGGCCCTCCCCTTTGATAAAACCAGGAATAAGCCCATAGGAGTTATGGTAAACCAGTTAGGCCACTGGCAGAAACCCCTGATGATACAGCATGTCTACAGACATCAGGAAAATAGTTTAGTGATATTTTATAAAGACCTGTAACAACAATTTTCAAACTAAAAATGCAGCATCAAAAATACTTTTTTTTAAACTTAATTTCATTGTATGTCTTTACCTATATCACTAAAACAAAAGAATAACATACATACCAGTTAATCAATCATATATCAACACCCTGTTTGTAAAAAAAAACTTTTTAACTGGTTAAAAATATTATGGGTAAATACACAAAATTATTATTTAACCAAAAATAGCAACTTGATACTTTCTATGTACGGACAAAATATCAACATCTATGAGTTCTTCATGAATGAAGATATTTAACAAATAAGTATTGCAATTAACATGTACACTCTTCTCAAAATTATCTGTATTTCTATCCTCTTTATTTATAACGTCTGCCTTTCTACCTTCAACATTAAACTCTTTACATTTTTTGTCACAGCCAGTATTACTTTCATTTTGTACACGATTGCTGTTTTTATTATTTTTACTTGGGGCAATTACTGTTGGAACCTTTCCTAACCTATTTATAGATTCAACCCCCCAGTTGCCTATCATTGTTATTAATTCTGCGAATTTGTTCTCACTCTTTTCTACTTGTCGCCTAATTTCTTGTCATAATTCATGTTTAAAATCCTGTTGTCCTTTCTGTAAGGACAACAGGATATTAAACATTTCTGCTGACCTATTAGTTTCCTGAGTGTCATGTGGTAATTGCACCATTTTTATTTCAGTTACGACGTGGTAAACAAATAAGCAAAATAACTCGTGGCAAAAGCACTTGTACTGGTGGCTACTGCATATCAGTATCCTGTGCATATATAGGAAAGGTTGTAATATACTTGTGAATTTTCTTTAAATACGGGCAGTTTTTTCTTTCTAAAGACATACTGTATTAGAAACTATTAATGAAAAATAAGTTAATATTGTAAAGAGTAGTACGAGTTGCTAATGAATCTAAGGAAAATGTTCTAATATTATACTTACGGTAAAGTGTATTAGTGAAGATTTTGTGAACTGAGATATACCTTTTCAATTATGTAAACAGTTGTGTTATTGTAACTAATGTGATTTATTTATGCAGAGTACCGAACAGGAAGTGCTATATGAATGTTAATAAGTTTTATTTTACATTTGAAAATTGTGTAACATAAAGAAACAAATAATTACTGTTATTTTGCATTAAGAGTTGACAAAAGGAATTATAAGGAATATTAATTAAGGATGCAGTAAATGTTACCTAAATTTCCAAAGGTTGAGGTGGTTGAGGTGTTGTATAGTATTGAGCCTTAAGTATCTGCATAAGTAGTTAGGAGATGTTACTGCAGTTTATGGTGTCCTGGGATCAGTGGCACAAGGAGTAAGTGTATTTGGATTGGGACAGGTCTGGGGCCCTTTTTTATAGTCAGCACTGGCCTAGTGAGAGGCAGTCACAGTGGCTTTTAATGTTTTTTGTCAGCACTGACCTATGGTGAGGCAGTCACAGTGGCGTTTTTATAGTTTTGGGCAGACCTGGGTCCCCTTTTGGAAGGGTGTGTGCTGATCCCAGTGAGGAACCAAAGGGCAGCAACCCAAAAGGAATCATCAATGGCACAGGTGGAAATACACCCTCAATTACAAATTATAACAACAGGTAACTATTTGAAACCAGTGAAAGGTATGATTTTCTTGCAGCATCCCTGTAAATATCTTGTTACTCTTCAACAGGTGAAGTAAATAACTTTTTTTTATGAGTTTATTAAGTAAATAAATTTGTTGTGAGTTAATTACCAGGTTATATATATAATTGTTGTCAAGGAGCAGAGGCACAGTGGTTTACAGAACCGCAGCATACAAGATAGGTTTCACTTTGGGGAAGATTGCTTCAAAATCTATCCCAAACCGAGGAGGGTAATGTAATGACACAGTATTCTTAATTTTCGGGACGGGGACACGTGTTTCATTTTCCGTTCGTTTTTCCAAGCTTCGTAATATTTTTATCGGGTTTGAAATTAAAAGCCATAGTGGTTCGTTTTACCGTGATAGTTTGTTTATGGTGCATGCGTTTGCTGTTTCATTTTGAACGTCGTAGTTTTCAGTTTTTGTTAAGCGTCAGCATTATTTAGCTTTTTTCAGACTGCGTCGACAGTTTTAGTTTGTACGGCGCAGTTTAGATAACGTGTGCAGAGCGTGCGTGGCTGTCCACGCCAGGTCCTTATCTTGGGAAAAGGGGGTGAGGCAGCACAAGTACACGTGTGCCTGTCGCCTACCGTCAGTGGATATCGTCAGTTGTTATCGAGCAGTCGTCTGAAGCAGTAAACTAGTGCTCGCCTAGGCCACATCGGGTGTGCCGCTAACCCCCACACCNGTTATCGAGCAGTCGTCTGAAGCAGTAAACTAGTGCTCGCCTAGGCCACATCGGGTGTGCCGCTAACCCCCACACCAGCCAACTTGAACTTACGAGATTATTTCTCCGCCGGTGTGGGAGGTAGCTGCATTTAATTTTCTTCGGGCAAATTTTNGCCAACTTGAACTTACGAGATTATTTCTCCGCCGGTGTGGGAGGTAGCTGCATTTAATTTTCTTCGGGCAAATTTTTTAATATTGAAATAATTCGTAAACTACTGTGGCGCTTACCTACACTTGTCTATTTATCTGTGAACGGTTCGTACTCTGCATACTCTGAACTTGACTTTATTTCTTAATTAATTGGCGTCCATTTTACAGAGTCTTGTGTTACTCCATCTTGAGCTAGTCAAGTGGAAAGTTATAGGTAATCAGCAACTTAAAGTCTGCTGTATAACTGTAGCGAGCCAACGTTACAAAGTGTTTAGTATCTACATTCATATTGTTATTTTAGTTGGTGGTCATGTTTTTTTCTAACACGAATAACAGAACAGAAGTTTGTAAACAATATTTTTTGAAGTCTTAAAAAAATAAAATAATAACATTTAATATAGTTTACATATATAGCATCAATCTCAGTCATTTAGTATTATAATTTTATGCAGTGATTTAAGCAAAAAAATTAATAGTGATTGAGCTTATTTTTTGATTCCATGCAGTGACTTTCTAAGCAAGAAAATTTAAATTGTGAGTAAATTATTATTCTTGAAACGTGATCTAATAACACGGGGGTCGTATTGCATTCAGGGTCGTCTTATTTCCGGGTGTATATGGTATGTGGCTCAAATTCCAACCTTATTACAGCAGTTCAACCCATAAAATAACAACAAATACAGTATTTTATAACAGAAACATGTTTTCAACTTATCGTTACCTAAAAAATAATGCAAAGCACAAACTCTCCACAGTCGTAGCACTTTGCTCGAGGAAATACTAAATTTGAATCACTTCAAAACCAATTTTATTTCTTACAACATTTAAATTGTATCATTTGAATAGCACACACCACTGAAAATAAATTATATAGTAGGCTTATCTGTAAACAATTTCACAAAGTACACCAAATACAAAACCACTGCCAAACTGCATCTGTCATAGCCATCTCAGTAGCGACAAGCTCCTGTTGCTTAGCAGAAACAAATATAGCAGATTGTGTTACGCCACTCTTTACCACGAGTGCTTATACTAGAGCTCAGTCTAGTCGAAAATGCGAGAAGTGTCGACTACATTGCACACCACAGCATCATGTGATATGTAGATGTCATACGTTTTGATGACAAAGAGAAAAACACTGTAATGGTATGCTGGAATGAAAAAATTCATGGAAAATTCATCAAACCTATTTTTTAGTGTAGTTGAAAACATATTTTTGAAATACAGTTAGTTGAAACCACCTCAAATAATGTGTACAAACTTAATTAAGGTAATATTTTTATGTGCCTGAGTTCTTTGAAAATCCTAGTAAATATTTTAAGTTCTGTAATTTTTTCCCTGACTTTTCCAGGATATATGGAATTCCTTGACTTTTCCAGTTTTCCCTGACCATGACAACCCTGTGTAAATAATAGCTGCATGAATAAATAAAAAAATATAATTTATATCTTTTAATTTTATTTAAGACCTCCATCCCTCACAAACTTGGATATGCCTCTCTGGCATCTTGTAACAATATTTAACACTAAAGTAATGTGAATTAACACTGACATTTTTTCACCCAAATGCTCTGTGATGCATATAATATCACAGTTGGTGCAAAAATGTTTTCATAAAATTCTATGGATTTAATTTATCGACAAAAAATTTAAATGTTTATGATTAAATTACTTAGTTATTTACCTTCTGGAAGAGACACATGTTTGGTATCATCCTGAGGTAACGAGTTAGCACATGGTCCATCCTGGTCCACTGGTCCCGGTCTTTCCACAACAACTTGAACATCTTCCCAACTGCCAGGTAACTGCAAACATATCACACTTTATTTGTGAGAGCAATGATGTTCTTAATACAGCTTATATTTATAATTTATCTGCACATTCTAAAAATGGTACTTACTTTCAACATTCATTATCTTTTAAATAATCTGAAATGTTTACTTAGATACAAGAAATTCCATTAATACTTCTGATATGCAAATAAATTATCAGAGTCGGTTGTCTTACTTCCTTTGTTATAACCACACTCACTTAAAAAGATTAGCTTTTTAAAGATGGATGGCAGACAGAACCACCAAATTATATGCAGTGTCACAATGAATGTTAGCGTAATTTTGTTGGACACTGACTGCAGAAGTGGTTCTTCACTTTCTCATAGGATAGCACCGCAGAGAGCTATAACATATGCTGCGTCATCTGGAGAGTGAACCTTAGAAATGCAGTTGATGAAAAATGATACATAAGGGAGCATTAAAAAAATAAGCAACTGATAGAATTTTTTTTCGTAACAGAGAGGCTTGAGCGCACTGTTTACACACCAGCCTCTTCTGGAAAGTATATGCACTTCAAAAAAGTGTGTGCGCACACCATAACCTGATTTTGTGTAATGGCTCTGGTGAAGGTAAATACAATCCTGAATGTTTCCAACTGAAAATTATTTCTTTTAACTTTCAAAGTGGAGACTGCTATTTTCGTCAATAGTTTTCTCACATAGAAATGTTTCCTGGGAATATAAAACATCCTTTTCTATGATTTTAATATGATTTATTCATCATTTTGCAAATACTTTTAATTGCAATAAATAAACACGACTAATTAACTGTAGGTCAATTTACTACTTAGACAAATATATACATACTTTGTACAAATGTTTATATTACGTATTACTNTAATTAACTGTAGGTCAATTTACTACTTAGACAAATATATACATACTTTGTACAAATGTTTATATTACGTATTACTATCTAATGTTTTTAAATCAGTATGATAATTTTGTTACTACCGCAACCACATTTGTTACAATATATCTATATTTTTTTAATGAAACATATCAGTTCTGTGTTTATATTGTAAACTACATATTTTGTATTGAATGTTTAAACACATGGTGCCATCTAAATGTTGAGCATCTTCGTTAAATGCATACTATACTGTAGACTGTCCTTCCACCCTCCTTGTTTAGTTTAAAATACACTATTTTCAAACTTCTGAATGTAGTCAGCTAAGACAAACATCTGCTTAATGCATATACTGTGGCAGTACAAGGAAGAAAATACAATAAATGCCCCNATATCTGCTTAATGCATATACTGTGGCAGTACAAGGAAGAAAATACAATAAATGCCCCACTGCATCAATATTTTCAAAGAAAAATACGTTTCAATACAGTGACAAAGAAATATTCCCACAGTTCAGAAAAAAAAAAACTGGTGCAAAGTGATATTTACCTTATGGTTCACTTCCCACACATTCCTATAGTCAGATATTTTGNGAAAAAAAAAAACTGGTGCAAAGTGATATTTACCTTATGGTTCACTTCCCACACATTCCTATAGTCAGATATTTTGAAGCATCATGAGAGGACTTGTCTGTCGGACCTCAAGGATAAAATTTTTTTGGCATCTAAATTTTCAGTATCTTTTGTTTTCATACCTGAGGATGCATCTAACCTTAGCAGACTTCATGGACCTGAGAGTTTATTAGTATGTTGCACAGTTTTTCAAGCAAATTGATTTTGGCCAGCAATTATCTGCAAAAACCATGCTTGTGATTGTGAGACCTACTTGAATACAGGTTTCTATGAAAATGTATTTTCTATTCTATAATACATTACCAACCAAATGCCTGCTTGGGTTTTCATTTGTTATTTGATCACTTCATAATTATTTGGAGTCTAACCTACTCCAGGTGGGAGTTTTCTCATTATAACTTAATAACTGGCTTTGCCATTATAAACTAAAGTGTATCATGCTGCACTAATGGCCCATATGAACACATGGGTGTCTAGGATACCCTAACCCAGGCAACCTGCTGTGAAAGGTTAGAAAAGTTTTGAGACTTAGGACTGTTACATCAGATTTGTGTTTAATAAGCGGAATAAGTAGGTCATCCTAGGCTTCTTGCAGTTCTGACATTATATATACCAATAAAATCATGTAAGTGAAAAACATAATTATAACTTTTTTACTGATACATGAATATTTGATCAACTTTTAATTGGTTTAATAAATACATAATACACAAAAACAATGCAAGATGACAAAGAAAATTTAATTAATACTGTCAATACAACAATTTTTACATAGCAGCATGACTTTTGCCATACTTTTATTTACAATACCATAGTTGTCACTGTGATATCACATTACAAAAATCAAAAAAATGATTAAGGATTTTACCTGAGGCTCGTATCTGATGACGATGTCATACTCCATGCTTGTTTGAATGTTATCAACTATAAATTCCAAATCAGAATTTTCAGACATCTGCATAAACCCAGTTCCTGTCCATGAAGTTTCTGTATTATCTCTGAAAGGCTCACGAATTACAACATGGCTATTCTAAAACAAAATAAATGTAAATATTAAACATAATGAATTACAACATGGCTGTTTTACACTTAATATATGCCAATAGTATACATAATACAGACATACGTGGTATGTCATTTTGTGTTTATTTGTATAATTACAATAACCACATTGAATACTAACATTTCCGCATTTAACACCATCCTTAACAAAACATTATTATTTCATAGCCTGACCAATTTCCAATTAACCTTAATGCTTTTATTTCCTGTGTGTTCTGTAAAAATTTTGTAAATTTCACTTCTTTCATAAAGTAACAATATTTGTTCAATTCATGACAATATCACTAATTAAATACTCCTTAAACATAGAATTTCAACAATGATGAAGCAGCTGTACAAAATAAATTTATGATTCATTCAAAGTAAGAAGTCTGTTAACGAAATTATTTTGATTGACGTGCTGCACATATCAGCTGCATCTGGGAAACTGGAGAAAAATATTGTGGCCGCATGCTTCAGAAAGACAAGCTCCATGAAAACCGATTGTGATGTTAGTGATGATAATTTTAAATACGATACAGATCATGCACCAACAGCAGATAAGTTCAAAAGCCTACAGAATGCACTTCATAGCTGTTAAGCTCGGGTAGCCAATGCATATGTGTATGAAAACAGCTATACATTTCATACTTATTAATTCCTGTTTGCCTTTTAAGTATGAAAAATCTTTTAATTTTTATTTATTTTTGCTCCAAACCTTAATTTTTTTCAGTGAAGAAGGTGAGGAAACTTTACCTTAGAAACAAAACTCATAATAACAATTTTAAATAAATGTTTATTTATAATTATTAGTGTTCACAGCTGTTATCCATTTTCTCTTTATCAGCCAATCTTACTCTTTCAATTGGCTGGAGCCACACAGAAACTAGGGAAAATGTATTATTTATTAGTAATGGCAGATCTTAGAATTTGGCTGTCCTGTAATTTATTAAATCCAAATGTACAATAAAAATACATAAAAAAATGGTATGTACCTACAAAAGTAATTACAAAATGAAACTGTTAAGCCACACATGTAGATTAAAAAATGATGTGATAAATTGCTACAATCCAGTTTGCGGGGTTCTGGCAAACACGTTCGTTTAGGTTTGGTGTCCATGGCAAAAGCAATATCTTACAGGTCTGCTCCTCCAAAGAGGCAAATGAACATAGTATATAACTACAGGCATGTATTAGAATAAGAAAAGGTAATGCAAAAATATTTAATAAAAACACATGCACATATGAAAATTACAAATCATGCTAATTAAAAACATTCCAAAGTTCTACTTAAAAATTCTCTCTTATTGATTAAGGAGTTGTCACACTCTTGAGTGTGAAAGCCACTGCACATATGCACATCCACTACATCACTTTGGTACCTTCTCCACCAAATACACGTCTGGAAAATTTGTAGGCTTGACCTTTTCCACATCAAAGTCCCCAATGATAGGTTTACCAAGTAGAGCCTCCAGGTAATACATGGGTGGATACAAATGTTGTATGTGGACCACCCTGTACAATTCTGCCTTCTAATTGTGATGATAGGCTTTGTGGAAAATGCTGCACTGTTTGAAGAAGCATACCAAGTTGCTGACCTTGGCTTGAGGTTTGCGAGGGTCCCTCCTCTTCAAGTAGTACACAGTTCGAAGTAGGGAGTCATCCTAGACATCCTCGAGCTTCATGTGCACGGTAGGGTGAACAGTAGAATCATATTCATGAAAAAGCTTTGGCATTGGATCTAGCTACTTGTGATTTCCCTTTACCATGAAATACCTCCACAGTTTGTATTCAGCAGGCCTTATAACTGTTTTTAATGCAGAAAAAGCAATAAAAGTGACTTTTTTTTTTTACCAAAAGTCACCTAAAAGTGACGAAGTGACAATTGTATTTCATTATTGTAGTAGATATTAATAATTTTCCACAAATTTTTGATAAGTAATTTCTATTACTGCCTAGACAGTTTTTCACAATTCTGTGGGAACCACATTTTCTGCATCCTCCACCATACCCATAACCACTCAATGCTCACCTCAAATGCTTTATTTTATTTATTTTTTTCTGAGTTACATATAATACTTTTATTGAAATTATTAAAAAAATCTTTAAATACACATCTTAACATTTATCATAAGGCAAAAAAATTTTTACGGTTGTAAGAATACTTATTTTTAATTAAAACAAAAAATAAAATAAATACAATGAGCATTACTTCAAATATTATATAATTTTAGTAACATCACAGGTAAAATATTTACATTTCAACAACTGTCTTTTTAATTAAACAAATGTTTGTGATTACAATTAAATTTTATTATACATACTACAAACAACTGTAAACAAATCAAAATTTTATGTAATAATACATTAAAATGTTCAAAAATAGTTCCTGGTTGATGCGCATGACAGGACATACCAGATTAAGACCAAGGGGTAATTTTTAGTCAGTTGAAATACTAAGAATTTACAACATGGGAAATAAAGCACAGGGATCCCCTAAAGTAAATAGAATGCAGCAAGTAGACAAAAATATGCAGAATGTATCTTGTATTATCCCACAATGCCAAAAAGCATCAAATGTCACTAAAAGTATAAAGGTCATGGAAAATATGAGAATATTTTGAAAATAACTAAGTATTTCAGAAATAAAGCATTTAAAAGCAGCAGTGAGACGTGCTCTCTCAACGACACCTTTGGGACTCTAGTCTATCGGCTGCGTCGTGCAGGGCACCTCAAATGAACAGCGCAAAACAACACAAACATGAGACAAGCAGCAGTACCAGGACACCACTTTTGGAAGACATCCAACATGGCTGTTACTGCAAGCATTCTTTTTAATATACACTAAGGCGACAAAAGTCATGGGATACCTCCTAATATCGTGTCGGACCTCTTTTTGCCCGGCGAAGTGCAGCAACTCGACGTGGCATAGACTCAACACATCGTTCGAAGTCCCTGGCAGAAATATTGAGCCATGCTGCCTCTATAGACGTCCATAATTGCGAAAGTGTTGCCGGTGCAGGAGTTTATGCAGAAACTGACTTCTCGATTATGACCCACAAATGTTCGATGGGATTGATGTCAGGCGATCTTGGTGGCCAAATCATTCGCTGGAATTGTTCAGAATGTTCTTCAAACCAATCGCGAACAAATGTGGCCCAGTGACGTGGCGCATTGTCATCCATAAAAATTCCATCGTTGTTTGGGTACATGAAGTCCATGAATTGCTTCAAGTGGTCTCCAAGTAGCTGAACATAACCCTTTCGAGTCAATGATTGGTTCAGTTGGACCNACTTTTGGAAGACATCCAACATGGCTGTTACTGCAAGCATTCTTTTTAATATACACTAAGGCGACAAAAGTCATGGAATACCTCCTAATATCGT
This sequence comes from Clitarchus hookeri, assembly GCA_002778355.1. NCBI lineage: Eukaryota > Metazoa > Arthropoda > Insecta > Phasmatodea > Phasmatidae > Clitarchus > Clitarchus hookeri. The sequence goes on along the minus strand of NQII01000129.1, from coordinate 184,672 downwards.
GTCGGACCTCTTTTTGCCCGGCGAAGTGCAGCAACTCGACGTGGCATAGACTCAACACGTCGTTCGAAGTCCCTGGCAGAAATATTGAGCCATGCTGCCTCTATAGACGTCCATAATTGCGAAAGTGTTGCCGGTGCAGGAGTTTATGCAGAAACTGACTTCTCGATTATGACCCACAAATGTTCGATGGGATTCATGTCATTCGATCTTGGTGGCCAAATCATTCGCTGGAATTGTTCAGAATGTTCTTCAAACCAATCGCGAACAAATGTGGCCCAGTGACGTGGCGCATTGTCATCCATAAAAATTCCATCGTTGTTTGGATACATGAAATCCATGAATTGCTTCAAGTGGTCTCCAAGTAGCTGAACATAACCCTTTCGAGTCAATGATTGGTTCAGTTGGACCAGAGGACCCAGTTTATTCCATGTAAAAATAGCCCAACCATTATGGAGCCACCACCAGCTTGCACACTTCCTTGTTGACAACTTGGGTCTATGGATTCGTGGGGTCTGTGCCACACTCAAACCCTACTATCAGCTCTTACAAACGGAAATCGGGACTCATCTGACCAAGCCACGGTTTTCCAGTCGTCTTAAGGTCGAACCGATATGGTCACGAGCCCAGGAGAGGCGCTGCTGGCGATGTTGTGCTGTTAGTACGGGCACTAGAGTCGGTCTTCTGCTGGCATAGCCCAGTACAGCCAAAGTTCGCCGCACTGTCTTAGCGGACACGTCCGTCGTACGTCCCACATTGATTCCTGTTGTTATTTCATGCAGTGTTGCTTGTCTGTTAACACTGACCATTCTGCACACACGTCGTTGGTCTCTGTCATTAAGTGCAGGCGGTTGGCCACTGCGCTGTCCATGGTGGGAGGTTATGCCTGAAATTAGGTATTCTCGGCACACTCTTGACACTGTGGATCTCGGAATGTTGAATTCCCTAACCATTTCCGAAATGGAATGTCCCATGCATCTAGCTCCAACTACCATTCCGCGTTCAAAGTCTGTTCATTCCCGTCGTGCGGCCATAATCACATCAGAAACCTTTTCACATGAATCACTTGACTACAAATGAAAACTCAACCAATGCACTGCCCATTTATACATTTTGTATGCTATACTACTGCCATCTGTATATTTGCATATTGCTATCCCATGACTTTTGTCACCTAAGTGTATAAATTATGTGAAAATTGAGTGGACACCAATTAAGTTTATTGGATATTGTATTGATTGGAATATCTTTCGGCCCTGTCACCTAAAATTTCCCACAGCAATAATTTTTAAGCTCGTTGTTTATGCAAACGTGTAGTAACAGGATGTGAAATACATCACACATACCGCCGTTTATCACTGCTCTGCAATGCGGTGTGAGTCTGGCTTGCTCTCTCTCCTTTCATGCCTGACGAGAGGAAAAGCAGTTATATAGCAACCAGCAACGCGTCCTTGCATCCTCTCTCTCTCCTCTTTCTATCTCTCTTAGCTGCACACCTTTCTTCCTCCCCTTACATGCCATCAGGAGGGGAAGTTGTCTAGAAAAAAAGTGTGTTCTCTCTCTGGACCGCACGCTCTTGCTGGCGATCCCAAAAATTTTATCAAGATTATTTGTCGCTCAAAAGCACCTATCATCACTAACATTTCAAAGCAAATGGTTTTGCCTGAAAATGTCACGCAATACATTTTAACAAGGAAATATTATATGCCAAGATGTTTTGTTCTGTGATTAAAGGTGGTTTTTTCCCGTACAGTTGGTGTTTAATATTGTATCTGGCATAAAATTAACATGATTTTAAAATTAAATATTAATTGAACTCAATGGGCAGCATATTTGTGAAAAAAATGGTATGCNGTAAAATTAACATGATTTTAAAATTAAATATTAATTGAACTCAATGGGCAGCATATTTGTGAAAAAAATGGTATGCCCAGAAGCATATACTTGACCTCCTCTTGCCGACAAAACTTGTTTAAACATTGAGACACTTGTATCACCAAGTGTAAAGTTCATTTTCAGTAACTTCCTGCAGGGAAATTGAAGAATTAATATTAATTTATTTCAATAGACATGCGTCTTCTGAATAAACTGATTTCCTGTAAGGGCCTATTCAACACCTTTTGTTGTCTAATAATGGGTAAGCACCGAGCCAGAGTGCAATGTAACTTGTGGCAGGTATAAGTGTACACGAAAATCACAGGACGTGGTTTTGAATGATTAATTATTAAAGACAGTGAAGAAATAAATTTTAACTGCCTTCTTTATTCATTTCTGTCTCAAAATTACAAGCATTTTTGCAGTGAAATATAATTAATTACTTTAAAAGACAGACATTTGCCATGCGTGCAAGGTGTCGCCATTGTGTAGATAGCGGCGAGCAGGGGTACATTGTTTGACTCCTCCCATAGCTGTAATGATTGAGTGCAAGGGACATTCAAAATTTGACTTGCATTCAGTGTCATATTATTTTAATTTTCAGAGGGTTTGAAAGTTTTAGTTCGGTTTGCATTTGATGTTGGATTATAATCAATTACATACACTATTTCCAGATGTGATATATTCTTTATTTAAAGGAGTTGAGGTGACTTGTTTTTNGATTATAATCAATTACATACACTATTTCCAGATGTGATATATTCTTTATTTAAAGGAGTTGAGGTGACTTGTTTTTCAATGTATTATTTACAGTTACACTAATACAGTAACAATTTTTTTTGTACAAATTCCCATTTTTATTGTGTTTACTAGTTAAAATTTATTCACAGATAATGTACAGCTNTAACAATTTTTTTTGTACAAATTCCCATTTTTATTGTGTTTACTAGTTAAAATTTATTCACAGATAATGTACAGCTCTCATTATATTCAACATGAAGTCTAATAAGTTTGGAAGTTGCAGTTTATTGATGTACATATCAGAACCCTCATCTACTGAAATTCCAGATGCATGGAAAGTATTTGACAGTCCCCTGAAAAATGGTAGATAAAGAGTCCACTATAATTGTTAGGGGGACTTAGATGGATGTACAGACAATCACATGACAGATTTTTGCAGAGACCTGTTTCCTCTAAATCAAATGCTCAAGGATGTGAAAAATTAGTCGTAGATGGCCTGGTGGCCATCAACCAACGTGTAGAAGGCGCAAAACACGGATCATTGACCTGATCTATATGTCAGATGCCCAGAGACATGATGAAATGAATTCCCAGTAGACCATTATTTCATCAAATCTGACTAGCATTTCACATTTCACCATGAAAAATGATGTTGCAAGACATAGCAAGAAGGTATTGAATTTGTGCCTCGACTGACTGGAGAGGATTGAAAATACAATTTAAGCACCTCACACGTCAATACACATACCTACATGGACATGTGTTCATTCCATTGGATGAAAGATGACAGATCGAAACAAACAGCATGTAAGCTGCAATGAGCAATCGAAGCAGTTCACACAAAATATCTACTGACAAAAAGTAACACATTAGCTTTCACAAATTGTTGAGAGGAGGCTTTCAAACAGATCACAAGCACCTGTTAACCATAACTGTAAGAATGATACTTTGCCTCAGCTAGATGTCAAATGTGAAATCAAGGTGGAAGTGCAACCCCAACTTGTAAACGGAGGAGAAGTCAGAAAATTACAGAATCGGAAGGAGGCACTGCTATTGACGAAGATGATGTGCCATTGACCAATTTGTTGTTGCACATTATAAAATGAAAACGAGCAGGAGAGCACCCTGCTGGGTCATTATATCACTTACTAAGCTGATCGGAATAGCGACACAGCATATGGCTCGTGATACCGCAAAATTGGTTTCTCAGAAATAAGGATTTGTTGTTTGCCAGGAGTTGTGATGCAACTCGGAAAGTGCAAGGTGAAAATAACACAAGGGCTGTGCCAACTTTTATAATGTAGTATCCTGGACAATAGAACAAATTGAATTAATGCACATGCCTGCTACAGACCAACTATTATGCCGTTTTAAAATACATCACGACTATTTTTACTGTTATGTCACTGCTAGAGTACTATTTTTAATATATTTGAAACCTCATTTCAGTATTTAAATTTAGTAAAAATGGTTGCGAGTAATATTTAATTGTCTTATTACATTTTGTATTTAATTAATGTGGTAATTATGCTTTTATTATCTCTTTGAGCATCTATAATTTATTTAATAATATCTATTTGTCCGGTGTTATGATATAACATTTCATGGTAAATATTTTATTTAGTTATTTATCAAAGCACATGTAAGGTGTTATTCATGTATTTAAGTTTATTTAATCATTGTTTATCAATATTTTATCATTTTCCTCCTAACTTGATTTAAATTCATTTTTGATCTGTATTTCGAAAGTTACATTTTTAATCCTGTCTCGCCTGCAGACCCGTGTTTCATGAGAGTTTGTTTCTCTACCAGCCGGATGTGCAATGCTGCGTTGCAAATTCTTTCAGTCGCTGTCTGAGGCTACCCCTTCCATTCACTTCCCCGCAGCTGCAATTTTTGCAAATTTTCTACGGCGTAGCCCTGCAACTTGATGCGTGATTTTACAAAAAAAATAATGGGCCTCTGTTCACGTGATATTTGCCCCCACCTCTGTGCGCTTGAGTGCAATTCGCCTCTTCTGGACAGCCTGCAACATTTATCTGCTACCTTCTAACCTTTCCGATAGTCTTTTGTCTGAAGTCCCTATGTATTTCCCCCTATACTTTTGAGTTACTTCCTTTTCAGCTCGGGAGCAATCATGGCGCGCAGTCGTCCTGCTCCCATGTTTGTGTTCTTTGGAACTTAGCAGTCATGATGAATATTTAGTTTGTTGTGTCAGACGTGGCAATGTAGTACAGTATTTTTTTTTATTGTCGTGTGTGGTAAAATGTGCATTGCTGCATGGGTTTGGCACCATGTAGTGTTCTTTCGGTTTTTTCTACTGCTTCCCTCANGTGTGGTAAAATGTGCATTGCTGCATGGGTTTGGCACCATGTAGTGTTCTTTCGGTTTTTTCTACTGCTTCCCTCAAGGTGAGTACAGTTTTGGTTTCTCCCTAAGTTTTCGTCATGCACTCATTGGCGATATTTACTAATTTTCATGATACTACGTTTTTTTTGTGCATGAGTATTCCAGTAGTGCACTAATGACATAACTTTCCCGCTTCTTGTCTCCGATGACAGCGTTCATGCAGACTTTTCTGTTTGGGAGACTAATCAATTTCTCTTGCGGTCATGGACAGTGATTTTCACCCTTTTCTACAGCCTGATGTCTACAAGTGAACTTCTGGACTGCTAAGTCCCTACAAAATATTTGTCTCCTTTTGATAACACTGCCAGAGTCACAGATTATGAGTTTCATTTGTACAAGAAACTAAAGAACTCTTTGGACAAGTTAAACTCTTGTGATGTAAAAAAATTATTATTATATTCAGTATGATTTATTGATGACATGTAAAGTAAATCTTACGAAAAGTGTAACAGATGCATCTCCGGTATTGTTTGGAATCATTTATGGACGACCCCTCATAAGTTAATTAAGTGTCATCATGGAAGATTGCAGCACTCCATGTTTAAAGTGTAGTTTAATTCGCAAAGTGGATTTTGGCAATATTTTTCATAAAAAAATTAATTTAGCACTGTTGTGAAATTTAAGTGTTACCATTGTCATTTCTTCTGTGTTTTTACAAGTTTGTATTGGTCCGTTTCTGTAGGGTCTTCTGTGTACCTATGTTTATAATTGTTCTAACTTGTGTTTTTTTTTTTCAGGTTTATTTTGTAATATTTTGATACTGGTTTGTTTTGAATGTTATTATAGTTGTGGTGCACCATGGCTGTTCTTCAGTGGAATGCGTCTGCTGTGTGGAGTTCGCCAGGGTAGCTGTTTTCCCCAGTGTTGACTGCAGAGTATGGCGCACTGTTTCCAGCTGCTTCTGGTGGGTTCCACATTGCTGACCTTCTGCTCAGTGAGACTGCTGTGTGGTGCCAGTTTTTCTCTTCTGATTTGAGGTAGCGTTGAAATTTTTTTTTATTGCCCTAACCACATTTGTTTAGTACTTTTCAAAACTATTTAATAGCAAAATATTTTTTACTTTTCGCACAGTCGCATTGAATTGGATTCGTGTTTTGCATGGGTTGTGATTACGTTTTTAGAGCTGTGGTATGCGACACAGTCTCTTTCGCATTGACTTTTTCTGTGAGGCTGTGGACATTTTGAGTAATTGCCAGTTTGGTGAAAAAATTTATTTGTATTTTCTATTCTTTATTTTGGGCTTTATTAATCTTTGTTTTATGAGTGTAGTGTAGCGGCACTGCTGTGGGACTTGGTTACATTTCGTGACAGAATCGAATCCCTGATGGGAACATAATCTCAACTTATGTTTAATATTTGTTTCCCATTCCAATTAAATGTATTCTTTTGAATTTTATTTAGGTTGTGTTGCTTGTCTATTAATTTTAGTGGCATTGTTTTGTTGTAATATCTGACAGTTTCAGTTTGGAACTCGTCTAGTGTTTTTCCTTGGTTGTTGGTGGACTGATCACCCATCGGTAGTTCAGGTCACACACTAGTTGCTAGTTTAGCTAGTGGAGGTCAGGAATTTTGCTTGGTTTCGTGCCAGCACTAGTTTGGGTTTTTGTCCTTTTCTTTGTCTCTTTGTTTCGTAGTCGTGTTTGTGGTATGTTGCACAGAAATTTTGCTCCTATGGCATNTTTGTCCTTTTCTTTGTCTCTTTGTTTCGTAGTCGTGTTTGTGGTATGTTGCACAGAAATTTTGCTCCTATGGCATTTGGGCATACCCATTGTTTGGGGTCGTGGGAAGTTTCTTGACACCCTGTTTAGTTATTTGTTGTCGAGTCGTGTCCTAGGTTTTGTTTTGACTCGTTTGAATACCCTTGTGGTTTTTTCTAGTCATCCTGGGTACTTGTACCTCTAACTATTGTTCTATCATTACTTACTTGCCTACTTGCNCTTGTGGTTTTTTCTAGTCATCCTGGGTACTTGTACCTCTAACTATTGTTCTATCATTACTTACTTGCCTACTTGCAGCGTGATTTTACAAAAAAAAAATGGGCCTCTGTTCAGGTGATTCAGGCAGCATGAATGTGTTGTTACAGTGTCTGCATGTCCGGGATAAGCTCCACATACACAACACCTTTCAGGTGATCTCACAGGTACAAATCTAACGGGTTGAGATTCGGCGACCAGGTGGGACATGCAACCGGACNGCACCTTTCAGGTGATCTCACAGGTACAAATCTAACGGGTTGAGATTCGGCGACCAGGTGGGACATGCAACCGGACCACATCGCCCAATCCATCGACCGGGGAAGACGTCAAGATGCCTCCGCACAGTAATGCAGAAGTGGGCTGGAGCACAATCATGTAGCAGCAACATAACCCATTGTACCACCAAAGGCACCTCTTCCAGCAGGGGAGGCAGGGTCACCCGCAGGAAGTGCAGATATGCCTGGCCTGTGAGGCGTTGTGGAAGGACGACTGGTCCCACGAGGCGGTTGCCAATAATCCCCGTCCACACATTTAGGCTGAACCGGTGCTGATGGTTTGCTGCCACCATACCACGGGGATTCTGCGTAGCCCACAGATGGGCGTTGTGGAGGTTGACGATACCGCCTATCATAAAGGTGGCCTCATCTGTGGATAGGATGGATAACAGTAATCCCAGCATTGTGGTGGCCTGTGCAACAAACCAGCAACAAAACCATTCTCACAGAGGAAAGTCCATCTGTAATAAGCCCTGCACATGTTGCAAGTAATATATGTAGTAGCGGTTGTCATGGAGAATGTTCTACATGGTCATCTGGCTTATCCCATGCTGGCAGGTCACCTGGCTGGTGCTGATACCAGGGGTCATCTTCCACAATGTTGATCACATGTTCCTCCAAGACAGATGTACGTACCTGGTGCACCTGCCCTTCATGGTTACCCATTCCTGTAAACGAGCCTGTCTCATACAAAAGGCGAAAAACTGTTCCAAACATTTTATGGGGTGGTTGCTGTCAGTGGGGATAAAACCAAACTTTAGAGGCATTTCACAGCTGCAAATGAAAATTACAAGTTGCTATATATTTTGCCAAAATTCAATGTGAATATAATNTTTAGAGGCATTTCACAGCTGCAAATGAAAATTACAAGTTGCTATATATTTTGCCAAAATTCAATGTGAATATAATGCTACTGTTAACTGTACCACACACGTAAAACCAAAAATGTTGAGGATGACACTCTTCTTCAAGCCAAGTACTCCAAACATAAGAGAAGGGACTCTCACAAGCAGAAAAGCCAACATCACTGACTTGGTATGCATCTACAAAGAGCACTGAATTTTCCTCAAGGCCTATCGTTAGAAGTGGTTAGCAGAANTTTAGAGGCATTTCACAGCTGCAAATGAAAATTACAAGTTGCTATATATTTTGCCAAAATTCAATGTGAATATAATTCTACTGTTAACTGTACCACACACGTAAAACCAAAAATGTTGAGGATGACACTCTTCTTCAAACCAAGTACTCCAAACATAAGAGAAGGGACTCTCACAAGCAGAAAAGCCAAGATCACTGACTTGGTATGCATCTACAAAGAGCACTGAATTTTCCTCAAGGCCTATCGTTAGAAGTGGTTAGCAGAANCATCACTGACTTGGTATGCATCTACAAAGAGCACTGAATTTTCCTCAAGGCCTATCGTTAGAAGTGGTTAGCAGAATTATGCACGGTGGTCTCCGTTTAACATTCGTAACCACCTATTATTACCTGGATGATCTAAATTGTGAACCTGTCAGAGGTTTTATACGCCAAGGAGATGCAGGCTACGAGGTTTCCTGTTGTCTATCAGGTGCAGAAGTTGCAGAAATGCAGTTTCAAAGCTAAGTAGTTGCAGAAGTTGCAAAAGTTCAGTGGCTTGGACACCTTTAAGATGAATGATTCCTGCATTGATGACACATTTTCACAGTATAGCCACCAGTTCAAAGTCAAATACTGAACAGCTGCCGCCAGTCGTGCGCTGCTATTAATAACTCATGCACATACTGTTAATTTCCAGGTAGCTGAGCAGTTAAGTGATGCAAAACCGTTATTTTTTATTAAAAGTGTTCGGGTACTATATTTAGACACATTTTTAACAGTGAATATTAAACTTGGAAGTATTAGGAATTCAGGGAAATTGTCAGGCAGCACATTTTCATTCTTGATAATAAAGTATTTCTCAATTAAAGTGGTATCTGTTCATAAAAAATGAGAGATCTGGTAGTTTACAGTAGTTCGTACACACAAAGAGATTCCATCGCAAAATGACGCAGGGTTTTAATAAATAAANAGATCTGGTAGTTTACAGTAGTTCGTACACACAAAGAGATTCCATCGCAAAATGACGCAGGGTTTTAATAAATAAATAAATAAAAAATGGCGAGCCAGCATCAGAAAGGCTTGGTGATTGCAGGTAGAATACAAATGGCTAGCAAGCAGNTAATAAATAAAAAATGGCGAGCCAGCATCAGAAAGGCTTGGTGATTGCAGGTAGAATACAAATGGCTAGCAAGCAGAATCGCTTCACACGGATATATGTTATGTTAAAATATTTATAGAGATGACGTAAAATGTAAAACTCTGGGAATTTGTTTGTATATTTGTATTTTACACATGAAAAATGAGTCATTTCATGAAGGTGTGGCTTCTGAAGCGAGCAGTGCACACTGGCCAACAGGAGGCAGCATGGTTGCCTATTTGACTGCTGTGCCCAAGAGTATTTCTATCACGTAATTTTAAAAGTAAACTTTTTTCGCCTCGTGCGGGCTTAAAACAACTCGGATTTGAAATATATTGGGTTAANTTTAAAAGTAAATTTTTTTCGCCTCGTGCGGGCTTAAAACAACTCGGATTTGAAATATATTGGGTTAAATTAATGCAGAAATATTTGAAAAATACTCTGTGACAGATGTGTGGCCTATTCAATTAATATGAAGGATCCACATGACAATGTTAGCAAACACCAGCTACAGCCTATGAAGAAGTGACAAACGAAACTAAACTATTGTGTATGGATTAAGTTCCATTTCGTTTAAACACCTACACATTATTCTAGAATAAATTTTAATTTGTTACACTAATAACAGCTGTTTTGTAACAATATAAAATAAAATGCATAACAGTTGGTCTACAATCTCCTTCCTGTCCACGTATTTGTCCGATGTCCGTTGTGCAAATGTTGGCTGTGAAAATAGCCAACATGAAATTCTCTTGCAATCGTTCATGCAACAGCTGATACAGGATTTTGTGTATGTGATGGTGTTAATTTCATTTATGACATCTTGCCACATACTGGCTGTCAAAAAATGTAATTCTTATATGACTTTATTATTTGCTTACATAACCTGTGTGTACAGCATATAAACAATTTTTTCCCCCATTCCTTTAACTGTGAATATCGGTTATCAGTGAACACTTAGCCAGTCATTATCCCGGAAAATCGGGAGTTAACTGTATTTTTATTCTATTCTTTGATTTAATAAATCAAATCACAGGACAGCCAGAGTCTAAGATTTGTCATTGCCAATAAATCTTACTAATATTATAAATGCGAAAGTCTGTGTGTGTGTATGTTTGTTACCACTCAGCTCCATAACAGCGGAACGGATTTTGATGAAATTTGGTATGTAGGTACTTTAGGTCCTGGAATAGGACATACAACACTTTTTTTTCCCCGGAAAATTGTATAGTTCCTGTGGAATAACAACAAACCGTAATTCTGCAACGGCTGGGAACGTGACCAAAATATTTTTTCCTCTGGTGTCAAGAGTTTATCAGGCCGCCCAAGGACCTCTGAAATGGCTTAATGACTGCTATCAATCAATAACAACCGGGACTGAATATTTAACATGCCCTCTGTTAAGCCCGGAAGTGCTCAGATGTTATGCCGCTAAACGGTCACCCATCTAAATGTGTGCCGCTGGAAACGTTGCTTAATTTTGGTGATCAATTATGATCCCTCAGACAAGCACAAAAAATAGTACCTAGGTACACTTTTTTCTTAAGCTACAACTTGATGAAACTCACGTGTTGATTTTCATACATCGACGCTGGAAAGCTGAAATGTGGTAACTACGCGATAGTTGCATAGATACACTCCGAAAACATTACCCTACTTCTTGGCTATCGGATAAAAAATATTTCCTTTCTTTTGGGTTGCCGTAATCAGTTAAAAACCTAGGCCAACATAGTATACTTTTATAATTTAGTTTTCACATAAATTAATTGTCTTTTCCCAATTCATTTATTAGTGTATCACTGTAAAACTCAATTGTAACCGGGCGAAGCCGGGCCAGTTCGCTAGTAATATATATTTCCTCATTTCTATTTGGTTTGGAGTATTTCCATTCAACTGAACGAGAAAGATTCACTGATAAAAATAAAACTAATATTTTCCGGGAATACATTTGTGTACACAATTAGACACTAATATATTTTATACACACAAAAATAATTTTTTTCCATCATTTATGTAAGAATGATATTTTTTAATGAAAGAAAGTTATGCAAACCATTTGAATTACCTACTGATTTACAGTTTACACAAACAAATTATTAACTTGAAATTTTTGATGTGTGCCTTTCTATGTTCAATATTAATTCTGCTTATAAACATTTCATGCAAACAATATTATTATAGACTAACTAAAAAAAAAATTATATAAAGGAGCTACATTGTACTAAAAGATCGGAACAAAATGTATATACATTCAAACTTACTTTAATTCAGTATTCATTAAACATAGACCAATAATTAGTAGGAAAAGCAAAATGATTCTGATATTTGAGCTCAATCATCCAATTATGATGGTGATGAACTTAGACTTTCCTCTGATCTGCAAATCCTCTACTTGTCCCTGCCCTACAAGATGACATCAGAACGTAGCAAGCACATAGACGTTAGGTACCATTTTCTCCGTGAATGTGTTGAAAATGGGGAAGTAACATTCAATTATGTAGAATAAAATACAAATTTGCAGACATACTAACCAAAGTACTCACAGGAAGTAAAATGCAGAACTTTGTATGTAGCTTAGATCTTGAACATGTGTGAATAATGACACTTATGACTAAGAGCCAGACATTATAATGCACAACAAGGGGAAGTGATGGACCTATGTTTTTATGTTGCACATTACAAGTGTATAATTAAGTTTATGTTTTGTGTTGGGTATGTATCTTCGGTAATAGCTGTGCACCATGTAGTGCTAATTTTAATGAGAGCTTGTTGTGTATTTTGCATGCATCTTGTGTAGAGAGTAGATATGTAGTACAAAGTGAATATACATGCTGTGTGCGAGGTATTTGAAATGTAAATTGTCCGCATCAACTAAGTCCCATAATTGCCACACTCTGGAAACGTGTTTCAAAATAAGCAAAATTACAGAGTTACAAATTTTGCCCACTCCGCAGTCTTAACCATCATGCCAACACAAATGAGTCCAAATGTAATAAATCAATGAACATAAAATCACATTTTAGTNTTTGGGTTGCCGTAATCAGTTAAAAACCTAGGCCAACATAGTATACTTTTATAATTTAGTTTTCACATAAATTAATCGTCTTTTCCCAATTTATTTATTAGTGTTTCACGGTAAAACTCAATTGTAACCGGGCGAAGCTGGGCCAGTTCGCTAGTAATATATATTTCCTCATTTCTATGTGGTTTGGAGTATTTCCATTCAACTGAACGAGGAAGATTCACTGATAAAAATAAAACTAATATTTTCCGTGAATACATTTGTGTACACAATTAGACACTAATATATTTTATACACACAAAAATAATTTTTTTTCCATCATTTATGTAAGAATGATATTTTTTAATGAAAGAAAGTTATGCAAACCATTTGAATTACCTACTGATTTACAGTTTATACAAACAAATTATTAACTTGAAATATTTTGATGTGTGCCTTTCTATGTTCAATATTAATTCTGCTTATAAACATTTCATGCAAACAATATTATTAGAGACTAACTAAAAAAAAATTATATAAAGGAGCTACATTGTACTAAAAGATCGGAACAAAATGTATATACATTCAAACTTACTTTAATTCAGTATTCATTAAACATAGACCAATAATTAGTAGGAAAAGCAAAATGATTCTGATATTTGAGCTCAATCATCCAATTATGATGGTGATGAACTTAGACTTTCCTCTGATCTGCAAATCCTCTACTTGTCCCTGCCCTACAAGATGACATCAGAACGTAGCAAGCACATAGACGTTAGGTACCATTTTCTCCGTGAATGTGTTGAAAATGGGGAAGTAACATTCAATTATGTAGAATAAAATACAAATTTGCAGACATACTAACCAAAGTACTCACAGGAAGTAAAATGCAGAACTTTGTGTGTAGCTTAGATCTTGAACATGTGTGAATAATGACACTTATGACTACGAGACAGACATTATAATGCACAACAAGGGGAAGTGATGGACCTATGTTTCTATGTTGCACATTACAAGTGTATAATTAAGTTTATGTTTTGTGTTGGGTATGTATCTTCGGTAATAGCTGTGCACCATGTAGTGCTAATTTTAATGAGAGCTTGTTGTGTATTTTGCATGCATCTTGTGTAGAGAGTAGATATGTAGTACGAAGTGAATATACATGCTGTGTGCGAGGTATTTGAAATGTAAATTGTCCACATCAACTAAGTCCCATAATTGCCACACTCTGGAAACGTGTTTCAAAATAAGCAATATGACAGTCACAAATTTTGCCCACTTCGCAGTCTTAACCATCATGCCAACACAAATGAGTCCAAATGTAATAAATCAATGAACATAAAATCTCATTTTAGTTATGTATCACCAATTCAGACAAAATCAGATATGAAATACTATGTGCCAAATACAATAAAATCAAAAAATTTAACTATAGTTTGCTTGCTACAAGCACTGAGAAACTAAAATTTGGAGCACAATGAATTTCTGGAGTAAAAAAAAAATGCTCTGCCTACACTTTTTTCCTTGGAAAAATCACATGAAGAGACTCAGGGCAACTCGCCAAATTTGGTGCTGATCAGACAACAAAATGATAAATATTTTTAACAAATAAAAAAAATATATGTTTTTGCAATTTATATGTGAAAATGTAAATATTTCAATAAAAAATATTTACTTCACTAAAAATTTACTAAAACTCAATTTAATAACATTTTAGATGTGAACTATTTCTTACTAGTTGTTGCCAATGCAGCACTTCTGTCACTGTTTTTAATTCATATTAATATAGAAATAAATTTTATAAATTATACACAATAAAAAATTTAAGTTTAATTTAATCAACAATGGAATACTTTAATATTAATAATATTGTTAAATGTTTATTGTATGTAATTTATTCAAATGAGAAGCAGATATACCAGTTTTAAGGTAATTTTTCTTAAGTTTTTTTTCAAAAAGTATGAAGATATCATTATTGGACTATAACAATATGCTGGGCATGTTATGCATTACATATTTTTGTGTGACATCTACAATATATAAAATATCTTAAATCCAAATGCCAGTCTCTCTCCCTACACTGGTGTTTGTGAAAATTAAAACACCCAGAAAGAGTGACCCGAATGAATCCAAACTCGGAGGATGTATAGAACAGTGTACCAGCAATAAGTGATTACAATTGCAGAGAGATGGTTTACATGTAGGCCCAGCAGCGCCTTCTCTTGTATGGCNCCTCTCTTGTGTGGCCGGATAGGTCTGTGTTACGCCAAGCTCAGTCAGTGAAGAACCATCAAACAAAGTGAAAACAAGAGCCAGTATGCTTCGTCGACATCAAAGGGCGCCATATAAGCATGTGAGTGAGTTCGAATGGGGCAGAATGATTGGACTCCGGGAAACGTGTTTGTCATACTGTGACATTTTGGCTTATACAGTGCATACTGTTACAACAGCGATGCGTGTGTGGCACCAGTAGATAGAAGAGGGTTGTACGCAGCGACGAGCGGATACTGGACCACGCAATGTGACCACAGTACGGGATGACCGCCATCTTGTCTGCATTGCAGTAACGGACGTCTACAGTTTTGGCTTGACACGAGCACTGCAAAGGGTGTGGACCTGCCTGTGTCGACGGTTTGACGCCGTCTGCTGCAGACTGGACTGGTGGCACGCATGCCATTGCGTTCCATTGTCCAGAAACCACAAAGGCCTCAGACTGCAATGGGTATGTGAACGCCGTCGCTGGTGTGCTGAGTGGCAAAATGCAGTGTTTTTGGACGACACCCGCTTCAACCTGTCCTACAGTGATGGATGCATATGTGTTAGATGCTACCATGGTGACCGCAATCTGGCAACCCGAATTGTGGAGCGGCATAGTGGACAAATGCCAAGTGTGATGGTTTGGGGCACCATTGGATACAAGATGCAAACTCGACTTCTACATATTGAGGGCAATCTGAACAGCAACTGCTGCATCAGGGAAGCTGTAGAGCCTGAGGTACTGCCCTTTCTTCCGGCAACTCCACATGTCATATTTCAGCAGGACAATGCCAAGACACATGTGGCAAAGAATTTGCAAGTCTTCTTCAATGAACGACGGGTACCACTGCTTCCCTGGCCTGAATCGAAGAAAACTTAGAATCGGAATCGAGAAAATAAGGAATTAACCCATCCCTAATATTTTTCTACACCAATGCAGTTGGCCTGAAATTGCCATTAGTAAAATAGCTAGGCAATTCACATGGAGTTATGAATCTTTATTCCCCTCACAATATATATTAAAATACATTAATGTAATTGGACTGCAATTGTCATTTTACAAAATAACAACATGTGTGTTGTTTCATCGTAATGGACTTTCGTAATGATTATTTGAATAATTGTTTAAGTGTTGCATATCTGAAAGGTGCAAATGCCCTTTGGATACGCCATAGGAAATTTTTGGCAAAGTTTCCATATGTCACCTGGATACACTAGCAAGAAAAAATAGGGTAATGTTCTGTTTTCTCACTTTCGGTTTGGATACGCAAAAAAAAAATATAGGGTCCTGTACCATATTCCCACTTGTGGTCTGGATACGCAGACCAAAATAAATTGGGTGTGGTANGCGTGTGGTACCCATTTCCCACTTTCAGTTAGGATGCACGGACTAAATCTTTTTTTATCCAATTCCGTTTGTCACATCGATATGCCAGGGGAAACTTTTCATTGAAAAAGGCCTTTACGGACTTGCTGGAAATGGAGTTGGAAAAACTTGGTCTTTTCTTGGTCTCTCCAGGGGTATAGTTGGATATTAAAGTGGCAACATTTTCGTTGAATGATTGTGTAACATTAGATACTAAATATGTTGATTTTTGTACAGTTTGGATACATGATACAGAATATTCACCATATCTTTAAATATCTAATTAAATTTCAATCAGTATTCAAATACAAATATATATTACAGTTAAGGGCAGATTTAATATTATTAAGGACAGTGACCCAACACAACATTTTTTTTTTGAAAATCACACATATAAACGGAATGAATTAGATACTTGCAAAAACATTGTACGTATTTTATCATAATGATACTCACAATTGTAAGTTTCTATATTTCACACTGTTTGAAGTGGCAGGAAGTATATACAATGCACAAAAAGAAAACATTAAGTATTCTGTATATGGATCATAATTTAGCAAGTATATTAACTGCTGCATATAATTAATTAGGTACACTACAGTATTATGTGCAGATACTTGGAGAAAAATGTAGATGTATGATATGCAACAAACTTACAACATAAATTAATATATTTACCTCAATGCTTCGAGCTAATTCAGCTTCATAGACTAGAAAATCAAGGGCACCCGAGAAATAACTTTGATCAGGCTGACTGCATGTTCGTCCAGTTACATGTGCTCGACACCTAATGAAAAATATAAATCATTAATACAACTAATTTTTTCAGTACAAGTAGACCAACTTTCAACATTAACAACAGATGTACAAGTAAGTCATTAAGCTTTTGGCTTATTTTAACAACCATCACTGAACACAAGTAGTGTATTGATATTAAAATGTGTTTGAAAATTAATTGGTGACCCCCAATCCCCTTCCCAAAAAGATATTGCGAGAAGAAATACTAAGACTGGTAATGTTAATTTAAAAAAATGTAGAAATGTATGTATGTACGTGTATACTTATGTATCTTTCTGCACATCCAGCCTAATTTTTGATTAATCATACTTAACTTAGATTCCAGCACTTGGCAACATGATTCCACCTAAATTATAACATAAAAATGTTTTCTTGATTATCTCAATAACTTCAGAAAATACTATAAAAATAAAAGAATAAAATCTGTCCCCAAAATTATAAAATGGCTAATATGATTTTGTTTAACTGGGCTTTTTTTTAACACTTCTATATTTGTGCTGAAAGGCTAATGAGCAGGCAGCTTACAACATACTACACTAAACAAAACAAAGTACTCTTGAGACATACAATATTAAATAAAGTATAAAATTGAAAAACCTTCTTCAGAATTTTTTCCCTTGGAGTACTTGATAACTCACTGTTACTATTTAAATTAAAACTATAACTATTACATCACAGTGGTCTTGTTGGAATTCCATTTTGCATGAGCATACAGATCACAATCTAACAATTCACAATTTCACATCATAAACCAAATAAACTAATTTTTTATTTTATGTTTTGATGGGTCAAGAGAATGAAAAGTAGCATATGGATATTTGAACCTGCTGTCAAAGACTTGCTTGATTTTGAGGTTAATAAAAGTAAGCATGAATTAACTGACCTTAGTCTGTGATAAGAGTTTCCTGAACCCCTGATTCTCGCATAAAACAGTATGTGAATAAAAGTTACAAAGAAGAGAATAAATGTTACACAGAACTACTTGGCCTTAGTTCTTGCTAGTTTTCTGGGCCTCTAGTTCTTGCTAAAACGTGATGTTAATAAAAGTTAAGAAGAACAAACTGGCCATTGTTTTTACTACAGTTTTTCCAGACACCAAATTCTTGCATTGTGTCATTTTGTATGGCACCTTTTCTCATTTCTCCTTTTATGACCTTTGGGACATTTTTGTGGCGAAGCTTACTTTTCCCCAACTCCTTCAATCATTGGTTTGTTTGAATACTGTCTCTAAAAAAATATATTTTTGTCACTAAATATATATTTACTTTCTTAGACAGTGTCATTGGTACTTGTTATATAAACTCTATTAAACTGACGTTAAATTGACATAATGATTTTGGACAAGAGAACATTGTGGTTCATCTAAAAATTTTGTGTTATTTTGCTTATGACTTTGTCTAAATATGCATGTAGTTAATACTGGTTGATATACTGATATTATCAATTTGCCATACTTAGAGCCAGAGTTCCCATCACCCTATTTCAGAATGCACTCACTTCCTCATTCTTCTTCAACTTTCATCATGGTGTGATGCACATAAACTTTTCTTGTTGTGATAAATCTGTCGCAATTAAGAGTTAAATCTCTTTGTTCTCCACTATAAGTAAGTGGTTTTCACTTTATATTTTCCCGGTTGTGTTATGATTATATCTGATCATTTATTCAATTCTATATACTCATTTGCAAAAAAATTGATTACCTTGAATGTGCCATTGCAGGGCCATGTAAGAGGGTACAGACACAGGACATGGTGGTATGTATACAAAAAAGTTACCACACCAAGTATGTATTGTTAAGGGACAAACACTTGCAGGGTGCACTTAGTATGGTGTTGGACCACTTGTAGCACGAAGACAGGCAGCGATACAGTCAGGCATGGAGGCATATAGAAGTCAGATGTTCTCCTGAGGAAGACCCTGCCACAGCTGACAAAACTGACCCTCCAAATCCTCCACCATAGTTGCAGGTGGCCAAAATTGCACAGATCTCGCTCTGTTAGCTGCCTGGATATGGTATTGGTAGATGCAGGCATATCACCAGCTGCCATGGCATGTCCCTGGAAGGTGCACAGCGATGCGCGTGGAGTGCTTACAGCCTGTCGCACAATGAAACAATCCTCTGTTGGCGGTCTGCCAGGGTCGACCCGAGCCTTCTCGATGGGTGTGTGTACCCTCCTGTTCCCACTGTATTCAACATCCAACTCACAGTGTAGGCAGAACAGTTCAAGTGGTAAACAATGCACCGAAACATCCAACCTGCCTCTCAGAGGCAGACAATGCAGCCTCTCTCAAACTTGCCCAACTGTGCAAAGGCTTGTCAAATGCACCATGAGGGCATGCTGTATGTTCACTGAACTTGGTTCTGTGTCTCACACTGCTACTAAGGCCTTATTCAATGTTTTGCAACTATGTATGCCCCTTAGTGGCACATACATGTAAGCAAGCCACATTAAATGCAAATGAACACATGTATGACTATTACGATACTGTGTGGTAACCTTTGTTGTAATTGCATATTTTGTTCAATGTAATAAATTTTTTTGCAAATGAGTATATTTTCTGTTAGCTTAGCGGTTTGCTGCTGTGCCCATTTCCTATGATGCTGTTCCTGGGCATGAACCTTCTTTGCGGAAGTTGATGATTTTGATGCTTCCTGGCCCATCTCTATAGTGAGACTGCCTAACTACTTTGATTACTCACACAGATAAGACAACATTTTTGTATGCATGACACATAGCAACCAATAGAACATCTCATAAAATAAACTCTTAAAAACATTTTTTCTCTTCTGGCTGTGGACTGAATTTTTAACAAACATTTTGGAAATCTGATTACATTAAATTTTGAACTTTTTAAAAACATAGAAGGATGTCAAGAAAAAACCACTTATCACTTTTAAAAAAATTTAAGTAAACCAGTATAACAATTTCAACATATAACCTTTCTGTCGTGTTTTTTTAAGGGTTTAAGTTTATAATTGTTTCCATGTTGTAATTCATTAATTCAGTTATTTACCACACTGGCTTGTTTAGCAATATCTTTCACCGTTTAATTATTGTTTCTATGTTATTCATTTATTTTCAACACCTTAATATTGAAATATTTGTAATTTTGCTTGTGTGCACTCCAAGGTTGAAGGTAAACAACAAATAAAAAAAGGTATATAAGTAATTTTATTTGTGTTATTTCCTTTTTGTGTCAGGTAATTTCTGGTTATTCGGAAGTCATTAATTTTACCCTAAACATTTTTATTCATCTATTTGTATTTTTGTTGAATGAAGGGGTTTTGGGGAGGCTGCTCTTCCTTCTGTAAACACTTGTTTCATCACTTGGTTTGCCAAAACTTTTATCCACGTAGCACCTGGTCCTTGAGCGGTTGTTTGGAGTTTGCCACAAGAGTTGCCTTCTTGTGTTGCTTTGCCTCGTGCGTGCTAGGGAAGATGGTGCAGCTTAAAACTTGATGTCGATAAAACATGTATAAAACTTAGCAAATGCTTGTATTTTTGTAAGCATGATAGGTAGTATGCTTGCTAGTATTAGTAAGCTGCAACAATGGCGATGTTTATACAAGTTTGTACAGACAATTTTTAATATTTTAGACTGCGAGTGTTGACTTTCTAACAGCACAGTTTTAGGGGAAAAGACTGAAATGCAAGGTGGTGCTGTTTCGTCAAATAAAGCAGATGGAGATCATTCTGCATTTTGTATATAGGTTATATGTGTGTTCGTATATATAGTCGGTTCACGACTGGAAGAGACTTTCTTGAAGCCCTGCTAAAGATCTACTTTCAAGCCCATTTCGCATCCTTCTGCCAAAGGTAAACAAAAATTACCATGTGACTGCCATGTGGCAGTCACATGGCAATGTTTACATTCCACTGTGTGTGTACATGTGTTCGTACATGCACGAACCCATTATAAAAGTCATGTATATATTATTAACAGATATTCCACAAGCGTAAAGTTTTTAATCTTGAGAATTTCACACAAAAGAATATGCGATACAAGCAAAAAACATTTCATTCTATAAGCCCAAAAT